>CM046478.1:4250000-4739475 GCA_025433615.1 Fusarium sp. LHS14.1 | reverse complement strand
AACCCTAACCCTAAAAAAAGTTTCCAATTCAATAACGCTAGCGGTTGTTTCCAATTCAATAACGCTAGCGGTTGTTTCCAATTCAATAACGCTAGCGGTTGTTTCCAATTCAATAACGCTAGCGGTTGTTTCCAATTCAATAACGCTAGCGGTTGTTTCCAATTCAATAACGCTAGCGGTTGTTTCCAATTCAATAACGCTAGCGGTTGTTTCCAATTCAATAACGCTAGCGGTTGTTTCCAATTCAATAACGCTAGCGGTTGTTTCCAATTCAATAACGCTAGCGGTTGTTTCCAATTCAATAACGCTAGCGTTTATCTCTAACCCTAACCCTTAATTTTTTTCTACTATAATCCCCGCTTTTATATATTATCTTTATACTTTCTTATAATTCCTCTTTTTATATATTATACTTCTTATTATTTTTCATTTTCGCTTTTTCCTTCTTGATTACTTATAACCTTACCCTTATTATAACCCTTACTTCTGATTTAAGTATATTGCTTATTATTTTCACTTTACTTATATTATTAGTTATTTCTAAATTAATTATCTCTGTCCCCATTTATAACGTAATACTACTATTTAACCTTATTTGCCTTTTTATATTCTTTTTCTTAAAAGATATATATATTACTTATTATTATATTTTCTTATCTTTCTTAATCTTAACCCTATACTTACTCTAAATCCCGGTATTATATTACTTTGCTCTAATTAATAACTAAAAAACCTTATATTTACTTTTACTCTGAATTATATATTTACTACTAGCCCTAACCCTAACCCTCGTGCTACCGCACCCTGCCGGCAGCTAATTCTATGGGTTCGGGGGGCTTTTTTCTTACTATCTTTTTTTTTAGATTATTTTAATACTCTAATTTTAATTTATATCCTCTACTCTTATTCCCTTACTCTATAGTATATATTTTCCTTAACTCTTCTTTTTTTTTAATAATACTAATAATAATAAGTATTTTTAATATAATAATCCTATCTCTTTACTCTTCAATTAACCTTATTATATTCATCTTCTTTATTATATCTTTATTATTAATTTCCTTTTACTAATATTATATGTCTTTTTTATATTCTTTTTTTTTCTTTATATATATATATTACTTAATCTTATATTTACTCTTATTTCTTAATCTTGTTTTTCTACTTACTGTTAATCCTAACCTTATATTATTTAATACCTAACCCTAATTAAAATATCTTATATTTACTCTTAATCCTAATCTTACTCTTCTTGCTACTTATTATATTTTATTTACTATTATTCTTAACCCTATGCTTACTTCTATTATCTATATTATACTAAATTAAACTCTATATTTACATTTAACCCTAACCCTAACCCTTATGCTACCGCACCCTGCCGGGAGCTAATTCCACGGGTTCGGGGGGCTTTTTATTTCTATTACCTCCCTTACTATTAACCCTTATGCTATTATGCCTATGCTCTTATATTTTTAAATCCTCTTACTTAGCTCCTTATATATAATTAGCTTTCTTTTTCTTTTTCTTTCTTTATCTTCTTATCTATGTTTTCATTCCCAGTTTATTCAATTATGCCTCTTTTATATTCTCCTTTTCCTTAAAACGCTATATTAGTTTTTTTTATTTATTTTCCTTCTCTTATTACCTTTTAACCTTTATTATTTTATACTTTATTTCTTTCATACTCATTTTCTTTATCTAATTTCCTTTTATTAGAATTTATTTCTTATATTATTAAATCTCTTATTTTATATATTTCTCTCCTTCAATATCTCCTTTATTATAAGTTTATATTTATATAAAAAAAAATATAAAAAATAACCTTCTCTTTGATTTCCTTATATCTTCTAATATATATATATTATTATTCTATTAATATGTTTTATTTATTATATCTAGCCTTATATTCTATTTTTTTCTTTGATAAATAGTCTTCTTTTTATATACCCTTTTTATCTTTTCTATCTAATTATATTCTATTCTATTATTTATAATTCTCTCTCTTTATTTTAAATCTTAAATTCTTTTTTTAAACTTTCTATTTATCTTTATTTTTTTATTTAATCTTTTTTTTTATATATTATAATAATAATTATATATATATTCTTTTCTTCTTTAATAATCTCCCTTTTGTACTCCCTTAATATTCATTATATAATCAACTACTTTATATCCCCTAGCTATATCTTCAAGCTCTTAAATATTGATCCTTTGCTACGTCTTTATTATTACTTTCTTTTAGATTCCCCTAATCCTTTAAAGCCTCTTAACGGCGGGAGTTGGCTTTTCCTATACTTATTATATATCCTTAACTAACCTTAGCTATTTTATAATAAGCTTTATCTCTTTTTCTTTTTCTTTTTCTTTTTCTTTTTCTTTTTTTTCTTTTTCTTTTTCCTTTCTTTAATTTCATTTATCTCTATCATTTACTTTTGCCTTTATATCACTCTTTCTTCTTTATTCCTCTCTTTTACTCCTATATTATCTATCTTACCTTTCTAGCTTTAATTCTTTAACTTCCTTCCTCTGCCTATCTATATCTACTCTGCAGTCTCTGCCATATATACGAATACCCTGCACATGTTCCATGCTTGTAGCCCACCCCAATCAATCTGTCTCCCCATCCATCTCCATACCTCCTGCTGCTTAATTCTCCCCGCATCCAAACTGCCCCCTTCCTTTTTAAACCCAAGCCTAAAAAACAACTCCTCTGCCTCCACCGGCATTAGCGTATATACATACGCGATCGTCGATGCTATAATACCCCGGTACCGGCATTCCCCTCCTGGAGTTCTCTGCCAGCCACCCTGTACCTCGTCTTCCTCCCACCTAGTACATATTTCCTGCGGAAGAAAGCATTCATAACAGCCTCCAAACCCCTCCATTGCTCCTTCTCTCCTTAAATAACTTTGCATCCGAAGCCCCATATCAACAATCCTCCTCTCTACCCCCCCACTGGTCCGCGCCATCTCGCAGTCCATTATGACATGGTCCGCGCTGTTATCAACCAAATCCAGCCGATAACAAAACATGCAGCCACCAAATAACCGCTCCTGGAGTCTCTCCTTGAATAGCTCAACCTCCCTTGCTTCGCTTATGGCCCTGTTTGTCACCCAGCTTCGAATCAGCCGTACGTTAACTTCCTGCTCCCTCACGTCCACCTCCTCATCCTCTTCGCTCACCTCTAGATCTTCCAGTTCAGCTTCCTCGCCAGCGGCCCGGCATACATCGCACCACTCCTCCCCTTCCTCGCAGCTATCTCGATCAACACGCCCATCCATCTCCGAGTCCAAGACCACACGTCTGCACACTCTCCCGCTGACGAAGTCTTCCACGGACCCGTAACCCCCAAACCCTATCGGCCTCCTTGCCTGCCCCTCGACTGCCACCCGCACCACTATCGCCTCGCTCTGCTTGCCGTCTCTCCCAGCTCGTCCACTCTGCTGCGCGTAATCTGCCATCTCGAATGGCATCTCTATATGCATTACTACTCGAATATCCGGGACGTCAATTCCCAACCCGAGCGCATTGGTGGCTACAATCACCCGCCCTCCGCCATATCGCTCTCGCTCTATCCCACTCATCCAAGCCCGTAGCCTCTCCGCCTTGCCATCTCGAGTATCAACATCTCGGTGGTAAGCGTCGCAGTTTAGCTCAGTCGCAAGAGCATCAGTTGCCATGACTGTGTTGCAGTATACAATCATCTTCGCCGGCCATGGATACTCCTCGAGTTTCTGATCCAGAATCTCTCGGACCCTTATCGTAACCGCCTCGCTGGCCTCTTCGGGGGTTGTTGCTGCCACCGTCTGCACGCTATATGCGACGTTCGAGCGTGTCGTGCTGGTTCTGATCATGGTCACATCCTCTGGTCGCGTATTGATCAGCTCAAAAAACTCCTTCTCCTTGCTTGGTGGCAATGTTGCCGTCAGATATACCATCTGTACCCCCACCAGTGCTAGCCGTCCAAGCTCTCTCAGCCTCGGTCGGAAGTCCCGCGTGCCCTCCAAGATGGTATGAGCCTCATCAAACACAAATCCGTCGAGTTGCGCCATCACTCGAAGCCCTTCCACGTAGTCGTGGAACCGCTTGGTCATTGCCGACTCGGGCGTGACGAAAACAAGCGACGCCGCCCCTGGGGATTGATCGCTGCGCCACTCGGCGCATGGTATCTTCATCTTCCGGCAACGTTCCATCAAGTCGCCCTGTAGCGATACCAACGGGACTACGACCACAGTCACGCCGCCTGGGCAGCTCGCCGCCGGCAGCATGAACCCCAAGCTCTTCCCACCACCCGTTCCCATCACCACCACGATTGGGCTCTTGTTCATCATGATCGCTTCGATCGCCTCTCGCTGCACGCCCCTGAATATAGCCTGCTCTCCGTAGAGACGAGTGAGTTCACGGTCGATATTGATCCGGCGGCGTAGCTTCCACCTCTTCAGCTGCAACTCTTGAAGTGCTTCGTGGTGTACGGATGCATTCTTCCGCTTACGGCCCGGCTTGAGAACCTCGCCGAACCCTCCCATCGCAGACGGAAATCCCAGCAGCCGATGCCACTCTTCACTGATATATCGAAAGTTGACTCGGCGCTCGTTGGTCTCGAAAGCTCCCTCAGTTACGAGTCTTCCGTAGATTAAGCCTGCGATCTTGGACCCGTGACCAGCTTGCAGATCATACGGACTATCCCCATCATCATCGCTATCGCTGTCGCTGTCGTCGGAGTCTGCTTCCCGCAGCAGTCTCGTGTGGGCTGTGGATGCATTCCGGAAGTATCGTCGTCCGATCGCAGTTGATATGTGCCTCCAGCTGCTGATGTTGAGCTTCTGCCCACACGCTGCAACACCGAGCCTTCGGATGATGCGTGCCAAGCGCGGTGACGTCCAGTGCTCCCCGGGTCCTAGCTTCCAAGCGCCTTGCCCGCCCTCCCCAGCCTGGCTAGCTTGTTCTTGACTAGCCTCTGCAGTGCCGTCGGGTTGCTCGTTCTCCTGCGGGCCATTGCTCTCCGCTGTACCTTCGGTAGCCCATAAACCAGCGTCAAAGCTAGACCGGTCCCATACATTTGCCTGGACATCCTCCCAGAACAGCAAAACAAGCCACAAGAAGTACACCAGCGGAGTGCCAACCTCCCGCGGTAAGAACCGATGAATGATCTTGAGCCTTCCAGACGTCGAGAAGCCTTTGTGTACACCCGTGACGATCATAACGAGCCCCTGGTCAATCAAAATGTTCCGGATTCCTCCGTTGGCTGTGTTGCGGTGTCGAATCGTGAGAAGCTCATATGCCCTTGGGGGAAACCCGCCACTCAGCTGCGCCAGAAATAGCAACAACTCCAAAGCTTTCTCCACCCGGAGACCATATCGATATGCCGCCTTTGCATTTAACTCTATGCCACCATCGCCATCACCCACCGATTTAACCCACGCAGCCCTCAAGCTATCGTCCTGTAATATCTTTCGAACGACCCAGCCTTTGCTTGCGCCTCCATCATGCTGGAAGAGTTTGTCCACAAATGAATGACCAATCGTCTCGTCAGCAGCGTTGTCCAAGAGCTCGTCCCACGGGATCTCGGGTAAGCCAAGCTCAGTCGGAGACTGATCAGAAAACTCTTTGCAAAACAGCAAGTCCTTGTACAGTACATCTTCCAGCTGGTGGACTGCCATTCTCATCATGGCCTGTACGTCAAGAACACTGAGACGGATGCCCTTGAAGACGATGTGTTCCTTATCCCAGCTTACCGACCCCTGGGATGCCGTATTGTTATGTGCAGCCATGCCAAAGTTTCGGAGTCGGATAATGAACTGCGTTGGCGTCGTTTCCCAACCCTCTCCTCCTCCGACCATGAACCGGCGAGTCATCTCGGATATGAGCGCAAAGTTGCTCGGGCTATTCTCCTCTGCCTCTTCTTGGTTCTGGCCCTGCTGCATCTTTTGCTTGATGGCCTTGGCTCTCTGATCAACTGCGTACTTGACAATACAGAGACGGGATATCGCCATGATTGCGGAAAGCTTTGGGGTGAAATTCGCATAGCCCTCCCAAGTACCATCCGCACGGACGCTCAGAACCGTCAAGAAGCTGACGAGAACGCTGTCATACTCCGTGTCCTTGGTGAAATGATCAAGAACGGATATATAAAGCTCCAAAACGTCATTTTCGAGCAAATCAAGAAGCTTGGATACTTCGGGAGCCTCTGGGTCACCGCCATGGTCCTTCCAAGCATCGGTCAGGTCATCTGCGTGCTCCATCATCGTATCGTATGCATTCTGCTGTCTCCTGCTTAGCTTGAACGGTGGCCGATCTGCCTTGTCTTCGAAAGATAGACAGCGAACGATATAAGCAAGTAGTTGTTTGACCACGAGCGTGTATCGTCTCTGAGTCTCGGGCTTGAACCGGAAATGAAATGGCTTGCTCCTCTCCTTGATGAGTTCCTTGCGGTTGACCTCGAACAGAGCATTCCAAGAGACATTTTCGGGAGTAATGACGGCTTTGGCGTGGTTAACCATTCGATCAAATGCGATATGTATGAACCGAAGCTGAGCGTCGTCTGACTCGTCCGGGTCGTTCGGATCGACTTCGTATTCCATAGAGATCAAGTCCCTCAGAAAGTCCTTTTTCCCGCTAAATTCCTTCAAGTGAAGAGCAGAACCAAGCCGGCGAAGCCATGGATTCGGCGCTGTAAAGTCATTCTCCCCATCGATGCGCCCTGCCTCTTGGCTCCGGATGCCATTGCCTTTTCTTTGAAATGCGTCGATGGTCGCTTGAAGTCTAGCCTGCGAGCCGTGGTCTTGAGACCTTGACTGATCAAGATTCAGCCCTCTTGCTACTTCGAATAGCTCGCTGCCCGGACCTCGCAAGAATAATCGCTGATAATACACCCCAGTCCTCCACGGACTGTTGCTCCTTTCCTCTTCGGCCGTAGCAGTTGAGCGACGCCCACCCTTGAGATCTAGATCCCACCGGTGCTCGATCTTGAGATGCTCTCGAATCCGTCGCAACTCCGTACCCACGTATCGGCAATCCGGCGGGGATGTGCTCTGCTCTGTGACAAACTCGCATCGGATGCCTCCCGTACCTGGCGGACCCAATCCTGCAATTGGCGGTGCATCATCGGGCCTTGGTGGTAGATTGTCGTGGGCATCTTGCTGATTCTGGAAGACTTCATATTTAGATGCCCACTTCTGCGCGTCCTTGATCATCTCAGTGCTAAGATGATGCGGACCGCTGCGAAGATGCACCTTGACCTGCTTCTGTGTGACTGTGATCCGGCATGTTCGACAGCAGAGAAGCCGGAGTTCTGGGTCATATATGAAGTACTCCATCATGAATGATTTTAAGAAAGCAAAGATTAAAATTTCCTCTCTAAACTCTAGTAGCAACTACGCAGCATTAATACCAGTTCAAACCCCCTTTATTCTACATCGATAATTCGAGCTGAGCGTGATAAACCTCATGGTCGACAGCCACCACCGACCCTTGCAAGTCAAGACGCTCTATCATTGGCTGCGGCGGTTAACCCCATGTTCGCCAACCCTGTCACCCAACAACCATCAAAGAAAATAATCTCGAAGTAAATACGCCGCCAAAGTACGATACTAATAAATCTATATACTAATATTAGTATCAATCGACTCGCAGATATTTACTTTATATTATTCCAACTTTTTAGCTTACTATAACTGTCACGGGGGCCATTTTGCTAATCGTCGGCTGGTGCTCATTTTAATCGTCGGCACATCCATGTCATGCAAGCGCCAAAAAATCTCCCATATAAAATTAATCGTCGGTTGACAGCCGACGCAAGCCATAAGTGTCAGGCCTAGGAATACCCTTACACAAGGACCTAGCCCACGAGCTCTTCCAAGCAGCCAAGGAGGCCTCGCAGCCTACCCTAGACCTTATCCGGAAGCCCCTGGCCCAGCCTACCCTAGACCAAAGCCAGCCTAACCAAGGCCAGCCTAGGCTAGGGAGGGAGGCCTAGGAATACCCTTACACAAGGACCTAGCCCACGAGCTCTTCCAAGCAGCCAAGGAGGCCTCGCAGCCTACCCTAGACCTTATCCGGAAGCCCCTGGCCCAGCCTACCCTAGACCAAAGCCAGCCTAACCAAGGCCAGCCTAGGCTAGGGAAAACAGCCCAACAGGTGCTAAAGGAAGCAAATAAGGCTAGGCTAGCAGGCTTCCTAGAGGACCTTCCAGCTAGCTATAGGCACGCTAGGTTAGAAAATGCTAGCTATCTCGGCCGTAAGTGGCTAGGAGTCTTGCCTACCCAAAAAGCCCTATCTTTTGCAGACTCCGAGGTCACTGAAGCCCTCCGAAGCCGGCTTTTCTACCCAATCAAGCCAATTAGCCTACCCTGTAGCTCTTGCGGAGCTATAGCTGCCTTAGGCCATCAGGATACCTGCAAGGGTGCTAATAGAAGGTGGATTGCAAGGCACGACGCTATAACTAGGGCCTTTATAAGAGCCCTAAGTAGCCAGCCTATCCTAGAGGTCGAGAAAGAACCCCTAGTCCACCCGGAAGGTAGCCTAAGGGCTGACTTCGCAGTTACCCTAGGAAATAGCCGCTATTACTATGATATTCAAATCGTAGCTATTTCAAAGGATTCTGCCAAGGAAGACCCTTATAGCACCTTGAGAGAGGCTGCGGAAGAAAAACGCAGAAAATATAGGTCCTTAGGGGCCTTTTTCCAGCCTCTTATCTTCTCAGCAGGTGGCCTTATGGACCTAGAGACCGCTAAAGCCTATCAGAAGCTCCAGGACCTCCTCGGCCCCTTTGCAGCTAACCAGCTAGACTCCTCTATAAGCCTTGCCCTTATGAGGACTAGGGCGACCTCGGCGGCTTCTATAGCCCGTGATCCCCCTAGTGGTCTAGCTAGGTCCCTTTGGAATTCTCCTAGAAGGTCTTCTTAGGGCTATTTCTTTTATCTCTTTTTATCTCTTATTTCTTATTCCCTGTTTTCCCTATTTTCTATCTTAGCTATATCCCTTTTTATAGCTATATTTCCTTCCTAACTATATCTCTTTCCTAGTTATATTTCTCTCTTAGCTATATTTCTCTCTTTCCTAGTTATACCTCCTTCCTAGCTATATCTCTTTTCCCTTTCTTAGAAAAATCTCCTCTCTTTACCCTATAGGCTATATCTCTAGCTAGAAGAAAACCCCCGGGCAAATTAGCTTAGATAGTTAAATCTAACCCTATCCTAACCCTAAGTTAAAACTAATCTGTCATAACCTGACATATACCTAACCACGATAGACGCACGTAATTCCTCATAACCGAAGGAAAGGACCAATTAAAGAAGGATTACCACCACAGCTAGATTACTATAATCCCAGGATTACTATAATCTAAGGATTACCGTGATCTAAGGATTACTATAACCTACGGCGACCATAATCCCCTTATAAAGGACTTAATATATAGTATATACCTATGTATACTTTCTTATATATTAGCTACCTAAGCTATTAATATAACTTAGTTATACTTAATACCCTTAAGTATATTATTAGATATAACTTATAATACCCCTTAAGGTTATATAATATTCTCCTTTACTAATATAAACTAATATAATTAATTTATCCCTTAGGAATCCTATAATTATTATATATTAATAGCTCTTATTTAAAGGATTACTTATATTACCTTAAATAATATTAAATATAATAGCTACTTAGGCTACTCTTAGTAATAACTATTAGTAGATTTTATTTATTAATTACCCCCCTATACCTATTATACCTATCCTAGCTAATACTAAGGATAAAGATATAAATAATATAGAGAGCTCTAACGATAAAGAAATTAAATAGCTCTAAGCCTAGATTATTATTATTATAAGTACTAAGATAAATAAACTCTACGACCTTATTAAAAGAATAGGCTAGACCTAGCGCGATTAAAATATATAATATATTAATAATGCCTAAAGGCTTAATAGTATTATTACCGCCGCTATATAAAGAAAAGATATAAGAGAAATCTTAAAGTTAGACCCCTTAGAGAAATTTAATAAAACTACCTATAAGCTATTAACCTTTCTTATATAGCTATATATATTTATAACTTACTACCTTATATAATTTATTATAATATTTAGTAAGGTCTAATATGCTATAAGATAATTAATTAAAAATATTATAGCTTAGTTTAAACCTATTATAAAGGAATATCTTATTAAATTATTTATTAAACTTTCCCCCTAGACTATAAACCTCTATTCTAGCTTTAAGACTTTTAAAATTATACTTAGATAAGCTTTTAGAATAATAAATAAGAAATCCTAGGTAAAAAAAGATATTAAAGTATTCTAATAGACTTACTTTATATTAAAATATAGTACTAAATACTTTTAGCTTACCTTAAAGCTTAATTAAGATTAAGAACCCTTAATATCCTTTTTCTTTAATAAACTTAAGAAAAAAATCTAGGCTAAACTCTATAAGGAAGATTAATTTAATAACCTTATTAATTATATTAATAAGGCTATTAAAATTAATAAATAATAATTCTCTTAGAAAAAACTATAAAACCCTAAGTTTAGGAATAATAAGGTTAATACCTCCCGGTTTAATATTAACTAAGGATATATTTAAATTAATACCTCTTATAGAATATAACCTAGACCTATATAACTTAGTAGCGCTTAATAGAGGCCTTTAATTATTAAATATTACTATTACTATAAGAAAGGCTATAAGGCTAATATATATAAAAAGAAGTAATATAATATCTAGGAAGGATATTATTAACCTAGGCTATAATAATTATTACCTAAAGGAAAGAGATAAATAAGGTTTATAAAAGCTAATAATAAACCCTAAATAGCTATCTAAACTACTAAGACCCTCGGTATAATACGCATAGGATATAATAATATTAGCCTTTATCTTAGAGAGATAATTATACCCTATAACTAAGTATACTTTATAAAAGAATAATTTAAATATAATAATAAACCCTAGAAAGGAGAATACTATATAACTATATAACCCCCTAAAGTAAGATAATTTTACCTTATTAATAGATCGAAATAATAATTACTATTAGAACCTATTAATAAGCTAGCTAGGGCCTAAGGTATAAGGACTATTATAATTACTTAATAAATTAAGCGCTATAACTAAGACCCTAATTATAGCTTAGCGATAAAAATATAATAATAATTAGCTATTACCTAGATCTAAAACTAATATAACTAAAAGATAGATAATAACTTATAGAAGGAAGAATATTATCTATAACTCTAACGTACATGATAAGCGAGTCGGACAGACAAGCGAGCCGGACATCGTAAAATACACCTTAAAGCGCGATTTTAGGAAAATTCTTAAAAGTTCAAACTAGGCCTAAAGTAGCTAAAAATTTCAAATTAGGGTAATTAAATAGGTTTTTACATGAGGAAATTTTCTAAAATTTTGAATATTTTTTTCTCTATAGTTATTAAGAAAAAGCTTATTCGCACTGTCTTTTTTAAAACTTTTCAAATTAACAAGTTAAATTTTTTTTAAAAAAATCTAGAAAAATTCTTATCCCATGACTTTTTCTCTAATTTAGTTAGAAATGATTTTTTAGACCTTAGTACATTTTATAGCTAGTTTTAGAAAATTTAAAATTACTTAGTTTAGCTGCACAGTATGCTGTCCGACTCGCTTGTCTGTCCGACTCGCTTATCATATACGTTATAATAAATAAGGTAATTAATATTAAAATACTCTTAGGGAATAATATATCTAAATAGCCCGAGAATATATAGATATAATAAATATATAAAATATTTATATCTATGCTCTATATTAAGTAATAGCTAAAGATCTTAGACTCCCTAAAATACTATTTAGCGCATAGGATAATATCTAAACCTATCCTATATATAAAGAATACCTTAGTATCTTATAGATATTATATTATTACTATAAATATAAAAAATACCTAGAGGAAAAATAAAAAAATAATTATTTTTTAATCCCTTTACCCTATTAGCCTAATAATAAGCTATATCTCTAGTATAAAGCAAAAAGATATAAAATATATTACTAATATAAATCTATTTCTATTACTACTTTATAATATAGTAAGGGATTATATAAAATAACCTAGGAATATAAGTAATATAACTATAAGATTAATAAATAATAAAAATAAATTATTAAAATAATATAAGAAGACTAAGAAGCTATATTTATTACGAAAGATAATAATATAGATATAAGGGATATTCTTATTAGGGCATACTATAAAGAAATAGCTATAGGCTCTTAATAAAGCCTATGCTATAATATATAAGATAATAAATATACTTAATTAGTATACCCTAGATATAAAGAAATCTCATAGATCTCCTATAAGGACTACTAATATAGTATATATATCTAAAGTAAGTAAGAAAATAATTATTTCTTAATATAGCTATAAGGACTAAATAATAAGCTATACCTTACCTATAAAATATATATATATAAGGTTAGAGGATAAAATAAGGCGCTTAATATAGCTAATATCTATTTTTTCCTTAATAATAATAAATTAATTACCTTTAAATAATAGTTTATTATCGCTATATAAATAATTATAACTAATTAAAAATAAGACTTAGATAGAAGTTACCCTAGCACTAAGGTAGCCCTCTATAATAAAGAAATATACCTATGGCATAGGCTATATATTAAGGCTATATATAATAGATTTAAATATATAATAAAGGAAGGGTTTAATTTCCGCATGCGAAATAGAAGACCTAGAGATAAGGAATAATATTAGAAGATCTAATTATACCTCGGAGATAACTAAGGACCTATAGATAAGCTCCTATAGGACTATGCTAACTATATTAGGCATAAAGAACCTAATAATACTAACTAGTAAGTAAATAATAGCTTTTAGGAATAATAAGATAGTATAAGAGATAATTATAACTATAAGGTATATATAAATAGCGAGTATAAATTTAATTACTTTAGCTATATTATGCAAATATTAAAAAACTAATTACCCTATTTAATATAAGGTAATAAATAGATAGATATAGGAATAAACTACCTAGGAAGGCCCTTTACTCCGCGAATAAAGAATATAAGTAATAATACTTAGAATTAAGAGTATAAATTAAGGGAGAATAATTAAATACTTTAATAGATAATAGAGCTAAATAGAATTATTTTAATCTAATAATAATAAATAGACTTAGGCTATTATAGAGGCATAAATAAAAGCCCTATATAATATATAACCTTAAAGAAATACCTTTTAATTATAATAATAGAGTTATTAATTATAAGATTAATTACCTTAAAGTTTTTATTAAAAGAAAGAACTAAGGAATCTTATTTAATATTATATTAAATTAGAGCTATAATCTTATACTTAGGTACCTATAATTATGATATTATAACCTATATTTTAACTAGAGAATTAGCTAGATACTCTCTTATAATACTAAGATATTTTTTATATTAGATAATAACTTAGGATAAAGATCTTAAACTTTTACCTATAATAGAGAAGTTAGGCAGAGATAAATATAAGATACCTCTCTACCTATAGGGATAAAATATAGATATTATAATAAATAAAAATAATAATAATAATAAATAATCGCATAAATTATATAATAGTTCTATATATTAAAAAAGGACCTTAAGAGGCCTAAGAAAGATAACCTAGAAGAAAAACGACTTAAAAATATACCTTAGTAATATAGAATCTATAAATAACTCTTTGCGGAAGAACTTAAAATAGGTTTATTAGAATATACCTTATATAACCTTAAAATTAAGTTTATTAATAAGAAGTAACCTAGCTTTAATAAACTCTACCTATTTAATAAAGTATAACTTCTAATATTAAAAAAATATATTAAAGATATAATATAGAAAAGATATATTAAGGAAAATAAATTATTTATTAAATACCTTATTATATTTATTCTAAAGAAAAATAATAAGCTCTAATTTTATATTAATTTTAAAATACTTAATACTATTATAATTAAGGATTATATATTATTACTTCTTATTAATAAATTAAAGGATTAATTTTTTAAAATAAAGTATTTTATTATACTTAACCTTAAAAAAGCCTATAATCTTATTTAGATTAAGGAAAGATATAAATAGAAAACTACTTTTTATACTAAGTATAGACTATTTAAATACCTTATTATGCCTTTTAGACTTACTAATATATTTATTATATTCTAATAAATAATTAATAATATACTATAAGAATACCTAGATATATTTATTATATATTACCTAGATAATATCTTTATCTTTTTCGAAATAGAAAAAGAATATATAAAATATATCTATAAGGTACTATAGATACTATAGGATACTAAGCTACTAATAGAACCTAAGAAAAGTAAATTTTATACTTTAGAAGTAGAATTTCTTAGATATATTATCTCTTATAATAAGATATATATAGACCTTAAGAAGGTTTTAGTAATTAAGGATTAAAAGGAACCTACTAATATTAAGGAAATATAAGCCTTCCTTAGATTTATTAATTATTATTATAAATTCCTTAGAATATTTAAGAAGATAGCTATATTATTAATAGAACTTATAAAAAAGGATAAGACTTTTATATTTAGGAATAAAATAAAGGAATCTTTTAATAAAATTAAGGGCCTTATCCTAAGCGAACTAATACTTAAGATATTTAACCTATCTTAGTTAATTAAACTCGAAACTAATGCCTTAGACTTTGCCCTAGGCGCTTAGATTAGATAATAAAATAATAAAAAATAACTATACTTAATTATATTTTACTCCTATAAGCTATATAGAGTAGAACTTAATTACCTTATCTATAATAAAGAATTCCTTATAATTATTAATACTTTTAAGGAGTTTAGATATTACCTTCTAGGAAGCTAGTACTAAATTAAGGTTTATATTAATTATAAGAATATCTCTTACTTTGCGATAACTTAGTAACTTAGCGGATAATAATTATAATATATTAAATATCTATCTAAATTTAACTATATTATTATCTATATTAAAGAAATAAAAAATAGAAGGGTAGATACTATTAGCTATAGACCTGACCTAGATATAGGAAAAATTAAAAATAAAGAATAATTATTATATTTTACCCCCGAAGGATATTTATAATAATATACTATTATATATATTAGGTAATAATAATACTTAAATATAAGCTATATAGTAGAATAAGGTAATCTATTCCTTACTAAGATTATAAAATATAATAAATAACTCCTAGAGGATAAAAAAATAGATAAATAATAAATACTAGAGGAACTATAATATAACCTTATACGCGAAATATATAAATATTAACTTTATAGATATTAAGGAATTAATAAAACCTTAGAATAAATTAAAATAATATATATATTTCTTAGTATAAAGAAAATTATTATAGCTATTATTAATTAATATAACCTCTATATAAAAACTAAGGCATAATACTATAAATCTTATAATAAATTATAACCCTTATTAGTACCTTAGCTATTATAGGAGGTTATTATAATAGATTTTATTATTAAATTACCCCTATTAAAAGAACTTATAATTAGAAACTTTTATAATAATATTTTTATTATTATAAATAGATTTATAAAATTTTCTTATTTTATACCTTATAAAGAATTAATAATAGCTAAAGAATTTACTTACTTCTTTTATTTTTATATCGCTAAAATATATAATATATTACTTAAGATTATTATTAACTAAGGATTATTATTTATATCTAAGTTTTAATAAAGCCTTATTAAATACTTAAGAATTAATTATAAGCTCTCTATTATATATTATAAGGAGATAAATAAATAAATAAAATATATAAACTAAATATTAAAATAATACCTTTAATACTATATTAAATATAAATAAATTAATTAGATTAAAAAACTATTAGCTGCCTAGCTAGCCTATAATATAGCTATAAATAAAAGCATAAAGACTATATTAGCCTATACTAACTTTAGATTTATATTAAATACTTACTAATAATTATAAGATATTATTATTAACCTTAAAGTAATCCTTATTAGTAATTAGCTATATAACTTATATAAAGAAATATATATAGAACTTAAATTTATTAAAAATAAAATAATAAATTATATTAATAAAAAATAAATTAAGGGATTAATCTTTTTAGAGGGAGATATAATATATTTAGCTATAAAAAATATTAAAATAAAATAATAAAATAAAAAACTTAATTATAAATATATTAGACCCTATAGAATTAAATAGAAAATTTTAAAATATAACTATAAATTAAATTTATTAATTAAAATTAAGCTCTATTTAATCTTTTATATTTTATTACTTAAATTAATATAAAATATTATTTAGATTAAAATAAATAATAACCCTAATATAAAAATTAATAAATTAGAAAAATATATTATAAAATCTATCCTTAATATAAATAAAATTAATAATAAAATAATATATTTTATTAAATAAAAAGATTACTTAGACTTAGAAAATACCTAAGAACCCCTAGAATACCTTATTAAGGTATAATACTTTCTAAAGAATTTCTATTAACTCCGCTAAAACTAAGTAAGGGATTAAGGTTAAAACTATTTAAGCTAAGGGAGACCTAATTAAACCCCTCTAGGTTTAGGGATTAAAGCTCCTCCTAGATAGACTCCTCGCGATGACTTAACTCCTCTACTAGATAATCCTCGCCCTCTAGACCCTAGATTCCCTACCGGAACTTAATAGTATAGTACTCTTTAACTAAATTTTTAGTTTTCTATAGTCTAGATAAATAATCTATAGCTAGTACTATCTTTGCTTAAAGCTCTATTAGCTCCTTATAAAGCTATAATAAGTTAATACCTATTTTCTCTTTATCCTCTTTTAGTTTCTTCTCTTATAAAATTAAGCGATATATTACTTATATATTAATATAACTTATAGGAAAAGGGAGCCCTATAAAATTAAGGCATAAGACTTATAAGAATTTATAACTTATATCCTATCATAGGAATAACCCCGATATATATATTCACTATACTATAAAGAGCCTTTTATTATTAAGTATTCCTTTTAATACTTAAAATAATATAAGTATAGTATATCTATAAATTCGCGTAATAATTTAATACTTATGGCTAAAAATTAATACTCTTTAATTTTTTAGTTAAGATATTTAGAAATATAATTAGATATTTTATTAATATAATATCCTAGAAAATATTATAAGTCTAAGTTATACCTATAAAGAAGGAATATAAAAATAACCCTTTAAGTGGCCTTATAGATAAGGCCTTAGAAGGGGAGATATTATATTATGACCTAATATATACCTAACTATAATAGACGTATGTAATTCCCTATAACCGAAGGAAAAGACTAATTAAAGAAGGATTATTATTATAGCTAGATTACTATAATCCTAGGATCACTGTAATCTAAGGATTACTATAACCTAGGGCGACTATGATCCCCTTATAAAGGACTTAGTATATAATATATACCTATGCGTACTTTCTTATATATTAGCTACCTTAGCTATTAATATAACTTAGTTATACTTAATACCCTTAAGCATATTACTAGATATAACTTATAATACCCCTTAAGGTTACGTAATATTCTCCTCTACTAATATAGACTAGTACGACCGGTTTATCCCTTGGGAATCCCACGATTATTATAAGAAGCTATTACTAAATTAAGATCTATATTAACTATAAGAATATCTCTTATTTTATAATAATTTAATAACTTAATAGATAATAATTATAATATATTAAATATCTATATAAACTTAATTATATTATTATTTATATTAAAGAAATAAAAAATAAAAAGGTAAATATTATTAGCTATAGACTTAACCTAGATATAAGAAAGGTCTAAACTAAGAAATAATTATTATATTTTATCCTTAGAGGATACTTATAATAATATATTATTATATATATTAAGTAATAATAATACTTAAATATAACTTATCTAATAAAGTAAAGTAATTTACTCCTCGCTAAGATCTTAAAATATAATAAATAACTCTTAGAAAATAAAAAGATAAATAAATAATAAGTATTAGAGGAATTATAATATAATCTTATATAAGAAATATATAATTACCTACTTTATAGATATTAAGGAATTAATAAAACCTTAAAATAAATTAAAATAATATATATATTTCTTAATATAAAAAAGACTATTAGTATTATTATTAATTAATATAACCTTTATATAAAAACTAAGGTATAATATTATAAACCTTATAGTAAATTATAACCCCTATTAATACCTTAGCTATTATAGGAAGCTATTATAATAGATTTTATTACTAAATTACCTTTATTAAAAGAATTAATTATTAGAAATTTCTTTAATAATATTTTTATTATTATAGATAGATTTATAAAGTTTTTTATTTCATACGCTATAGAGAATTAATAATAGCTAAAGAATTTATTTATTTCTATTATTTTTATATTATTAAAATATATAATATATTACTTAAGGTTATTATTAATTAAGGATTATTATTTATATCTATGTTTTAGTAAAGCCTTATTAAATACTTAGGGATTAATTATAAGCTCTCTATTATATACTATAAGGAAATAGATAGATAAATAAAATATATAAATTAAATATTAAAATAATACCTTTAATATTATATTAACTATAAATAGATTAACTAAGTTAAGAAACGATTAGCTACCTAATTAGCCTATAATATAATAATAAATAAAAGCATAAAACCTATATTAATTTATATTAATTTTAGATTTATATTTAATATTTACTAACAATTATAAGATATTATTATTAACCTTAAAGTAATCTTTATTAATAACTAGCTCTATAACCTATATAAAGAAATATAAATAAAACTTAAATTTATTAAGAATAAAATAATAAACTATATAAATAAGAAAAAGATTAAGGGATTAATTTTCTTAAAGGGAGATATAATCTACCTTATAATAAAACATATTAAAATAAAATAATAAAATAAAAAACTTAACTATAAGTATATTAGACCTTATAGAATGAAATAAAAAAATCTTAAAATATAATTATAAATTAGACTTATTACCTAAGGTTAAGCTCTATTTAATCTTTTATATCTTATTACTTAAATTAATATAAGATATTATTTAAGTTAAAATTAATAATAAATTAGAAGCTAAAGTTAATAAATTAAAAGAATATATTATAAAAATTATCTTTAATATAAATAAAATTAATAATAAAATAATATATTTTATTAACTAAAAAAATTACTTAGACTTAGAAAATACTTAAGAACCTCTAAGATACTTTATTAATATATAATAATTTCTAAAGAACTTTTATTAATATTAAACATAAGTTTATTAAGACTAATAGTATTCTAATTAATTAAATTAATAGCCCTAAGAGAATAAATATCTATAATTATATATAATTCCTCATAAAGCTTATTTAATTCCTCTAAAGTATATAACTTATACTTAAAAGCCTTATTACCTCGCGCCTTAAATAACTTTTTTTATTTCTAAATATAAGCTAACTTAGTTATTACCTCCTCGAGAGTAGCCTCTACCTTAGCCTTATTATTCTCGAGCGACTTATATTTATAAATTTTTTTTATAATTGTAAAACATTAGTTAGAAATATAAATAAAATAAGATATTTTTATAAGAATAAAAGAACTTATAAAAAGAAATTACCTTAGTATTATTATATATAGCCTTTATATTAATATAATTTAAATAATAATTAAAATAATTAAAAATTACCTTATAAAAAAGGCTTTAATAAAAATAATAAATATAAGATATAATTTTAGAGCTAAAAGTATTAATATATATAAAAAGACTTTAAGCTTTTAAAAGTATATAAAAAGAAATATATTTAGAAACTTAATTTAATATTATATTAATAAAGGAGGAATTCTTTATAAATTTAAGTTATTTACTCTTAATACTTAGCTATAGAAATAATCTTAAGGATAAAACTAATAAAGGAAGGACCTTATGTTATAGCTATAATATATATTAAGCGGGGAAAGCTAATAATTAAGTAAAAGGGATTAAAAGGACTAAGCTTTGCTTAACTTAGTCCTAGGACTAAATAATAAAGATATTAATCTTACCTTAGATTAAGTCTTAATAATACTAGTCTTAAGGATTAGCCTAAGTATATAAAATATACTTATTAATATTTTCTTATATATTAGCTACCTTAGCTATTAATATAATTTAGTTATATTTAATACCTTTAAGTATATTACTAGATATAACTTATATTACCTATTAAGGCTATATAATATTCTCCTCTATTAATATAAACTAATATAACTAGTTTATCCCTTAGGAATCCTATAATTATTATATAATTTATATATTAATAAGAAGCTAGTTTTCTTTTTATTTCTTTTATCTCTTTTACTCTCAACTTTTCCTACCCTATGCCTTATTATTTAGCCTTATAGCTATTTATTAAGACTAATTCCTCTACTTATTTACCTCCTATCTAGGTTATCTACCCTATAGTCTTTAAAGACTATATTATCTCTATTATTTAGCCTTTAATACTAATTACTTTAGCTTTAAGTATTTTAGCTAAAATTACCTTAAAAAATAAAATAATACTTTAAGAGCTAGCCTTTTTAGGGTAATTATTAACCTTTTTTTATATAATTAATAAATATCTAGCCTTTCTTCTTTAATAATCCCTTTTTTTATTAATTTAAATCTTTCTAAGTAAAATACTAATTTCTTTTTTTCTAAGATCTAATTATTATAATTATAATCCCTAAGGTTACTAAAAGCTAGGTAGGTAAAATAGTTATATTATATTAAAGCTTATTAGATCTAAGATAATAAAAGCTATAGCGAAAGATAAAGGTTTCTTTTATAAAGCCCTATTAAAAGGCTAGGGATATATAAATTAATTATTACGCTAGTTTATATAAAGTAATATTATAATTATCCCCCCCTCTTAGGCTAGATGTCTTAGCTAAAAGTAAATCTATACTAAAACTCTATTAATATTATTAAATAGCTAGCGGCTATTAATAAAGATAGCTTCTTTTTTATTAATAATAAAGCCTATTTTTACTTTATTTTCCTTAATAATAAAATAATAATTTATTATTATCTCTATAATAATTTATCTTATCTCTTAAATAATAATAATAAAATTTTCTTTTATTATAAATTTTTTTTATTTAAATTTATTATTATAATACTTATCTAAGTATTTCTTTATTAATACCTTCTTAATTTCTTATTATTTTTTAATTAATATATTACTTATTTATAAGAAGATTAATTATATTAATTACTTAGGTCTTATTAATATTAATTCTTAATATATAAAGTATTTCTATTTTAATATAAAATAAAAGGCTAAATTTATTAAATCTAGAAACCCTTATATATACCCCTTTAAATATATCCTAATTAAGTATAAATATTAAGATATTACCTCTTTTTATTATATTAAGTATAATAAAAATAGTAATAATAATATTAAGTAAATATTTTTATTTTTATATTTTATTATTTTTCCTTTAAATAAACCTTAATTAATCTTTAATAAAGCCCCCTTATAATTCTTAAAGCGGATATTTATAAGCTTTATTATATATTTATATATATTAATAAGGTTTATATTAAGCTTATTATCCTAGGTATTAATAATAATATTATTAATTCTTATTTTTATAATATTATTACTCTTTATTATTTTATAATAGCTTTAAATTATTTTTATTAAACTTTTAATACCCTTAAGATTATTTATTATTTTAAGTTTAGTCTTATTAAAATAAAGAAATCTAATTATATAAGTTATATTTTTCTTAGTAGTTTAATATAATATATTAATCTTTTCTTAATTATAAGAATCTCTTATTATATATAAATTTATTATTAATATTTATTATACCTTATTTATTTTTTCTTTTTTAGCTCTTTATATAATTATAATAAATATTATTTTTCTTTAGGGTTTCTTTATATTTTTATTAATATTTCCTTAGCTTAACCTTATCTAGACTTATTAACATTACTCTTAAACTCTTTATATATATCCCTCTAATATTAGGTATATTACTTAAGCTATTATATAGGCTACCTTTTATTATAAGATTAAGGTTATTATTTACCTTAATAATAATATTAGGTTTTATATTAATCTTTAAGTTAGCTTACCTAAGTAATAATAAGGGCTTTTTAATACTTATAGCCCTTAAATTCTTTATTTATATTATATAATTTTATTAATATTTTAAGGGTTTAATTTAATAATTAAATTAAGTTTATAGATACCTACGGCGATTATTATTTATTAATTTAATTAATTTTTTAATATATTTTTATTATATTTATCTTATATTTCTTTTTTATTATATTTTCCTTGGCGTTTCTTACTATTTATAAATTACTTTTTATATATTCTCTATATTATTTATATTAATTTACTAGTTATATTTTATTAATTATCCCTTTTACTTAATAAAATAATATATTTAGCCTTTAATTGTTTTTATTTAGTCCTTTTAATTTTATATTTTCTTTTCTTTTTCTTAAGGTTAAATATTAAGAGGTTTTCTATATTTATTCCTTAATATTATATCTAAGGTTCTAAGAAGCTAATATAAAAGATATTATATAATTAGGAATATTTATTTAAAAATATAAAGTAATATATTTATTTATTAATCTTTTTAAGGATCTTAAAAAATTTAATATATCTTAATAATAATTTTTTTTTTTTAATTTAAGGTTCTTAGTAAATAATACTATAAGGTCCCCTTATTTAAATTCTATAGGTTTATAATAAAAATTATAATATTTTATCTTTTTTTTAATAATTCTTTTTTAATATTATTAAAGTTTTATTTTAATCTCTTATAATTACTTTAATTATATTTTTATCTCTAGAATTTAATTTATTAAGATATTAATATTTAATTATAAGTAAAAATTAAGCTTATAGCATATAAGTATATTATTAAGAGAAATTCTTATTATCTTATAAAAGGCTATATTATAAGTAAATTATAGTATTAAGAATAATTTAAGTCATTTCTCTTAGTAATTTATTATATAATATTATAAGTAATATTTAATAATCTAATTTATATCTTAGATTTATTTATTTATTTAGAGGTAAAATATTATTAAAGGCCTTTATTTAATCTATAATATATAATATTATTCTAATTAAAACTTATTTATAAAAATAAGCCCTTAGTTTAAAATAATTCCCTATAAAGCTTTAAAATATAATTTTATCTCTATATAAAAAAGCTTAATATAATTTATTATAATTATTATTATATTAATAAAAAGGAATATAATACATTTTATATATTTATTTATTATAATTAAATAATATTAATTTCTTAGTCTTTATATATTACTAAACGTAATCTTATAATAAAGTCTATAAATAATTTAATTATAAGTTAATATAAAATTAATGAATTCTCTAGCTTATTATATAAATAATATCTCTTAATAATTACCTTTTAATAAATTATATATATATAACGTACATAATAAGCGAGTATACTAGACAAGCGAGTGCACCAAAAATCCCTTATCTAACATTATCACTATTTAATTAATTAATTCCTCATAACTAGATATATCTTAATCAAATAAAGAAGCTAGATTACTTCTTATACTTTAGGCCCTTTAAAATAACCCAGATTTAAAACTACGATAAACTACAAGGCTCTACCAGGTTGAGTACTATGCCTTACGTCGTCGGCATAATGGCATATAATCTTAACGCGATACTATCCCGAAATCACGCAAACTATTAGATCTAGAGGAATAGATTATTATTTAGTTTATTCTTAACCTAGATTCGCGAGGATTTCCCCCCCGGCTATATAGTATAAAAGAAATAGCTAATTGTAAAAGACTGAAGGATAGAGGAAATATAGTCTTCAAAGACTATAGGGTAGGTAATAGAGATAGGAGGTGAATAAGCAGTGGAATCAGTCCTTATATAAAGCTGATTAGCTAGGTAAGGAATCATAGAGTAATAAAAGTAGGTCAAATAGATGATAGGGTTAAAAATAGAGAAGACCAGCTTCTAATTGGTGTTCTTTTTGTCTGAATTGGTTAAAGATCTAAGGAGCTACTTCTAAGAGAAGGTCTATAGCTTATATAGCAAATTACTCGGAATCTATTAGCCCGATTCGGATAAAGGTTATACCGTCGGATAGCTCTAATTCCGGGCTTTAAAACCCTATTAGTTTTACTAGTAACGGATAACTAGAAGCCGAGTTATGGCATAATAGAAGTTAAAACCTATAGGGTTTTAAACTAGGATATTTAAAACCGGATAGGAAATACCCTATAGAAGGAGACGGGTTTAACGGCGTTATCGGGCTTATGATAAAGCCCTAAGTCCGAGATCACGTGACCTTCCTAAAAGGGTAATAAACCCAGAAAGGGCAGTATTGACACTCCCTTATATCTTGCTTATCTAAGTAACTATTACTTAGGTAAGTAGTTTATAGAAAAGCGCATAAGCTATAATATAGGGTAATAAAATCCTAGGCTTATATCTTATAAGCTTATTTTTCTAGAATTTTATTTATAAAAGACCTTCTTAGAAATCAGGTCTTTTACACTAATTAATTACTTACCGACCGCGATATATTACTAATTAGCATGCGCTAGGCTTTAAACTTTATTAAGCGATACCTAGACCTTAAGATATATTTTTTTCGCAAACATAACTACTAGAAAGCTAAGTGCAAAGGTCTAACTATTACCCGCGATTAATTTCGGCTTATGGCGAATATAATCGCGAAGTATAGCATCTAATTAGATAATATCTATAATATTAATAAGACTAGCTTTCTTATAGGCATAATTATAAGCGGAATAGTTATCATAGGTATAGAAAGGCATAAAAAGCCAAAAGGAGTATAGCCTAGAAACTAGGAATAGATTATAGTCATTTAGGCGATTAATATAGAACGCTAGGCGATCTAGCCATTCATCATCAGTATAGGCCAATATTACCTCGCTAATTAATACCGAGAAAGCAACCTCCCGGGCGATTAAGCTATTACGATGACCCAAAATAGCTAGACTAATAATAAGACCGGTCTAGAGTGGCTAAAGCATTTTGACCGGTGTATAGCTAAGCGATCAAATAGTCGCTATTATCTCTTAATCCTTAATGGCTATAAAAGTCACTACTCTATCGAATTCGAGAGATACTATAAGGAGAAGAAGATTATCTAGCTTTATATACTACCTTATTCCTCTTACTTACTTTAGCTACTTAACGTCGGGTGCTTTGGGCTACTTAAGAAGGCTTATAGTCGAGAAATAGAGTATTTAATTAGATGCTCTATAACTTATATTTTAAAGACTAAGTTCTTTCTGGCCTTCTATGCTATATACGAGGCTACTATAACGGAAAGAAATATTAGGGGGGCTTTTAAAGGAGCCGGCTTTATTCCCCTTAACCTAGAAATTATAGTCTTAAAGCTTAATATATAGCTATAGACTCTAATGCCTGCCGAGGAGGGGGTTAAACCCTCTACCCCTTGGGCTTTAAGGACCCCAAAGACTATGCTTAAGGCCTAATCTTAGTCTAAATACCTTAAAAGATGGATTAGAAGGCACTAAAGTAGCTCTCTAGAGTTAATTCTTAAAGTATTAAAGTCTCTTACGAAGGGAATAAAGGCAATTATATATGAGATAGCTCTTATGAGGGCAGAGGTCTAAGACCTTTAATAGGCAAATAAGATACTAAGCCGGCGCCAGAGGGCAAAAAGGACTAGACTATAGAAAAGAGGGGTAATAATAGTAGAGGAAAGAAGGCAGGCAATTAATCAAATGGATATAGATGCTTAGGTAGTGGCGGAATCGTTAAGGAGTAGTGGTTAAGGAAGGTTGGTTAGACTAGGTATTCGGCGCTGTGGTATCTACGGTAAGCCCGGGCATAATATAAGGACTTATTAGATAGTAATTAAGATATCTAGGGAAGAGTATAATAAGTAGTTTTAATTAATTAAATAGTCTATAGTGTTTTTATAATAGTTTTTAATCTTAGGGGTAAGGAAAAGTATCCCACTTGCTTATCTATCCTACTTGCTTATTATATATATTAGCTATATAAGAAAGGTTAATAATTTATAAATAATTTTATTAAATTTCTCTAGGGGGTCTAACTTTAGGATTTCTCTTATATCTCTTTCTTATAGAATAGTAATAATAATATTATTAAGCCTCTAAGTATTATTAATATATTATATATTTTAATTATATTAAGTCTAATTTATTTCTTTAATAAGGTTATAAAGTTTATTTATCTTAATACTTATATTAATAATCTAGTCTTAGAGTTATTTAATTTCTTTATTATTAGAGCTTTTTATATTATTTATATCTTTATTCTTAATATTAGCTAAGGTAAATATAATAAGTATAAGAGGGTAATTAATAAATAGAACTTATTAATAATTATTACTAAAAGTAAACTAGGTAATTATTATATTTAATATTATTTAAGGTAATATAAGTAATCTTTTAAACAAAAGCTATTAATATATAATAATTATAGGATTCTTAATAGATAAATTAACTATATTAGCTTACATTAATAAACGTAAATATTATATAGCCTTAAAAAGTAATATAAGTTATATCTAATAATATACTTAAAGGTATTAAGTATAATTAAGTTATATTAATACCTAAGGTAATTAATACCTTAGAAAGTATTAATAAGCTTATTTATATACTTATTTATTATTTCTAAGACTAATAGGTTAATAAGGGCGCTATTAGTCTTAGACTGCGTTATTCTTAGACCGCTGTTAGTCTTTCCTTTATTAGTCCCTCTAGGGTAGGTAGGCCTTACTTAGCTAATACCTTTTCTACTAGGTTTCCCCGCCTAGAGTATGTTATAGTTATAATACTATTATCCTCTTTTCTAATAACTTCTATTAATTCTAGCTAATATAAGAAAGATCTATCCTTCTCTTAAGTTTAGCTAATATATATAATAAGCGAGTATCCTAAATAAGCGAGTATTCCAAAAATCCCTTAGCCTCTCCTCTCTTTAATTAATTAATTTATTCTTAATTACTAAAGATATCTTAATTAAATAATAAGGTAAATATTATTTTTATTCTTTATGCCCTTTAAAATAACCTAAAATTATATATCTAATACGCCGCATCGATATATAAAGTATATTATAAGAAGCTAAGTCGCTATCTTATAGGCATATAGTCTTAATGCGATATTATTCCTAAATTACATAAGCTATCCAATCTAGAGGAATAGATTATAGTTTAGTTTATTCTCGACTTAGATTTATGGGGATTTCCCCCGCGACTATATAGTATTAAAGAAATAGCTAACCGATTATTCGCTAACCGCGATATACTACCTATCGGTAAGCGCTAGGCTTCTAATTTTATTAAGTGATACTAAGAGCTTAAGATATATTTTTTTTTGGAAATATAACTCTTAAAGAGCTAAATATAAAGATTTAATAATTATTTATAATTAGTTTTAGCTTATAGAGAATATAATCGCTAAGTATAATATTAACTTAGCTAATATCTATAACTTCGATAAGGTTGGCTTTATAATAGGTATTATCGGAAATAGAATAGTTATTATAGGCATAGAAAGGTATAAAAGGCCTAAATTAATCTAACCTAGAAATTAGGAATAGATTACTATTATCTAGGCGATTAATGCGGGAGGCTAGGCGATCGCGCTGTTTATTATCGGTATAGGCTAGTATTACCTCGCTAATTAGTACTAAGATAATACCTTCCTAGATAACTAGGCTATTATAATATCTCCTAATAGCTAGACTAATAATAAGATAGGCCTTAAATAGCTAAAGTACTTTAATTAGTATATAAAGATATAATTAATTAAATATTATTATCTTTTAATCCTTAATAGCTATAAAAGTTATTAATCTTTTAATTTTAAGAGATATTACTAGGAAAATAAGATTATTATGCTTTATATACTATCTTATTTATCTTGTTTACTCTAGCCTCTTAATATTCGATATTTTAGCCTACTTAAGAAGGTATATAGTAGAGAAATTAAGTATCTAATACGATGCTTAATAACCTATATTTCTAAGACTAAGTTCTTTTCTACCTGCTATGCCGTATTTTAGACTACTATAATAGAAAAGAATATTAAGTTAGCTTTTAGAGGGGCTAGGCTTATTCCCCTTGACCCGGAAAGTATTATTTTAAAGCTTAATATATAGCTATAGACGCCGGTGCTAGTTAAGGAGGTAGCTAGGCTATTTACCGCTTAGGTTTCTAAGACGCTAAAGATTATCCTTAAGGCTAATTCTTAATCTAAATACCTTGATAGATAGATTAAAAAATATTAAATTAGCTCTTTAGAGTTAATTCTAGAAGTATTAAAGTCTCTTTCTAAGGGAACTAAGGCAATAATATATAAGAATGCCTTATTAAAGGCAGAGAACTATAACCTTCGATAAGTAAATAACTTACTAAGTTAACGCTAAAGGGTAAAAAGAAGCCGCTTATAAAAAGGAGAAGTAATAGAAGTAAGGGAAATAAGGGAAGTAATTAGCTAGATGAATATAGATAAGTAGGTAGAGGGGGAATTATCGAAAAGTAGTATTTAAGGAGGGTCGGGGCGACAGAGGGAAAGGCGCTATGGAGGATATAGAAAGATAGGATATAATGCAAGGACATATTTGTAACACAATTGGGTGGCATGCCAATTGAGCCAATAGACCTGCAAAAGATCAATCAGTTCAGGCACAACGTGCCGGAACTGTGCCACACCTCTATCAATAAGGCTCTTCAGAGGTCACATGACCTCGCACATGACCAACCTCCTTACAATATTAAATAGTTATTATAATATCTGAAGAAGAGTATAGCGATTAGATTTAATTAATTAGATAATTTGTTATGTTTTTATAGCGATTCTTATCTTAAAGGTTAAGATTTTTGGGATACTCGCTTATTTAGGATACTCGCTTATTATATATATTATTCTATAGGATAATAAGAAATTATTTAAGGCAAAGCAGAGATCTTAGTATAATAGGGCATATATGCTCTAGAATAAATTTATTATAGTAATTATATTATATAAGTAGGTTTATACCGCCAGGGATCTATAAACTTTAATAGCTTTTAAAGTAAATTAAATATAATATATAAGACTAGTCTAATATTAATTTCTTAAATAATAAGTACTATAAGGAAGGTAATTAAATCTTATAAGAGTTAAGTATTACTATAGTAATATTATTAAATAAAATCTAATAAAATCTAAATATTAAGGTAATACTCGCGTTCTAGATATAAGAATAAGGCCTAGTTTATATTTTAATCTCTAAATATAAATAAAAAGATTGCTAATTAATAAAGGAGAAAGCCCTTATAATACTAAGATATAGGGATAATAGCGGAATACTAATACTAGCTATATTTATATTCATGCCTAGTATATTAGTTATTATAAATAAGAATACCTACTAAGGGTTAAAATTAATTAATAATACAGGCTATATTACTATTAATATTATTCTTAATAAGGTATATCCTAGCTATTAGATTAATATAGAGATAGCCTTATACTTTAGATTACTAGTAGGGATTATATTAATATCTAGGATAATAAGAGACTTTTACTTTATTAATATACTAACAGGAACTATCCTTCTAACGCCGATAAGCACTAAAATAGACTACTAAAGAAAATATCTATAGCATAAATATAGCATAAGCTAGCAGGGATTACTATATAGCTCTACCTTCGCCTATATGGATTATAAGGTCTAAAATAAGATATTAGACTAAGTAGCATTTAAACTTTAGGGAACAAGGATAATAAGTATTAACGGCGAGGCTATGCCGAGTCAGTGCGACCCTTATAGCTTATATATATAGCTTTCGCGGTGCTAGATACTAGATAGGATTACGCTACTATCTAGGGCGCGAGAGAGGGATTTTATAGGCAATTATATGCCTAACGACATAGTCGCTACTAAGGAAAGATTAGAGGAGTTAAGTAAAGCAATAATCCGAGATGCAGAGCATTGGTACTAGCATATAATTGATAAGGGCAAAAGAATTATGGGGTTGAGCAGTCGACATTTATTAGCGATGAATAGAAGTAGGCCTAGTACTCGTTGAACGGACGTCAGCGTTTCAGACACGGTCACAGAACTGACGCGGTGAGGAGACGCACGCGAAGCCGCCGCGACATCACGTTTCAAAGCACGTGACCCAAAATTCGAGGGTGAGTTTTTAGGCGGGGCAGAAGGCCTTTCGTCTCTTCGTTCGTTCCTCACTTCGTTCCTCAAGGCACTGGAGCACCGTCGGTCCCAACTATAGTCGATCCAGATAAACGACACAAGTATATAGAACACCCTCATTGCACTTTCTTATATACCAGCTACCTCAGCTATCAATACAACTTGGTTCCACTTAATAGCTTTAAGCAAATGAATAGACATAACTTACACTATATGTGAGAAAATGCCCGTATCCCCTCTGCTAATATAAACCCAGCACGACTGGTTTATCCCTTAGGAATCCCACGATCGTCACAAGCCGTCTCTGCGGCTTTGACTATGCCGCGCGGCAAGTACCCGGCCTAATATCTGCAGTGCCATCATCCTCGTCATCGCTATGGCCTATAGAACCGATTCCCATGACAAATTTTACTTCATCGACTAGAACTAGAGGCCTGTTGGTGGTTGGAGAGGTTATTAGACTCTTCCTGTGTCTTAATTCCTCTTTCGGTCCCTGCTTTCTCCCTTCTCTCCTTATCGATCTTCTCGTACTTATCCCATTCTTTTTCTTCATCCTCACGCAATTCTCCCGCGAAAAAGATAGGTAACATGCTTTTACCTAGGCGAGGATAATGTTCCTCAACTTCGAATAGAGTATCCATGACCTTAGGCTTGCCTATTACCTCCACAAACTCAAGCGACACGCCAAAGGCCTCCGGAGGACGACTCGTGCCAGCGACGTACATATTCTGAAGGATGCCCATGCCGCCAACTGCGAGGAGGAACCAGGTATTCTGCTTGATTCCCGACGCGGTGATGAGGAGGAGTATCCAAAAGAAGCCAAGAGCGACGACGACCAATCTAGTTCCCCAGTCGGCAATCGCACCGTTGTCGGCGGCAGCGAGATCCTCGAGATCCAAACCGACGCCCGCACCTTGGATCACGATGGCGTGTTGGCTACCGTTTCCACGGGTCAACACAAACGCCTTTTTCGTGGCGATGCGGCACGCCCACTTCTCCTTTGACCACTGGGGTAAAGCCCCCGAAGCGAAGGACAACACGATACCGGCAGCCGTTACCACAAGAATGCTCCAGTCGCCAAAGATACCGCATGGTATAGCTGCCACACCAACCTGGACGATACAGGTGAGGAAGCCGGCGATATATGGAGCGTCATATCCGGGATAGCCCTTGGTGGCTTTCTTTGCCTTATAGATGGAAACGCAAAGTCCGGCCTTGGGCGGCCGCTCCGGTTCTGGTTGCCCCTTTTTCTTCGCGCGTTCTTTTAGCTCCTTCCATTTCAGCTCAATGATTTCCTCAACACAAGCCTGGACCGGATTCGGGCTTGGGCACGGTGGCCCTCCCGCCTGCGGTTGCTTGTCCATCCACGTCTCGAAGTCCCGCACAATGCGGCCAATGATCCAGCTGTGATTATCGCGAACATATCCGGTTTCGCCGTTGATGACCATGCATGAGAAGTCGGCGGGTGGCATCAGCTTGTTCTCGCCGATGGCTGACACAACAGCGGTTATCGCGTAAGCAACCCAACCTAAAGTGACGGCAGAGACCATTCGTTAGCTGGTTCGCACGCAGGAGAGACAACGTGCAATTGAAGACGCTCGTACCAAACGAGAACGCGACCGGCGTAAAGCGCGATCCTACCAACTGTGCGAGCGCGCGAGCAACAACGTCACCGCCGAGAATCAGGAGCACGGAGAAGACGTCGCTTGGATGCTTCCATTGATTGGAGAATTCGCTCGAGGGAAGGCCGGGATCGAAGGCACGTCGAACGAAGTGTAACATGGGGGGCATGGTGCTCAGTCGGGTAATTACGCAAGTTATGCTACAAGTCGTCGATGCTATGGATGAGAGGGAAAGCAACGCGTTGAATCTGTCTGCATCCATGAAGTTAGGTGGGGGGGATTTTGATCGCACCGCAAAAAAAGGCGCGTGATTTAGAAAAGGATTCTACACCTTACCTCAGCAGGCTCAGACCCACTCACTAAGCGCACAGATGTACCGATCACATGCTTCTGTGAGAGGGCCTAAGTGGTTTCCGACGCGTTTTAGTATGTATTGCAAATTAAGGCTATCTATATAGATAGCCTCTAACTATATATATTACTTATATTATTCTTCCTTATAATAATCCCTCTTTTCCTTTTAAGGCTATAATATAGACTTCGTAATTAGGCCTAATCTATTATAAGCCTAGAGATTACTTAGCTAGCTATTAACTTATATAATTACCCTCTAAGCTATTATATAAGGTCTATTTTAATATATTTCTTTAATAAAAGAAATATCGCCTTAATATTATTATAATTATTTATAAATAGCTTTTTTTATTAAAGGGCTTTTATATAATATTTAATAATATTTAAGTATTCTCTAAAGCCTTTATACTTATAAAACTAAGGTATTATTACTTTTATTTCTATTATTTTATTAATCTTTTATAAAGATTTATTTTATTTTGTCCTTATTATAAACTTAGATTACTTAATATCTAAGTAAGCTTCTTAATATAAAAAATCTCCCTTAATATTTATTAATCTCTATAATTTCTTCTATTTAATTATTTAATATATCTCTTCTTTTAACTTTTATTATTAAATTAATTTATTTTATTATTAATCTTAATTATATCTTCGCTAAGTATTTTATAAATAAAATACTTTAATATATACATATAGTAAATATAATAGTTAAATAAGTATAATAAAAATCCCTTAACCTATATTATCTCTATTTAATTAATTAATTCTTAATAATTTATTATATCATAATTAAATAATAAAGCTAGATTACTTCTTATACTTTAGGCCCTTAAGAATAATTAAAAATTAAGCCTAGGTATTATTCTCCGGCGATTTAAGTAAAATCGCCTATATAAATTATATTTTACTATTTATGCTTTAGAGTAATATCGCTTAGAATTAAATTAAGTTACTAATTAATTTAAAATTTCCTAATACTAGGGTTAAGATTAGCCAGTAGCTAATTAGGGTTAGGGTTATAGAGGAAAGGGGTTTATAATTAAAAAAGACTATATAATAATGTTTTTAATGTATTTTATTAAAAGTTGTAATTATTAACTAAAGGTAATATAAGAGAATATAAATAATATTACTTAACTTAATAAAGAGTATTAAATACTTATTTATTATAATTATATAGTAATAGTTTAGCCCGGTGCTAATATTAAGTTATATTTCTGATATAGGTATTTAATAATAAGATAGATATTAAAGAATATTAAGGACTATTATAATATTATAGATTTAATTAATTTAAAACTTAATTAACTCTTAGCTAATAATAATATAGTAATTAAACTATTTAATATATGATATAGTTATATATAGCTATGCTATATATAGGTATCTTATAATAATATAAGATAATATTACCTATTATTAGAGAAAGATAAAATATAAGGCTATAGAGAATTAATAAATTAAAGTTTAATTATAAACTTAGATATATAAAAAGTATATATAATATTAGATTATTTAAGACTATAATAATATTAATAATATATTAAATAATACTAATATAATAAGAGATAGCGCTATAAAAAAGATTATTATTAATAGCTAGGCTAAGCTTAAAGTAAAAGATATTATGTAGCTTTAAAAAGGCGACTTAGAAGAGGATATAGACCGGGATTTAATATAAATAAAGAGATTAGGCTAAGTAAGGCACTTTAACTCCCGGAATTTACTTAATATTTCTAAAGTAGCTAAGTAAATAAAGGCGAAGGTAATAATAGCTAGGTAAATCTAGCTAAAAGATAAATAAGTAATCTAGGAATAATAATTATTATAGCGGCTTAGGTAAAGCTTTAATCGCGAGGTTAATTATTATTATTAATAACTTAATAATATATTAATAAAGATATTTTAATAGCTTGCTAATATAATAATAATAAATCTAAGTAAAATACTATTTAAATAAAAAGGTAAAGAGGTATTAATAAGTAAATATTAGTTTATTAATTATTAATATTTAAACTTTTTTTAGTAAGTATATTATATTAGATATAAAGAGGTATTTAAGTAGTAGGCTATTTATGTTATAGATAATTAATAGAGCTTATTATATAATATAATAGATAAGCTTAAGGGCAATAGATTTTTTAATAGTTATAATAATAGCTTTTATAATAATAAGGATAAGAAAGATAAAAGTAATAATAATAATAATAATAAGGTAATAAATAATAAGGGTATAATTACTTAATAATATAAAGCGCTTAATAGGGTAATTTATTTATTTACTATTACTTTAATTAAAGCTTATATTAGAAGTAATATATATATTAACTTATTACTATGCTTTTATATAATATTAGGTATCTAATTATACCTACTTGGTTATATAGAGCTATACTTATATATTAGTATACTAATAGCTATATTATAGTAGGCTTAGTTATTTTTTTTAGAGGCAATATTTAAGAATTAGCCCTAAGATTAAAATAAGCTCGAGGTAGAGATAATACTTATATTTCGGGATTAATATATTATATATATATATATTAGAACTTATTTTATTATTAGTATAATTATTAGGTAGATAATATATAAGAAAGGCTAATATATGGAAATAGGTAGATAGCTATTAATATAATAGGCTAAGAATTAAGAGGTATTATTCTATAACGGCGAGTGGATTATAATTAATAATTTTACTTATATATTCTATAGTTAGGTTATAATTACTATAGACTAAGACAAAATAAAGGTAATCTATAATAATACTTATAAGGTAATATAATTTATCCCTAAGTTAATTAGGTATATAATAATTAGATACATAATATAATTAATACTAGCTAAATAAGTGCTATAGCAGAAATATAAGCTAACTAAGCCGCGCAAAGAGTAACTAGAATTTATATAAAGAGATAATAGCTTATAGGTATAAAATACTAATTAGCTTAATAGATAGCTAGTATAAGTAATATAGGTAGGCAGTCTTATTATTAGTCTAGCTATTTTAGGTTATTATAATTACTTAATCTCCCGGGAGGTTATTTTCTTAGTATTAATTAGCAAGGTAATATTAGCCTGTATTAATAATAAATAACTAAATCGCTTAGCTTTTTATATTAATTATTTAAATAATTATAATCTATTTTTAGTTTTTAAGCTATATTAATTTTAGCTTTCAATACCTTTTTAAACCTATAATAATTACTTTACTTATAATTATACCTATAAGGAAGCTAATCTTATCAAAGTTATAGATATTATTTAATTAAATATTATACTTCGCAATTATATTTATTATAAGCCGAAATTAATTATAAACAATAAGTAGATCTTTATATTTAGCTCTTTAGTAATTATATTTTTAAAAGAAATATATCTTAAGCTCTTAATATTACTTAATAAAATTTAAAGCTTAATATATATAAATAAGTAATATATCGCGGTTAATAAGTAATTAATTAGTTATTTCTTTTATATTATAAAATTAAGGAGGAAATCCTTATGAATCTAAGGTAAGAATAAAATAAATAAGGATCTATTCCTTTAGATTAAATAAGTAATGCAATTTATAAAAAGTAGTATATCAAGATTAGATATTAGTCTACTGGCGATATAAAATATAATAATTAATAGTATATATTTCTACTACGCGCTAGATATTAAGTCTTGGGTTATTTTAAAGGGCCTAAAAGGTAAGAAGTATTCTAGCCTTATAATTAGACTATAATATACTAGGCGGTTAAGAATTAATTAATTAAATAGAGATAATATAGGTTAAGGGATTTTTAGCTTACTTAGTTTCCTAGCTTACTCGCTTATTATATATGTTAAGGGAATTAATTATAATAATAATTAAAAATAACCTTAAATACTTAATTAAAGATAATAATTCTTCCTAAATATATTAAGAGTTTACTTTTATTATATTAATATCCTTATATATAATCTATAAAATTAATACCTTATTTTCTATAGTTTTTAATAAATTAAATATAGTTTAATAATAATATATTATTTAATATATATAATAATTTACTATTATAAGTATTTATTAATAATAAAATATAAGAATTATTCTTAATTAAATTTTTTTATATTAAAATTAGGTCTTTAATTAATAATATTTCCTTAGCTATTTTTTATTTTTTTAATATAAATAATAATATAATTAAATTTTAATAAATATTTATTATATTATAATTATTATATATTAAGTTATGAAGGTATTATAAAATAAGAAATATTCTTATAATTAATATAAACCTTAATTTAATAATAGCTTTTTAAGAAGTAATACTTAAATTCTTTAAAGGAACTAATAATTATAAAGAATTTTTTATTATAAATAAAATAATTAAGTTTTATTTTATATAACTTATAAGAATAAAATATAATTAAATATAATTAATTTTTATTATTTTATTACTTAATTTAAGCGCTTAAGGTAAAATTTAAGGTATTTATTTTAAGTTTAAGTAATTAAAATAAATTAAATATCTTAAGTATTAATTTATTTAAGATAAATCTTTTAATTTTATTAAAAAAAATTTAATTTTATTTTTAAATATACAGGTTTTATTTTTTTTTATAAATTCTATTAATAATATTAATATTTTCTTAAATACTTTAAAAAAACTTATAATAGTAATTAATAAACCTAAAAAAAGCTTATATTTTTTTTATATTAATTAATTTTTTTAATCTTTAATAATTAAAACTTTCTTAAGGTTTATATATATTTTATTATAAGAGATAATATATCTAAGGAATTTTATTCCTAAGGTATAAAATTTATTTTTCTTAGGTTTTATTAATAACTTAATATCTTATAATATTTATAATATCTTATAGATATATTTTATATATTATTTTGTTTATTTTAAAGAAAATAAAAATATTATCTAAATAATATATAATAAATATATCTAAGTATTGTTATAGTATATTTTTAATTATTTATTAAAATATAAGAAGTATATTAATAAATCTAAAAACTATAATTAAATGCTTAAATAATTTATATTTAATATAAAAAGTGATTTTTTATTTATGTCTTTTTTAATTTAAATAAAATTATAAATTGCCTTAAGCTTAAATATAATAAAATATTTTATTTTAAAAAATTAATTTTTTAATTTATTAATAAGAGATAATAATATATAATTTTTAATTATAATAATATTAAATATTTAAAAATTAATATAAAACTAAAGCTTATTATTTTTCTTAAGAATAAATATAATAAGCTATTTAATAAATAACTTATTTTTCTTAATATATCTTTTTTATATTATATTTTTAATATATTTCTTTAATATTAAGAGTTATATTTTATTAAGTAAATAAAGTTTATTAAACCTAGGTTATTTCTTATTAATAAACTTAATCTTAAGGTTATAAATAATATATTTTAATAGGCTTATTTTAAGTTTTTTTATAAAGAGTTATTTATAGATCTTATATTATTATATATTTTTAAATTATTTTTCCATAGGGTTATTTTTTCTTAGTCTTTTAAGATCTTTCTTAAATATATAGAATTATTATATAATTTATGCGATTATTTATTATTATTATTATTTCTATTTATAATAATATTTATATTTTATTTTTTTAGGCAGAGAGGTATTTTATCTTTATTTTTATTTAATTTATTTATTATAAGTAAAATTTTAAGATTTTTAATCTAAGTTATTATCTAATATAAAAGATATCTTAGCATTATAAGAAAATATCTAGCTAATTCTTTAATTAAAATATAGGTTATATTATTATAATTATAAATATCTAAGTATAAAGTTATAGCTTTATATTAATATAATATTAAATGAGATTCCGCGAAGTGGAGGCTCCGCGGAGGTCCGAGTCGGCCAATGGCAGCGGATCGTGGGGCTCAACTAAGTCAGTGCCTCTTCAGCAAGCCGCTCGGGGGTCCGAATGAGTTTAATGTTTTTCCGAATGTTACTCTCCCCATCCTCATGCCACTTCGGCGAGTCGACGCAGTACCTTACCTTGCTGCCCAAGTTTCGGCCCACTCAAAGACCAAATGAAGCGCTCGCTATCAGAAAGCAGACGTAGCGCCTGGCAACAGCCGGCTTCTTGCGAGTTCTGCCGCTCCAAAAAGATTCGCTGTGACAAGAAACGGCCTTGTTCGAACTGTACGACTAGACAGCTAGAGTGCCGATATGTTTCTGGTATGTCCAGAGCGAAGAAAAGCTCGTTATCGTGACGCTAAAAACCACACAGAAGATGCAAACCCGATCACTGAACTGGAGAGGGAGGATTATAGTGCCGGATACTTGTCATTGAGACGGTAGGCTTACGGAGAAGATAATATCACAGGTATGGCATATTTCGCTAATGTTCAAAAGGCACGTCCAGGAATTACAGAGTCGAGTCCAAAAACTGGAGAGCTTGGCTTCTTGCGAGCCTGGATCCGCCCTGAACATAGCTCAACATCACCCTGAGAAACGAATTCCCACGGTCGGCCGGCAAGAAGACATATCACATACTTGGAAAAATTTGGAAGAACTTGCAGCAACACCCCAAGTCGAACCCGCAGCGAAGCCATTGATCTCGCTCGCGCCAAGTTGCGCTGGGCCAACTGTCGCGAATTCTACGGGAGCCAGCAGCTTGATCGCCGCTCAGCTCCCCCATGTACGGCTTGCTCGACTATTGTTCAAACATTATGTGCAGACAGCTGACAGCTTGCATAGGGAGATACACATTCCTTCCACTCAAGCACTCTTGGAAACTACGTATGCCTAGCTGTCAGCTTCATTGCCTGTATCCACTGAGACCTTGGTCTTATTCTGCAGCATCTTCGCCTCCAGCTCTTTCTATGTGTGCCATAAGCACTCACATCAAGTGCATCGCGAGCTCAAGAATGCTCAAGAGTTGCATCCTGTATGGAAGAGGATAGCACTGGAGTCGGTCATGAGTCACGATGCGGCTGCCTCCTTGACTCTGACATCGTTGCAGTCTATATCCATAATGATGTATTTGACGTGGGATACCGAAGACCAGTCAACGACATTCCATACCCTACGGAGCCTGGCATATACGAAAGCTATCCAGATGAAGCTTCACCGACTGGATGTAGATACGGCAACGGACGTTGTCCAAGCTGAGTTGAAGCGACGACTATGGTGGCATCTTGTAGCATAAGATTGGTGTGTAAACTCGGTTTTATCTGCTCTTGTCAGCCAATGCTAACTCTTAAATAGGTTAATTGCCAGCGTGCCCGGTCCGCAGGAAGGCATCTATAGCTTCCATACCAAACACATGTGTGTTCGGTATCCTGCCAACCTTGACGACGAAGACATCCGGCCAGATGGGCTTTATTCAGAAGGCCTCCCAGCTGATCAGCTGACGCAAATGTCATATTTCCTTCAGCGGTTGAAGTTTGCAGAGCTCTGCCGCGACGTTATGGACGGCCTCCCAAGCGGTGAGGCGAGCCTACCCTATGATCAGGTCTTGAGGATGAGCAGCCGCTACACCGACTTCATGGACCGTCTTCCCTGGTTCTTCTGTGCCGATGAGAAAAGTACAGCCCAGACCGCAGTTCTGGCAAGCCGGCGCCCCTATCTTCTCCCCCAGAAATCCGTGCTGCTGTACGGCATATATTCGCGTATCGGTCGTCTACACCGACCGTTTCTGCTACGAGGCACCGACGAGAAAGAATCTTTGTCTGTTTCTCATTCCTTGGCCATCCAGTGCGCTGAGAGAATAATCGAGATCCGGCGCATGGTCGAGCCTGGCGACCTCTGCCTGCACGTCCATTCTCACAGCATGGACCAGCACTCATTCAGTGCGCTGCTGCTATTGTCCATGGGCATCTTGGGGGAAAAGGACACAGAACTCGTGCAGAAGCGCAAGGCGAACCTGCTCCCCATCTGCAGCATGCTAAAGGCGAAACAAGGATCGCTAAGCCGAGTCGGCCATGGCATTTCTGCTGCCATCGACCGCTTGGTGGAGATCTTGGAGAGGCCGAATCTAGCGCATGATTGGCCGGGGGCTCACCTAGACGGACCATCGATCCAGGATGTAGCCACACTCTGGGAGGAACTAATCAAAGAACTGCCCAGTCCGTCAGACATTCCATGGGACGACTTTCTCGACTGGCAGGGTCCTTAGGCTCACTTTCCCCTATGGAATGGATGTATTACGCCCGTTAGAGCTATGGGCAACTACCGCTTAAATGCATGCTCCTTTTCAATCTCTCTTTGCGGACTATTCGGACCTGGACCTTACATATAAGACAGACGGGGCCGTTGCGATCGACTCACTAGCCAGGGCGTTGGCCAAAGCGTTCAATACCAATATCAGATATGGTATCTTTTAGCACTTACCCCAAAGAAGTCTCGTGTGGCAACGGTCTCAGGGTATTCCCATGGAGCGGATATCTTTCGCGGCTGGTCAGGCGCTTCCGTCGTGGTCTTGGATGGCATGTCACGGGCAGATCGAGTATCCGGACACTCGATACAGTGTGTACTGGGATACGAGCGTTCAATTTGTAGAGGACAAGGAGAGCAACGCGTCCAACAACCCTGAGAATTATGGCTATGTTTTGAAGGCTCGAGTGAGACGGCTTCGAGATTGCGAGATCAAACCGGAGGGCTTAAGGCACGTTATACGCGACGAGATAGACGAAGTCGGGCATCTGTGCTTTGATAGCCAACCAGGGAAGGCCTTAACGGAAGTGTGGTGTGCTATAATGGTAAAAGAGACTAGAGGAAAAGATTGAAAATGGCAATACTATGTGCTGCTTGTTACAGAATGTGCGATGCACCCGGGATGCGCAAAATTTAAGAGGGTTGGAATGGGTTGGATCCAGCAGCGTTTTATACTGTTTGATTATGAAGACGATACGGCACAGATTTTATAATGTTTCGTCTCGTAGTTTGCTTTATTGTTTCTGAACCTCGGTTAGATTCCGCGTTCTTCTCTTAGCAAACCAACACACTCACATCAATCTGAGATAATTCATCCCGAAGGACTTTTATTATGACGATAACTTACCACGATAACTGAATTGAAAAGTTCTACTCAACGGGGACTGGTCAGATGTGTCTCCACTCAATATGGATTGGTCAGATCACGGTCTTTGTCGGCCTGCCAACGACATATGTCGCTAACCCGCCGTCCTTCCTTATCCTTCCTCATCAACCTGTCCCTCTAATCTAACTTAATTATGGCTTATTCTATCCCTTTAATGAAGATTTGTAGGAACTGTAAGCAGGCGAAGCCGGCAGATTAATTCATTTCGAAGAAAAAACCTTCCATATCATGTGGAAGGCTTATAGTTAATTGTCTCGACTGCAGAAATCGGTACCATCCAGGACCACCTAATGCATAGCCCTACCTAATATATCACCAAAATTTCGATTCTCTTATATAAAATATAAATTTTAGTATACGCAAAAATAGACTATTATATTAATAAAAATCAAAGCTAATAAAATATCTCTCTATAAAATTAATTAAATTTTACTCTCTATATGGTTTTTTGACCTCTTAACTACTATATATGCGCTAGTAGTGCTTTATTATAACTATAAAGTCCTTACTTTTATCCTCTAACTTAATACCTACCTTAATCGCTGACTTAACCTCCTTATCTATATCTACCTCTATTTTTACCTCTTTTGAGTTAAGAAGAGCTTCTTTAGCCGCTAGAGCCTCCGCTAGAGCTATAAATCGTCGATTTAGGTTCGATATTGCCTTTCTTTTCTTCCCTCGCCGTAGTTAGGATATCTACTCTTCGAGGCTGGTAATCCGCGCATTCTAAATAGCTACCTTTATCTCTAAAGCTCTTAGCCCCTTTGCGATCTTATTATACTTCTGCCTAATCGGATAACTTTAGTATTTAGCTAAATCTCTTACTTATTAGCTTATTTTTAGCGTATTATCTAAGTATAACTAAGGAGGGCTTAGTATCTTAAATTATTTTATTATTTTTTCTTTATTTAATTAAATTTCTAGATATATTAGAGCTTTATAATAATTTATTAGCTAATTTTTAATAAATCTCTAGCTAGATAAAATAACCTCCTTCCTTATGCCTACCTTTCTAGCTTTTATATATACCTAAATAAAGTTAACTTTATTAACCGGTATAGAATTAATTAAATTAGCTAGCTTTTAGAGTTCTTTTTAATATATACCTTTAATAATATTAAAAATTCTATTATCTAATAATTATAAATTATAAAAATAATATATTAGTAAGTAATAATAATAAATATTATTTAGAAAGTATATAGCTATTTATTTATCTTAGATACTTATTAATAACCTTATAGCGGAAGACTTTATAAAGAAAACCCTAAAAGACTTACCTATATATAGCTTTTATAACTATTAAGGATAATAAGCCTTGTATTTAATGCCTTATAAGGCTCTATTTAAGGTAAATAAATGTCTTTTAACTACTCGAGAGCTATATAGTTATTGGTCTAGCTATTAGGCGATATAATATAATATTAATTAGCTATTAATTTAAACTTATCTAGAAACCACTATTTCTATAGCTCTTTTCCTTTAAAGATAATCCCCGGTTTTAAAGCGTAGCTAATTATAGTAATAGCCTTAATAAATAAGGTCTACCTATGCGACTAAGAGCCCTTTAATATCGCCTTCTTCTTTAGGTCAGAGCTCCTAATTACAAGGCTATCTAAGCCTTATAGGTAACTAATTAGTTATAACCTATAAAAATACGTAGAGGAATTATAAATAACCTATTAAAACCGGCTATTATACTACCCTCATCTATATTAATTATATTCTCGGGCTTAATCTAGCTATGCTTATTCTCCTAGATATTAAAGTATTAATTAATTACCTTTAATATAAAACTATTAAATTTAGTAGCTTCCTAATATTTTCTAAGCTTAGTAGATAATTATAGGTAATATTTAATAAATCTCATAGTTTAGTACTTACCTAAAGGTTTATTATTGCCTTATTATTAAAAGATAGCCTTAATATACGCGTAGAGCTAGCTATAAGAGGGGGCATAGCCCAGAGACTCTTATCGTAATACCTAATAAAAGAATATATCCTCTTAGCTCTTTAAAATACATAGGTAGGCCTAGATGCATTTATTCTTATTTACTTAACTAGAAAGTTATCTTAAAATAGTCTACTAAGGTACTTTATATTTCTAAGCCGCCTTAATCTATAATAGGCCTCTATTAATAATATTAAATATAGCCTTAGCTATATTATCTTTAATATAAATATATAGAACTATTATAATAGGAATTCTACTATATAAACTAGGCGATATACCTACTTAAGTATATATAGTTATATAGGGTAAATAAGTTAAAAATAATAATTTTTCAAAGGGCTAGAGAACTAAGCTACGCCGCGGAATAGGAAAAAACGAATCCGGTATTAAGTTTCTATAGAAAAAGTAATATAATATATATCTTACTTTATTAGTAACTTTACTCCGGAGCGAATATGATATTATTAAAAATTTAGATTTTGTATGGGAGGACCGAAATTTTGGTGATATATTAGGTAGGGCTATGCATTAGGTGGTCCTGGATGGTAAGCCTTAGGCACCTCTAAGCGTACTGCAGAATAAGCTGAGTTATCCCTAATATATCGAGAAGGATTGCTATTGATAGACTTGTAATCACGTATACTAATTAACCCATAAGAATCTATTCTGCTGGGAACACTAATTGCCACGTTAATACGAGCAGGCGCGCCGATTACTTCCTGATTAGGTCCTTCGATTGCTTCTTAACAAGGCGTACTACTTGGAACGCCGATCAAATCTCTAGTATTAAGTCCTTCTATCTGGATGAGACTAGCCTGGGAAAGATATTCTCGTCCACCTATGCTGCTGCAGTAGTCGGCTATCAAACGTCCGGTTAGGGATCGTCGAGATTTCGAGCTTCCGGATCTTGACTATATGTGTGATCTGTCGCATTGCCTGTTGTCTTATAGAGATAAGGAGCTCCTATAGAAGTTCTGGACGGAGCTGGAAAATGACTAAATGGAATATTGCGCTCGCTGTTAGGAGATATGGTCTAATATGGACTTAAACGATGGTATTTGTAAGAGTTGCATTGCTAAGGATAAGAACAAAAAGGAGGATGAGCCTTGGTTTTTTTCAGCCGAAAATCACTTAGATTTTAACTTAATCCTTGTGTTCCTCCCCCAATTGACAATAGTAGAAGAGATGCTAATTGCTCCAGTTCATGTGTTCGTGAACGTCATGCAGGTTCGAGGGCAGCAATACAAATATCGTGGCCATATTGTGCACTTTCTCCACGACGTTGGCAAAGTGTATTGCCAACTTCCCCTTTTACTCTCTGAGTTAGATGTTACCTTGCTACGTCCCCCTAATGCAAGCGAACATGCCCACCTTAACCGCCAATTCAGATGTCAGTTCCGCGTACGCCGTCGTTGTCTCCAGGAGTGGCTGGATTTCCTGTCGAATAACTGCCCGGGCTACTGACATATTACCATCTGCCAGAATCGGATTTCGGTGCTGCCTGAAGATAACGATGTACTTGATCAGGTTACTATTGTTGAAATAACCGATCCTCTTTCAGCTGATTTGGGTAACATCGAGAATGACGACGTTGAGCCAGATGAGGTTGACCAGTCTGCGTGTCATGAGCCTCCCAACCAGGAAATATCCCAGCTGCCAATAGGGCTGCGGAGACCGGCGGAAGCCGACGGAGGTTCGAGGCCCCGGCTCAAGGGAGCATAGCAAGAACCAAGGAACGCAGCTAAGTAGCTGCTCAGAAGCCGGTCGGACCAAAGGGATCAAAAGGCCACCAAGAATATAAGGAGAAACGCACACATAGCAAGTAGAGCAAGAATCAAGACTGTCACGCCTCGTTACCTACCTGCACGCAGGTACATAGCAGCTCGATCTCCTCACTCCCTTCTACACCTTTTGCCCCTGACACTGCGGTACCAGATCTACTACTAGAGGACACAGAGATGGAAGCATTGTATTCGCAAGTTCTTGGCGAAGAGCACGATGAACTGCTTCCTGTACGACTATCGACATAACATCAGCTTGAAATACCAGATATTTGGAGAACACCGATAAATGAGTTCAACCGATCACAAGCACTCTTGTCCCTAGCCTTTCCAATACTATTTCCTCGTAGTCAAGCTGTTTTCGTTGAGCCAAGGTTACGGTCTATCAAGTATGCGGACTATATTCAGCATGCCCTTCGATGGCATGATGGCAGATTTGCCCGTCATCTCACTTTCCGGCTTGCGGATTTCAACGCACTAGTACGGGCACAGGCACGGGCGAAAAGCAGCTATTTCGTCAAGCAATACCAACAGTCTAATAACGCGAGATGATCTACTAGACGCTTTCAAGAACCCTGAATCTGCAGAAGCTCAGCAGTTGCTCAACTCGATCAACCGCCAGACAGCACAGCTTCGCGGGATAAGCCCATATTGGTACTGAAAGCGTCGAGAACTTGAATCCTATACCTATAACCTTGACTGTTCTGGCGCTTTTATTACATTTAGCCCGGCAAACTTGCATTGGAGAAGCCTCTACCAACATTTATCCCAGTTTCAAGACTAGCAAGAGTTGCCCGAGCAACAACGAATGAGTATTTCTAGCAACCTTCTCAGGGACAACCCATATATTACAGCCCGGCACTTCTATAAGCGGTTTAGCTTATATAGAAATATCAATCTAAAGCAGAAATTTAACGTTACTAATTTTTGGAATATATATGAATAGCAGGGTCGTTGAAGTAGCTATTGCTACGGTCTATTCTGTGGACGGTGGGCCTAGTGTTGACTTAGAAGATGAGCATTTATGGATGAAATTCGCTCGTATCTGGAGTTTCCACGTCATAGCTTTTAATCCTGAGCCAGCTCGAGTCCAATAGCAAGGAGAAGGTAATCCCTTGGCTGTAAATCCATTATAGTAACCCTTGACGTTCTAGTGGCTCTCATAGGTTCTGAACCGCTGCTAACGCTACTACTGCTGTGAGGCGTATTTCCCATGAAAGAAGAAGGATTTAGAAGAGATTCCTTGCCGCTTTTTCTTCCCAGGGGATATAAGAGATACGGCTAATATTGTTCGACGATAGGGACAATCCTACTTCTCCTTCGAGGCGACCAGGAATGATAGCCTTATGAACCACTATAATCGGTGTTTTAGTCTTGGCTGGTTAGGCAATATTGATATCTCCCCCTGTACCGGCCTTCAAGCTGTGATTAATTATGCAGCCAAGTAACAGAGCATCATAGTGGACAAGATGGTGACAGATCTATCTGAACGGGACTTCCAGACAGGGCTCAGCTATGTTGCTGTGCCCAGGGTCAAGATGTTAGGTGGGTTCATGATCGATAACTCGTTTGAACGGGTGTCTCTCCACTATGAGAAGCTACCTGATGGCAAGTAGAGTTCCATCATATTATTCACGCTTGAGGCTCTATAAGTCCTAACAGAGTAGCAGGTGTTTTGATGAAAGTCCGCGACTAGAACTGGCGCAAGAAACAGCAACTTGACCAGCCACTATTCCAACCTCTTTTATCTTGATGACGTCGCCATAGTACAGAGAGGGTGAAAATAGGTCAGTCATTTTCCGCACCGCCCAATGGAGCGCCAGCACATAGCCAGAGTTACTAGTATGGAATATTATGTCCTAGAGATATATCCTTCGGACTGTATTACACCCTCCCCACTATCGGTGAGGGTGTCAGCATATTTTACTCATCACTAAACCATCGAAGAAATATCCAACTACCATCTATGCCTGAAAGTGAGCTCTATTACTCTTAACTCTTTCTTCCCAATCACCATCCATTTATCACCATCCTTCATCTGTTGGCCTCTTCCCATTGCATACCGCTTGTAGTAGTCTGTCCCACTGCAATCTTCCAGCGAGCACACTCCACTAGCCCAATCGGCAGGGGGTACTCTTTTAGCATACATAAACACGGTCATCTCAATCAGTTCAGGAAACATGTGTTGAACAAGCATTCTGATTGTGTCACCAGCTCCTTGATGATATGTCCAGCTGGCGCTGACAGCTAATCTCTGCAGGCCTTTCCCCTTCGGATCACGAAGACTCAAGTCCGATAGCAGGCGCGACATTCTGTGATAGTCCAGATCGCCAAGTACAACGACGGTATCAACCGCAGGATTGATATACAACACACGATTTAAGTCGTTAATACTATCGCCAGCATGCTCATATGGCGCAATAGTCGCAAGGGGCAATTTGACAGGATAACAATCCAATGCGGCGGACCTCGCCTCGGAATTTACAGACAGCGCGGCAGGATTGTTACAACCGCTTTGCCATTTTGGCACACCTCCATGTTGGAAGTCATCGGCGTAATGCGATCTGCGGGCGTGGATCTCGACGATACGGGGCGTAAAAAGACAAGCATGACTCAGGTGCTGGAAGTGCTAGTTCCGCTGCCGATTGCAGTCTGTCGTTGGCCATAGTCAGCGCCCTTAGGGGAAGAGTGGCATAGGTCAACAAGATGGAAGAAGAATTAAATATTAACGCAGGTGGAAGAGATGCGGGGAAGTCAGCAATTTGATTTCATAGAATTTACCTGCTGACGAATGAAGAGTGGGGATCGGAGTCAGCCGAGAGCACAAGCAGCGGAGTATCCATAAGCGTGTGCCACAATTAAACGAGCCCCACTAGAACGACGACTTTCTTAAACACTAAAAAGCAAAGTCTCCTTTTCCCACTCCATAAAAGGACATCCCACCCTGGCGAGCAGACCTTCGCTGCTGCCTGGAACTAAAGCTGCGGAACGCGCGTCAATACGATGCTGCCAACATGAGTATATATCCAGCTTAAAAGTTTTCCTTTTCAGGGGTTGTCCGAGGTGATGATCCCCTATATGCATTTGACATTTGTCCGGTTCTGTTGCCTCGGCCGTGTCCATCATCGTGCAAGACACTGCCCCAAACCACCCCTTGTTGGGATCAACACACCGACTTATTCTACCTCTTGTGGTTTATAACCACCGCATCTATATGGCTGAACCCCAGAGCACCGCCGAGGCCCGGTCAATACTGGCGTTGCCGCCGACCGGGGGGACGTATCCGCCGGCTCGTCGCCATCATCGCCGACAATGCCGGGACGGGAACCACCGATTTGGTTATCCCCTACGGCATTCTCAAAGAGTCGGGCATTTCAGACGTTGTTATCGTCTCAACTCGTCCTGGCGTCGTCAAATTGATCCCCGCCCTTCACCTCCAGCCGGACATAACGACGGCAGAGTTCGACGACACGAAGGCCGGCGCCGACATTCTCATTGTGCCGGCTATTGGCGACAACAAGAACCCTGCGCTGATCGAATGGGTCCGCGAACAGGCGAAGAAGGGGACGACAATCGTTACCATCTGCGAAGGGGCGTGGATCGCCGCGCGCGCTGGCATCTTCGACGGCAAGGCCGCGACTACTCACTGGTTCGCCTTCGAGAAGATGGTGAGATGCTTTCCAAAGTCTCAATGGCTCCGGAACCGGCGCTACGTCATCGACGGCAACATCATGAGCACCACCGGCGTGACTGCCTCCATTCCCGCGTCACTGGCTCTAGTCGAGGCGATCGCAGGCTACCCGACAGCACAGGCAGTGGCACAAAGGCTCGGGGTCGACCATTGGGACGCTGCATATGATGCTTGCGAGTTTAAACTAACTGCCAATCGCATCTTGAGAGTTGTCGGAAACACTCTCGCCTTTTGGAGCCATGAGACCGTCGAACTGGACGCATGGTCACGCACATATTGCGCCCGGGCTATCACCACCAGTCACGCCCCCGATCCGGTGCGGTCATGCCGCGGGCTTGTCCTGATGCCTGATGGCCAAGCAAAGGTCGGGCGCCTGATCATGCAGCCCCAGCCTCAGACTACGAGGGAAGCGCTCGATCAGACGCTATTAGAGATATCTGCTCGGTACGGAAGTTCGACCGCGGATACCGGTATTACGACATGTGCCCATGTTGGAGATGCATTAAAATGAAGAGATACCTTCCGAATAGTATGCGGCACTGTAGTCTTGCAAGGGGGTTCTAAATTACCAAGTATTTCAACATGGTTGCGGCATCCAAAAAGGGTTATGTCACCCATGTGGTAATGCGCGACCGGTACGAGGGTGCAGGCTTGTGAGCACTGAGACGGCGATCAGACGGCGTGCTAGTGCTGCCGATCGTTTACAGGGCCATCAGCGAGATCCCTGCTTGGGTGACATAAAACACGAAACTCGTAGAGGTAAGAGCATAGGCCAGCCAGTTTTGTGTTATTTTGTCCTCCGCACAGGCTGCAAAGTCCAGCCACCGTCGAGGGCAAGGAGCGAATGTCATTATCAGCTATGGCGCTGCCGTGAGCGGGTAGAGGTTCGCAGAGGGGGCACTAGTGCCCTGCCGCATATCAAGCCCTGGCCCCACTAGAGCGGCTGCCCGCAAGGCAACTACCACTGCCAAAACAGGCGGCGCTTTCATTTGTGAAAAAGAGCTGCACGACTCGGTGCGTCTTGTCACTGAGTTCTTGCTCCTTAGATAATTCTCATCAATTTACTGATGCCATATCTGATCCCTATGGAGCCAATTGTCTGACATTCCGCAACATTTCAGCCACGTGGCTGAGCTCGGGGCACGAATCCGGTGATCCGGCTTGGCCGCTTTGGCCCTCAGACACCGGGACATGTCAGGGCGGCCGAGGCGTCGCGCTCTTTGTTGCCGGGAGATAGGCCTGGGTGCGGACGTCATGATAGGCAGTGGCGCCGCCATCACCTCGAGGCAGCTCGTTGTCAAGGCGGCGATTCGAAGCCAACCCCCATGGCTAGGGTTGAAACCGGGACGCCGGAACTGGCAGGGAAGACATATCAGGGAAGGTTGCCAGTGAGAAGATCATGGTTACACAGGCCGAGGATGCCGTAATTGTCTCACATACATCGTCGAGTGAGTAAGGAGACGAAAGGGAGGGAGGAGGGGGGGAAATAGCCCTTTGCCACACAGCAAGAAATCGGCTGAATGGCCCTGCCCCGCCCATAGTCTCCATCTTTCAAGACGTTGTGACGCTCTCCTGGCCTTCAATTGATCATGGGCAAATAACATTCTTGTTAGCCCCGTCATGTCCGAGCCGCAAGTTAGTGTGTGCATCGTTGGGGATCGGGCGAGCGACAAGGATCCCTCCGCTACCACCCTACCGGGTAAAATAAAGTGGCGTCCCGTGGCACAGCGCTAAAGAAGCATGCTTCAAAGAATGGGAAGCTTCACACTGGACCTGATTGACAGTTGGAGGTCTGGGCACAGGAGGACACCATCGACGGCCTGGCTGTCTATGTAGCTTCAATGAGCAGGTTTCTCTATCCGTATAAAATAGTAAATCCTTAAGACGGAGGGCGTCTCTGATCAACAACGGGATACGTAGGAGCCGACTAGAATTAGCATTTGAATTCGCTCGTTAAGGCCAGGCAACACTACCTGGCGAGGGTCTCACTGTCCCGTCTTGGCGGCCAAGGTGGCGTACCAAGTGGCTTTACGCTCGGTTTCATAATCTAGGCAATGTTGTTAGGTCGTCTATATACGTCGTGTCCGCATTCTTTCTGTATCCCCAATTTTCCATCTTCTGTAATTCCCTGATTTTGACCGTGGGAAGAGCCGCCAAGAGGCCTTTACACCAACAACAAAGCAGGCACCTTCAACGACGGCCCCAAACAAGCTTCTCTGGTCTGCCGAGAGGGCCACCGTGCCCAGTCGTCGCTCGCCATGGATGAGGAAGTTCCAGTGGATGATTCGATTGGGCCGCGCAGCCTGGAGATTGTCACTGTCATCTTCGCGCTCGGGATCCTCCTCTTCCTGCTGAGAATATACACGCGCGTCGTCCCGACTTACAAGTTGAACACTTCGGACTACATGATTATGATTGCGGTGGCAAGTAAAAACCGAGTAGCCGGCTGGGCGCCATGACTCTAATTGTTTGCTCAGGTTGCAGAGATCATCACCTACTCTCTCTTTGCAGCTGCGGTCGCCAACGGTTTCGGGCGTCACAACTACTTCATCACTCCAGCAGCCGGTACCAGGATACTGAAGCTTCTGTTTGGCGTCGTATTCACTGGGCTGTGGGTATCGACTTTTGCTAGACTATCCATCGCATATTTGCTGTATTCTTTTACCCCGTCGACGGCGTGGAGGACGGTTCTCTGGTTTGTTATCGGCTTCCAGGTAGCTACCCTGCTCACAAGCGAAATCTTCCAGCTGCTGGAATGCCGCCCAGTGAGTGCCATGTGGGAACCGGTTCTGGATGCGAAGTGTATGGCCCGAGAGGATACCTGGGTCATTGGCTATGTTTTCAGCGGTAAGCACCTTACCTCTTCGGATCCTCAAGCACTAACACGTCCTAGCAACTAGTATGTTCAGCGATCTGACACTCACCATCATACCAATGTTCCTCATCTGGAGCCTGAGCAGGCATATCCTGGAACGTTTTCTCATCGCCGTCTTGATGGGACTCGGTCTCTTTGCCACGATCGCCACGGTGATGAAGGTCGTCCATATGAAGACGTCTGACTTCTCCTCCCCGGACACCTTCAGAGCAGCCATGCCGATATTTCTATGGTGCCGGATCGAGGAGTGCCTCATCGTCGCTGCCGCTTCTGCTCCCCTCCTCAAGGCCCCGATCGAGCGGGGCCTTCATCGATTGGGATTTCCTACATTCCAGAATTCAGCCAGGGAGCTGGACTCGCTGGATTCGGTTCGAACAACACCTAAAGGACCGTTTGTGCGATTTGCAAGGGCATAGCCGGGATAAATAGCAGGATTTCCACTGGACGAAAGGCCCCCAAACAGGCTGGCAGGTTCTGTCTGAGGTCAACGCTTCACTAGATCTAATCAGACTTCTTCACTCAGTCAGCAGTCACCACATGGGTGGCTGAGGTACAGCTTCCGGTCAAATCACACTCCTAGCCAGCGAATTGTTGTATCTGGCTATCCCTGGATGCAGAAATTGGGCTCGGGAGCTGTGACATCTGGGAAAGATGCGGTATCTACCAACCTCTTGAGTTCGCACCTTCGGGCCCCGACTTGTGTTCCATAACCAAGCCCAGTATCTATCTGAGGTGTTCACCGAGCTTGCCTACGTTCTCCCCGAGCCTGCCCTGACCTGCGGATGCACATGTCGGCGTATCTAAATCCGTGTTCTATATCCAGAAGAACTATGTCGCCTGCATAGAGCCCTGTTTGAGTTGGGCTATCAATGTATGTAGGCGCGAGCGACTCTTGTTAATCTTAGTTTTAGAGACGACCCTGTTGATAGGATCAGTTAATAGCTTTAATAATCTATCCAGAATCCTTTTAAATCATTATCTACTCCAGAAAAGACATTATACCTTCCTAGGTGGGAAGCAAGAAGTCTCGACTGGCGATAAAGCCATAAACTTTTAGTAAGTGAAATCTAGAGCTTCTCCCGCCCTACGGAGTAAATAGTAAATACTGTCTATTCTCAACTAGGTAGAGGTGAAAAGAGAATAGGTTACCAGTAGGGGTTTAAACAAGTATAGAGAATAGGATAAGAATTAATTAATACCTATAACGTACTTGATAAGCGAGTGCTATAGACAAGCGAGTGCCACACGCAGATTTACACCTTAAATCGCGGTTTTTAAAAAGGTGTTAAAATCAATGTTGCGTGTAGGGCGAGGGATCAGTGATGTGTGGAGGTTTGTATGTAGGTAATCCTAGTCAATAGCTTCCTCTTACAGCTACACGGGCAGCCGGCTTGGGAGCGTTACACAAGCCAGAAGAAGTGGAGGGAATGTCTATACAACGCAGTCTTCAAGACCTTCCATCCGCAAAAGCAGTCAAGGCGGACTTTTCGAGCCGGAGACGAATTTACGCCCGTGGCACAACATAAGCACGTCCGAAGAGGGAAAAATAAATCAGATTGCCTTGCTTGCAAGGGGCTTCAATTAGGGCAGCCGAGGTCAAGAAGTACAAGGAGGCCCTTGGCCCCGGTCAGCTGCAACAAAAGAAGGCGTCAATCAATTTGGGGATGTGAGCAGTGTGATGTAGCGATTTGTAATTCGAGATTGCTGGTACTTCTATCATAGGCTAAAATAGGGGGGGATTAGGTATCTTTGATCCGATGCATTTTGATTAGTGTTAAGCTCCGGAGGCCTTCACTTACTATTGGAGGAAACTTGTCAAGATCAAGTTTTGGAATGAGGCCAAAGTTAGGCAAGGATCACGATGAATGTGAACGACCTCAACTAGCATCAGGCAGCAGCCTGCTGGCTATGAGATCAACAGATTGAACACAAGTATAAGAGACCAACCTTCGTCGCTCCTTAGATATTGGGGGAGGATAATACGATCAACACACTGATCTTTTATCTCAGTGTGCATTCGTGTATTGGTGCTAGGTTGACACATCTCATGTCAGGCACCACATTGACCACCCGTTATCACCCTCTGCCCGCATGTCAATGTTAGCTTCAGCCCTGCATCGACCATCAGGCCCCTACCGAGCTCCCGCACGGGCTCCCCCGCGACTCGCTCCACCCGCAGTGTCACCTATCCCAGACCTGTCCCTAGCTTCTCCCCGTCTGAGGCACACCTATCGACAATCACGACCGGCTCGGCAGTTATCCTTCCACCTTTCTGGCCGTACATCTGCCGTGTTCGACCACCACGACCTTGGAACGCCCTTTCGGCATCCAGCACCCATGGGAAGATATAATTTTCCTCAGCCGAGGCCACCACGCCAAGGATTTGGAATTGCTCTCCATACAAGCCGTCCGCACCGCCTCCGAGTTCCGGCTCCCCCCTTCGGAACCTCGCCGCTTCACCATCGAAACGTCCGTCTACGACACCTCAAAGGCTGCGCCGGTTCCGTTCTCAGTCGCCTGCAGTGGGAGATTTGCTCAACCTCACTGCCAAAGTGGCTGGCCACACCACCGACACGAACCAGCTCGCTCTGCGCGTCCTCAGTCTAGTTTACCTACCAAGGCCTGCCTCGACCTCAGCCACGCCGGCCTCGACTGCTGCTCCACCTTCTAAGCGATCTCTCTGCTGGGGAGGTCGAGCAACTCCGTCTACGCCATCGAAGAGACCTCGGCCATCGGAGCCCGCCGGTGAAGTTGCAAACCCGTTCGATGAGAATCCATCTTTGCAGAATCCGACGAGACGCCCTCTTGATCTGCCGCACGTAGCCTATATCACGGAGTCCCCACCAAGTCCACCTTCTCCTTTAACCGCGGCTGACCCTGCAGAATCATTTCTTGCGTCAATTCCCTCCCCGAACCTTGATGGCGACTCTCGCCCGCGTCGTAACCGTCATCCCCCAGAGAGATTGCAGAGTTCATTTTAAGCGGAGGAACATGTAGATAACAATCTCACTTCTCTCCTCAAGAAACAAAAACCTGACCCGGTCGCCTTACCACCATAAGTCCTACCAGGCTGTGTCGCCCCTCATTCCATACCGGCTGGCCCTGGCCTTGCCTCTTCCAAAGCAATCATCCTTCTCTAAACACCTTCCCTGCTCTCGGGCGCACACATTCTCTTGTGCACCTTCCAGTCCTGCTTCTGGTGCTCTTTCCCACAGTATGCTATAACTTTGCATCTCCCGCATCTCATCACCCCTTCCGTCTTCCCACATATTTTGCAAGGCGTATCTTCCATTCACGCCTGCCTCCCTCCACCAAGTTCGGACATCTCCTCCTGGATGTCGCGTCGCGTCTGGAATTCGCATTCCTCGTTCCCATATAGGTCGCTGACAAGCACCCCTACGAAGGCGTCCTCCCCTCTGTCAAAGGAAAGACATGGGCGTCTCCAGAACGGTCGCGACGGGCGAGCCGCAGATTCCGCAAAAAGGACCGGAAGCTGCTCGGCAGGCGGCTTCGTGCTCTTTCACGATAGGCAGCAGCGCGCTTCGAAACCGACCGTGGTACTCAACATCTTGTTGGGCTTCAGCTCGGGTCGCGACGAGATCCTCTGGGATCTCATGAGTAAACTTCAGGCCGTCGGGGCCTTGTCGCAGTAGAACTCGAACCGCACTTGGCGCATTGCCATGATTCTCGCGATAAAGAAGGTGCTAGAGATTGTAGCTTTCTTGCCCTTGAATAAATTGGACCGGATGTCTTTGCATCTCTATTTGAATGTGAACGCTCATGGTGCGCCTCCGTAATTGCCGGTTTCATCGAAAGCTGGAGATGCGTTTCCAAATAGCAAGCTGCCAATCACGATGGCCGAGCCTCCAAAACTTACTGCTTCACGAAGCTCTGTTTTTCTGCTCTTAAATTAAAATAGGATCTTCTTAACCAGCTTCGACCTTGGCAGTTTTCGTCCCTGATTTCGTTCCTCAAGGCTCTTCTGGGCAAGCCGCTTGCGGTTTGCGTCTCCTCCTGTATTACCGGCTCTACATCTTCATATTTGATCACGTGCGGAAAGATAATTCGCCGCCGGGGGAGGACTTACGGATGTATAATTTACCGGGCCGACATATTGCCCAGCGACTCTGGTTCACCGGGCCGTATCGACTTCCCATCGATTCTTCCGAGACCGAGGGTGCGCACATGCACTCTCCTTCAAGCCCCCGTTGTTAACCCCGCATTTTAGCAAGCAATCAAAAACTGTCTAATGTGTCTAACAGGATCAATTGACCACCTTCACAACTATACTTGTGTGTGCACTAATCGTCATTCTTTGTCAAACATTGACACACTTTGCGTTACAGTCAATCGTATTGCTGATACCACGAGCTAAGCAGGGGCGGTTTGATGAGGAGTCGTCACGGGGAAACCTTCCATGCGTGCACAGACTAAGAGTGTGGTAGGCACGACGAAAAGTGCGGAATTTGGTCAATTCTGGCTGGTGATTGGTACAGTAGTCGGTTGGTTAAGCCAGTACAGCCTCAAAGACTCAAACTTTCTTGTGCCCCACCGCATCTGCACCTACTAGCACGGCCGCGGCTTGTTCATCCGCGGATCAGCGAGCCGGTGGAGAAGCCGGTGGAAGCCCGCCCCGCGACGGATAATGCCTCTTGTTCCCGACACAAGACGAAGCGAGGATGCAGATCCTTGTCAAATTGCCATTCGCACCAACTGACTGGACGGCTTCCTCCGTCTTGGTCTTTGACTTTGATGCCGCTCTGACTCGACAGCTGACATTGCGTCCACTAATCGCGCTCTATTCCAAAAGCTGAACGTGCGCTCGGGCTGTGAACTGCTCGAGTCATGGACGCCACATTTGCTGACGGATTGTTGTCTTTTGGGGGAAAAACTCTACGAAAGCAGGTTCTTGGGGATCTCGGTGATGATGCTCAGGGATGGCACATTCGATAATGCATCTTGGCAATCAAAGCTTAATATTGAACCCATGTCTCTTTCTCGATCCATTTAGAATATGCAGTGAACGCCTCCGGCGCAAGTTACCACCCGCTCATGTCAATATTATCTCACTAGGACTCGATTTCGGGTAAGAGCAGACACTGCGACGACGATTGCTAATCAGTCAACTAGCCAGGTCCCAAAGGCCCATCTAGAACGACGGTAAGTGTGGCTTCGTCGCATGTAATCTTGGGAGGATGCGAGTCAGAACACTGCATTGTGCAAACCATGCCATCCGTTTCCCCAAGCCCATATCATCAAACAGTTAATTACACAAACTCAACTCCTCAAGCCACTGCCTCCTTTCCATCAGGCACATGCTGTCAAAACTTATTGACAGGGCACCATCGTGCAAGGGTTCTAGCTTTGAACCTTCACTAACAAGCCCAAGTCCGACGCTATCTAATGCGCCTCGCAGGCGGAAGCGGCTCGCGGAAGTTCCGCTGTTCCGACTCAGTTACCCTGTGTCCTGGTTGAGGGTTTATTTCACGCTGACTATGATATAGTGGCCGCCTGGCCTTAATTTTGTCCCCCTGCCGCCCGCTCGCCAGAGAAAGCCCTCTAGACTATTTTTAAGGTGGCTGCAGACAGGATGACAACCTACCGCAGAGTCTTGGAAGGCTGTTGCTCTTCCGCATGTCCATAATACGGTAGACATGCATCCCCCCCCGCTTTTGTAGATCCCTCCACTTGCTGCTGCAAGCCGTTCATCATCCATTCGTTCCTCACGAGCACAAAATAAATATCGCCGAGTGCCTTGACGCATGAGCCCATCGGGATACTGCTACATCTCATACTGGATCACACCAGCGCGACAAAATGGCCAGTGAACTGGACAAAGGGGCTAAATCTCGGGGCTCTCTTATTTTCAACCTGAACGTCACCCTTATCGTCCTCTCATTTATTATTATGATAATACGGTTATATACCCGCGGCTTGATAACCAAGGCTTTCGGTGTTGATGATATCTTGGCGGTAGTTGGATTTGTAAGAAATTCTAGATAACTTTTTCTATTTATTTTTTACACTGAGGTATTAGGGTTGGGTTTGTCTATTAGATAAGATTAAGTCCCTACTATCGCATGTATAATCCTAGCCCTACTTTTATATTATATAATCTATCTAAGCTCATCAGCGATACAGACCCTAGTCCCTATCACATATATAATTAAGTCCCACTCTTAATAAATAACTAGATTTCCCTCTTAAACTCTTAGTTAGTATTAATTATAATTCTTATCTTTTTCCTCCCTACTTTTATTATTATTATTATTATTATTATCGTTATTACTATTATTATCTTCGTTATCCTTATAATATTTATAGATATTAAACTATCAGCGGATTAGTGCCGTCCTAGTATTATTAGCGTCGCCTCCTATTATATTACCTAACTCCTCTATAAAACCTCCCGGAGGTATATAAATACCGAGTAATTCTAAAATAGATATTTTCCGAAAGCTATTTAGATCACTGTCTATAGCTATTTAAACCCCAGGGATCCTTAAGTCCTTAAAAAGATCTTATATAATATTATTGCTAGGAGAAAGGTGTTTTAGGACGGGCTCGACGATATATATGTATAATGCCTCGCAGATCTCTAATAGTACTAGAAGCTTATCCGCAATAGTAAGTGCTATAGCACGGAACTTATCCTTTTTCTTAATGCTATTGGTTAGACAAATTTTGTGACGATCGTGGGATTCCTAAGGGATAAACCGGTCGTGCTGGTTTATATTGGCAGAGGAGAATGTTACGTAGCCTTAAAGGGTGGTATAAGTTACGTCTAGTAATATGCTTAAAGGTATTAAGTATAACTAAGTTATATTAATAGCTAAGGTAGCTAGTATATAGGAAAGTATTAATAAGTATATTTTATATACTTAGAGGGGCTTATAATAGTGAGTCGCGATTTATGCATAAGTCGTAAGTCTTATCGTGAGTCCTGGTGAGTCTCCTGTGGTCCTATGTGACTAGCTTATAATATAGTAGGGCAGGGCGAGTAAGTATTAGGGCGATTAGTAGGGTCTTATAGGGCGCATATGATATAACCGCGAGGGTCGTAATATAATATCTTCCCTCCGTTAGGTCTTATCCTTAAGACCTATATTATATTATTTAGCCTATCCTACTTTAGTAAGTCCTAAACTTTATCCTATAATTATTTCTTTTTTTATCTCTTGCTAATAGTATATTAGAGTTAAAGGCTACTTAGAACTAAAAAGCGTAAGCTCTTTTAATTAAAACTACCAGTTTTCTTATTATACTATATAGCTATTATAAACCTCGGAGTTTAAAGTATTAGGCTAAAGAGGGTTATAAATACTACGCCTAGTATATACGGCGTGGCTATAAGTGCGACGGTAAGGGGATCTCCTTTCTCAAAGGTATATTTATTCTTAGGGCCCTTTTCTTATTTTATTACTAATATCTAATAGTAGATCGCATTACTACTAAGAAGTATCGTTTAAAGCGCGAGGAAGAGGTAGCTAAAAATAAGCTAATTTAATTATAGTAGTAAGTAAATAAGCGTCTAAGTTATTTAATGCGGCTTCGGTAGTAGAAATAGTAGCTATAGGAAAGAGCTAAGGAAATACTTTATTATAATATTAAGATATTAGATAATTTAGAGGTAATAGAAAATATAGAGTCCTTTGCGGCGGTTAAAGCCTAGTTAGCGGGGGCTATTAATATTATTAACTAGGGTAAGGTTTTTTCTATTAATACTATTAGTAGAATTACTTTAGGAGGCATTATATATTAATGAGGTACTCTAGGGGTTTTTATATATTTTTAGAGTTAAGGTAGTCTTTCTATTTAATAAAATATATTATTTTGCCGTTAATTTTATCTATATTAAGGATAGTTTCTATAATATATTCTTTTAGTCTATTGACTTTAGCTTCTAACTTATTATTAGTTCTAACTTAGATAATATCTTATATTAACTCGAGTAGTATAATATAAAAGACTAGATAGAGCTTAACCTTAGGTAATAGGTCTAGTTTATAGTTATATTTTAAAATTTTCTATTTAATTTTATAGGGTTTAATATATTTATAATTAAGTTTTTTATTTTATTATTTTATTTTAATATTTTTTATTGCGAGATAGATTATATCTTCCTCCGAGAAGGTTAGTCCCTTGATTTATTTTTTATTAATATAGTTTATTATTTTATTTTTAATAAATTTAAGTTCTATATATATTTCTTTATATAGATTTTATAGCTAATCGCTAATAAGGATTACTTTAGGGTTAATAATAATATCTTATAATTATTAGTAAGTATCTAATATAAATCTAAAGTTAGTATAAGCTAATATAATCTTTATGCTTTTATTTATAGCTATATTATAGGCTAGCTATATAGTAGGTAGTTTCTTAACCTAGTTAGTTTATTTATAGTTAATATAGTATTAAAGGTATTATTTTAATATCTAGTTTATATATTCTATTTATTTATTTATCTCCTTATAGTATATAATAGAGAGTTTATAATTAATCCCTAAGTATCCTATAAGGCTTTATTAAAACTTAGATATAAATAATAGTCCTTGATCGGTGATAATCTTAAGTAGTATCTTATATATCTTAGCGATATAAAAATAAAAGAGGTAAGTGAATTCTTTAGCTATTATTAATTCTCTATAGGGTATAAAATAAGAAAATTTCGTAAGTCTATCTATAATAATAAGAATATTATTATAGAAGTTTCTAGTTATTAGTTCTTTTAATAGGGGTAATTTAGTAATAAAATCTATTATAATAGCTTCGTATAGTAGCTAAGGTACCGGTAGGGGTTATAGTTTATTATAAGGTTTATTGCGTTATGCCTTAGTTTTTATATAAAGGTTATATTAATTAATAATAATTATAATTATCTTTTTATATTAAGGAATATATATATTATTTTAACTTATTCTAGGGTTTTATTAATTTCTTAGTGCCTATAGAGTTAATAATTATATATTTCGCATATAAGGTCGCGGCGTAGATCCTCTAGTATTTATTATCTATTAGTTTTTTAGTTATCTAGTAGTTATTTATTATACTCTAGGATTTTAATAAGGAGTAGATTACCTTATTTTACTAAATAGGTTATTCCGAGAGTTTAATTAGGGTTATATTTCTTATAATATTATATAGCGCCTTAAACTTCTTCCTTAAATAAGTAGTTATTATAGACTTAGTTTATAGCATTAAATATAGGTATATAGTCTCTATTATAAGGAAATTTATTATAGTAATATCTAAAGATTTATAGAAATATCTTATTAGGGATAGTAATTTTCCCTTTAAAGGTAAGGAATTTATCTTCCCTATAATTATATCCTTATATATAATTAATATAATTAATTTCTTATTTACTATATTTCTTAATAAATTCAAGGTATTTAGGTAATAATATAAATTCTTTAATTTATTTATTACTATTATTAATCTTTTATTAAAGGTATCTTTTAGGAGTAAAATATAATAATTATTCTTTAGTTTTAATCTTTCCTATATCTAAGTCGGGTTTATAGCTAATAGTATTTACCCTTTTATTTTCTATCTCTTTAATATAAATAATAATATAATTAAATTTAGATAGATATTTAGCATATTATAGTTATTATCCGCTAAGTTACTAGGTTATCGCAAAGTAAGAGATATTCTTATAATCGGTATAAACCTTAATCTAATAGTAGCTTCTTAAGAAGTAATACCTAAATTCTTTAAAAGTATTAATAATTATAAGGAATTCTTTATTATAGATAAAATAATTAAGTTTTATTCTATATAGCTTATAGGAATAAAATATAATTAGGTATAATTATCTTTTATTATCTTATTATTTAATCTAAGCGCCTAGGGCAAAGTCTAAGGTATTAATTTCGAGTTTAATTAGCCGAGATAAGTTAAATATCTTAAGTATTAGTTTGCTTAAGATAAGTCCCTTAATTTTATTAAAAGATTTCCTTACTTTATTCCTAAATATAAAGGTCTTATCTTTTTTTATAAATTCTATTAATAATATAGCTATCTTCCTAAATACTCTAAGGAATTTATAGTAATAATTAGTGAATCTAAGGAAGGCTTATATTTCCTTAATATTAGTAGGTTCTTTTTAGTCCTTAATTACTAAAACCTTCCTAGGGTCTATATATATCTTATTATAAGAGATAATATATCTAAGAAATTTTACTTTTAAGGTATAAAATTTATTTTTCTTAGGTTTTATTAATAACTTAGTATCTTATAGTATTTATAATACCTTATAGATATATTCTATATATTTTTCTTTTATTTTAGAGAAGATAAGGATATTATCTAAGTAATATATAATAAATATATCTAGGTATTCTTATAGTATATTATTAATTATTCGCTAGAATATAATAGGTATATTAGTAAGTCTAAAAGGTATAATAAGGTACTTAAATAGTCTATATTTAGTATAAAAAGCGGTTTTTTATTTATATTTTTCCTTAATCTAAATAAAGTTATAGGCTCTTTTAAGATTAAGTATAATAAAATATTTTATTTTAAAAAATTAATCCTTTAACTCACTAATAAGAAATAATAATATATAATCCTTAATTATAATAATATTAAGTATTTTAAAGTTAATATAAAATTAGAGCTTATTATTTTTCTTTAGAATAAATATAACGAGATATCTAATAAATAACTTACTTTCCCTAATATATCCTTTATATATTATATCTTTAATATATTCCTTTAATACTAGAAGTTATACTTTATTAAGTAAGTAGAGTTTACTAAAGCTAGGTTACTTCCTATTAATAAACTTAATTTTAAGGTTATATAAGGTATATTTTAATAGACCTATTTTAAGTTCTTCCGCGAAGAGTTATTTATAGATTCTATATTACTAGGGTATATTTTTAAGTTATTTTTCTTCTAGGTTATCTTTCTTAGGCCTCTTAAGGTCCTTTTCTAATATATAGAATTATTATATAATCTATATAATTATTTATTATTATTATTATTTTTATTTATTATAATATCTATATTTTATCCCTATAGGTAGAGAGATATCTTATATTTACCTCTACCTAACTTCTCTATTATAAATAGAAGTTTAAGATCTCTATCCTAAGTTATTATCTAATATAAAGGATATCTTAGTATTATAAGAGAGTATCTAGCTAATTCTTTAATTAAAATATAGGTTATAATATTATAACTATAGGTACCTAAGTATAAGATTATAGCTCTAATTTAATATAATATTAAATAAGATTCCTTAGTTCTTTCCTTTAATAAAAACTTTAAGGTAATTAATCTTATAGTTAATAACTCTATTATTATAATCAAAAGGTATTCCTTCGAGGTTATATATTATATAAGGCTTTTATTTATGCCTTTATAGTAGCCTAAGCCTATTTATTATTATTAGATTAAAATAGTTTTACTTAGCTCTATTATTTATTAAAGTATTTAATTATTCTCTCTTAATTTATACTCTTAATTCTAAGTATTATTGCTTATATTCTCTATTCGCAGAGTAAAAGGCCTTCTTAGGTAATTTATTCCCGTATTTATCTACTTATTGCCCTATATCGGATAGGGTAACTAGTTTTTTAATATTTATATAGCATAGCTAAAGTAATCGAATTTATACTTATTATCTATATATACCTCGTAGTTATAGTTATCTCTTATATTATCTTATTATTCTTAGAAGCTATTATTTACTTATTAGTTAGCGTTATTAGGTTCTTCGTGCCTAATATAATTAGTATAGTCCTATAGGAGCTTATCTATAAGTCCTTAGTTATCTCTAAGGTATAGTTAGATCTTCTAATACTATTCCTTATCTCTAGGTCTTCTATTTTATATATAGAAATTAAATCCTTCCTTCGCTATATATTTAAATTTATTATATATAGCCTTAATATATAGCCTATGCTATAGGTATATTTCTTTATTATAAAGGGCTACCTTAGTGCTAGGGTAACTTTTATCTAGGTCTTATTTTTAATTAATTATAATTATCTATGCGGCGATAATAAACTATTATTTAAGGGTAATTAATCTATTATTATTAAGGAGGAGATAGATATTAGCTACGCTAAGCGCCTTATTTTATCCCCTAACCTTATATATATATATTTCATAGGTAAGGTATAGCTTATTATTTAGTCCTTATAGCTATACTAGGAAATAATTATTTTCCCGCTTACTTTAGATATATATACTATATTAGTAATCCTTATAGGAGATCTATAAGATTTCTTTATATCTAGGGTATATTAATTAAGTATATTTATTATCTTATATATTATAGCATAGGCTCTATTAGGAGCCTATAGCTATTTCTTTATAATATGCCTTAATAAAAATATCTCTTATATCTATATTAATATCTTTTATAATAAATATAGCTTCTTAGTCTTCTTATATTATTTTAATAATTTATTCTTATTATTTATTAATATTATAATTGTATTATTTATATTCCTAAGTTATTTTATATAATCCCTTATTATATTATAAGGTAATAATAGAAATAGATTTATATTAATAGTATATTTTATATCTTTCTATTTTATACTAGAGGTATAGCTTATTATTAGGCTAATAAGGTAAAGGGATTAAAAAATAATTATTCTTTTATTTTTCCTCTAGGTATTTTTTATATTTATAGTAATAGTATAATATCTATAAGATACTAAGGTATTTTTTATATATAGGATAGGTTTAGATATTATCTTATGCGCTAAATAGTGCTTTAGGGAGTCTAGGATCTTTGGCTATTATTTAATATAAAGCATAGATATAGATATCTTATATATTTGCTATATCTATATATTCTCGGGCTATCTAGATATATTATTCCCTAAGAGTATTTTAATATTAATTACCTTATTCATTATAGAGCTATAGATAATATTCTTTTTTTTATAAGTTATTATCTATCTTTTAGTTATATTAGTTTTAGATCTAAGTAATAGCTAATTATTATTATACTTCTATCGCTAAGCTATAATTAGGGTCTCGGTTATAGCGCTTAACTCGTCGGGTAATTATAATAGTCCTTATACCTTAGGCCCTAGCTAGCTTACTAGTGGGTTCTAATAGTAATTATTATTTTAATCTATTAATAAGGTAAAATTATCTTACTTTAGGGGGTTATATAGTTATATAATATTCTTTTTTCTAGGGTTTATTATTATATTTAAATTATTCTTTTATAAAATATACTTAGTCATAGGGTATAATTATCTCTCTAGGATAGAGGCTAGTATTATTATATCCTATGCGTATTATACTAAGGGTCTTAGTAGTCTAGATAGCTATTTAGGGTTTATTATTAGCTTTTATAAACCTTACTTATCTTTTTCCTTCGGGTAATAATTATTATAGCCTAGGTTAATAATATCCTTCCTAGATATTATATTACTTTTTTTTATATATATTAGCCTTATAGCCCTTCTTATAGTAATAATAATATTCGATAGTTAAGGGCCTTTACTAAGCGCTACTAAGTTATATAGGTCTAGGTTATATTCTATAAGAGGTATTAATTTAAGTACGTCCCTAGTTAATATTAAACTAGGGGGTATTAACTTTATTACTCCTAAACTTAGGGTTCTATAGTTTTTTCTAAGAGAATTATTATTTATTAATTCTAATAGCCTTATTAATATAATTAATAAGGTTATTAAGTTAATTTTCCTTATAGAGTTTAGCTTAAATTTCTTTCTTAAGTTTATTAAAGAAAAAGGATATTAAGGGTTCTTAGTCTTAATTAAGCTTTAAGGCGAGCTAAAGGTACTTAGTGCTATATTCTAATATAGAGCAGGTCTATTAGAGTGCTTTAATATCTCTTTTTACCTAAGATTTTTTATTTATTATTCTAAAAGCTTATCTAAGTGCGGTTTTAAAAGTCTTAAAGCTAGAATAAAGGTTTATAATTTAAGGGGAAAATTCAGCGAATAATTTAATAAGATATTTCTTTATAATAGGTTTAAACTAAGCTATAGTATTTTTAGTTAATTATCCTGCGGCGTATTAGACTCTTATTAAATACTATAGTAAATTATATAGGGTAATAAATTATAAATACGCATAGCTATATAAGAAAGGTTAATAGCTTATAGGCGGTTCTATTAAATTTCTCCGGGGGGTCTAGCTTTAGGATTTCTCTTATATCTTTTCCTCGCATAGCAGCAATAATAATACTATTAAGCCTTTAGGCATTATTAATATATTATACGTTTTAATCGCGCTAAGTCTAACCTATTCTTTTAATAAGGTCATAGAGTTTATTTATTTTAGTACTTATAGTAATAATTTAGGCTTAGAGCTATTTAATTTCTTTATTATTAGAGCTCTCTGCGTTATCTATATCTTTATCCTTAGTATTAGCTAGGATAGATATAATAAGTATAGGGGGGTAATTAATAAGTAGAATCTACTAATAGTTATTACTAGGAGTAGCCTAAGTAGCTATTATATTTAATATTATTTAAGGTAATATAAGTAATCCTCTAAATAAGAGCTATTAATATGTGATAATTATGAGATTCCTAAGGGATAAACTAGTTATATTAGTTTATATTAGTTGTAATGGTGCGTCTTAGCCGTCACGCCACAGGGCAAAAGATTGGGCTATAATCGCTATTGTAGCAATTATAGTGGTGCTTCAGCTGCCTTATATAGAGGCTTATAGCGCTATTACGGGGAACCAAGCCATAATATTAGTAGAGGAGAATATTATATAGCCTTAAAGGGTAATATAAGTCACGTCTAGTAATATGCTTAAAGGTATTAAGTATAACTAAGTTATATTAATAGCTAAGGTAGCTAGTATATAGGAAAATATTAATAAGTATATTTTATATACTTAGAGTGCTTACTAGAATAGAAGTCATAGTGCTTACTTGCTTATTGCCCTTATATTATCGCGGGTAAGCGCGATATATAAGTGCTTACTCGTATTATAGTGGGTCTTATTTACTCCTATATTATCTTTATCACGTAGTGGCTTTTTGCCTTATTAGACCGCCCGGTCTGATACTGGGTCGTAATAGCAGAGGAATTAGTCTTAATAAATAGCTATGAAGCTAAATAGCAAGGCATAGGGTAGGTAAAGTCAAGAGTAAAATAGATAGAAAAAATAAGAAGAAAACCAGCTTCTTATTAGTATGTGTAAAAGACTAAAGAATAAAGACTATAAAGTCCTTAAAGACTATAGGGTAGATGACTTGGATAGGAGGTAAATAGGCAGAGGAATTAGTCTTAATAAATAGCTGTGAAGCTAAATAGCAAGGCATAGGGTAGGTAAAGTCAAGAGTAAAATAGATAGAAAAAATAAGAAGAAAACCAGCTTCTTATTAGTATGTAAATTGTGAGTATTGATATAAGATCTAAGGAGCTAATTTTAAGAGAGGGCTAATAGCTTATATAGCTAATAAGTCGGAATCTATGAGTCCGATTCGGGTGAAAGTTATAGCGCCGGATAGCCCTAATTCCGGGCTTCCTAATGGTATTAGTTTCACTAAGAACAGATAACTAGAAGCCGAGTTATGCGTTATTCTAATATAAAACTTCTAGGGTTTTAAACTAGGAATTTAAAACCGGATAGAAAATACCCATTGGAAAGGCACGGCTTTAACGGCTTTATCGGGCTCTTTAAAAAGCCCTAAGTCCGAAGTCACGTGACCTTCCTAATTAGGAAATAGAGCTAAATATAGCCGAAATAGACCATCTTGTAACTCCCTAATATCTTACTTATCTAAGCATATATTGCTTAGGTAAGCCTATAAGTGGATAGCGCATAAGCTAAACTATAGGGTATCTAAATCATAGGCTTATATCTTATAAGCTTATTTTTCTAGAATCTTATTTATAAAAGACCTTCTTATTATAAGGACTTTTACATATTTATAAGAAGAAGATATATTAGTTTATAGAAGACTTATATATACCTTTAGCCCTCTCCTTAAGTAATAATAATTTTATTAAAGAAAGTCTATTTCTCTTAAAAGTCTTTAGCTATATTAATATATTATTTAATAAAATATAAATACTTCTTAATATAAGCTTTACTAAGGAAAAATTAAAAAAAAGACTTATAAAATATAATCTTTTCTTTTTAAAGATATAAAATTAAAATTATATTATAATAAATTAATTTAGCTTTTTCTTTTAATTTATATATCTAAAAATAAGGGTCTTAAATAATAACCCTTAAAATTTTCTTTTTTTCTCTTACTCTAATAATATATAGCTAATTATACTTAGGTTAGTCTATAGTATTCTCTTAATCTTAATATCTTTATATAATACTATAAATTATATATCGAGAGATACCCTCTTCCTACGCGATCTAAGCGGCTAATATGCCTAAATTATATCTCTAAATAACCTTTAATATATATAATAAGCGAGTATCCCAAATAAGCGAGTATCCTAAAAATCCCTTAGTCTCTCCTCTCTTTAATTAATTAATTAATTCTTAATTACTAAAGATATCTTAATTAAATAATAAGGCAAATATTCTTCTTACTCTTTATGCCCTTTAAAATAACCTAAAATTATATATCTAACGCGCCGCATTGATATATAAAGTATATTATAAGAAGCTAAGTCGCCGCCTTAGAGGCATATAGTCTTAACGCGATACTATCCCTAAATCACGCAAGCTATCCGATCTAGAGGAATAGATTATTATTTAGTTTATTCTCGACCTAGATTCGCGGGGATTTCCCCCGTAATTATGTAGTATTAAAGAAATAGCTAATTAATTACTTGCTGACCGCGATGCACTACCTATCGGCAAGCGCTAGGCTTCTAACTTCATTAAGCGACACTAAGAGCTTAAGATATATTTTTTTTATAAATATAACTATTAGAGAGCTAAATATAAAGATCTAGCTATTATTTATAACTAGTTTATACTTATAGTAAATATAATCGCGAAATATAATATTACCCTCGCTAATATCTATAACTTTAATAAAACTAGCTTTATAATAGGCATAATTCAAAGCAGAATAGTTATCATAGGCATAAAAAGGCATAGAAACCTAAAATCAATATAGCCTAGAAACTAAGAATAGGTTACTATTATCCAGGCGATTAATACAGAAGGCTAGGCGATCTAGCTATTTATAATAATTATGGGCTAATATTACCTCGCTAACTAATACTAAGAAAGCAACCTCCCGGGTAATTAGGCTATTACTATGACTTATAATAGCTAGACCAATAATAAGATAGCTCTCAAGTAGCTAAAGCACTTTAACTAGTATATAAATATCCGATCTAATAATCGCTATCGCCTTTTAATCCTCGACGGGCATAAAAGCTACTATTTAGTCGAGTTTAAGAGATATTATAAGGAAAATAAGATTATCACGCTTTATATGCCGCCTTATTTATCTCACTTACTTTAACCCCTTAATATTAGGTGCTTTAGGCCGCTTAAAAAGGCATATAGTCAAGAGATTAAATATCTAATTAGATGCTCTATTACTTATATTTCGAAGACCGAGTTCTTCCTCGCCTTTTACGCTACCTATTAGGCTACTATAATAAAAAACAATATCAAGGGGGTTTTTAGAGGAGCTAGGCTTATTTCTTTAGACCTAGAAAGTATTATATTAAAGCTTAATATATAGCTATAGACTCTAATACCTATTGAGGAGGAGGCTAGCCTCCCTAACCCTTAGGTCTTAAAGACTCTAAAGATAGTCATCGAGGCTAGCTCTTAGTCTAAATACCTTGAAAGATAAATTAAAAGGCATTAAAGTAGCTCCCTAGTATCTATTCTTAAGGCTCTTAAGTTATTTTCTAAAGGGATAAAGGCAATAATATATTAGATAGTATTATTAAAATCTAAGAATTAGATCCTTCGATAGGCAAATAAGACCCTTAGTAAGCAGCATAGAGCAAAAAGAACCCACCTATAAAATAGAGGGAAGATAACTATAGATAAGGGAAGGGAAGTAATTAATTAGATAGATATTTATACGTAAGTATAGGCTAAATCGTCGAGAAATAGTAGTTAAGGAGGGTCAGCGCGACCAAAGGAAAGCTATTATAGAACATATGGCAAGACGGGTTATAATAAAAGAATATATTAGATAGTTATTACGATAACTAGGGAAGAGTATAGTAATTAAATTCAATTAATTAAATACCTTATTATATTTTTATTTTTAATCTAGTCTTAAAGGTTAAGATTTTTAGGATACTCGCTTATTTAGGACACTCGCTTATTACATATGTTATTCTTATATAAGGAGAATAATGCTTTATTAAGGCTATTTAGATATAAATTAACTATGTGATAAATGATTAAAGTTAGTGATAATTTTAGTGGAGGTAGAAGTAAAAGCGGGGTATGGGAAAATATGTCGTTACTTTTTGAGACCCACTGTAGCTACGAGAGGCCTACCTAGGCGGTTAACCACTCCGCTATCGGGCGTTTATCCACTTCGATCCTTTCGTCGGCAAGTACGGCGGCAGGTACTGTGAGCCAGGAGTCGATGAGTCGACCAGTGAAAGCAATACTAGGAAGGGGCTGATGTTCTACGAACTCAACTCCTGGGACTCTGCGGGAACAAGCCCGTGGAAGCGCGAGAAAGACGGCGGCGAACTCAGCGGGACCTTCTATGGTGATATGCTTATTCTTGCCCAGATCACGCGCCTCCTAGGTCTCGACGCCGAGCTGCACCATGATAGCGGTAATAACAGGCTGGTCTCGAAGAGGGAGCTCGCTGCGCGTGCAGACATCTTCGATTACCTGGTACCAAATGGCTATGCACGCGTCTTCCACCCCCAGATCGCATTGCATGAAATGATTGCCAGTTTGGTCGTTTACGAAATCATGGTGGATCATCAAGTTCGCACCGGATACGCCGTGTGGACTCCTCTAAGCGACAACAAAGATTGCGAGCCGTAAGTAACCCTTGATTAATTCTCCCTTGGCTAGACTGATCAAGAGAATCAGAGGCAACGAGGAAATACCGCCTGATGAGGACAAAGAGGTGTGGCAAGGTAAGTAACATGTATGTTGTTTATGCGTTGAAACTAAACTGATATGTCATAGTTCTGATCTACGAAAAAGAGTTAGAATATATTGTGAACGACGACACACGATATAGGCTGATCTTGGGATCTGGGTTTGACAAATGTTACACTTTTGCGGGTCCTATGCCCGGCATGGGATTTGCAGAGTACCGAGGAAACGAGGAGCAGAATGGCTGTGTGGGAGCAGGCTTGGTGCCACGATCTGTCCGTGTCCCGAACAAAGCCAATTGTTACTTCTATTTCGGTGCTCTATGCTTATCATATTCTATCCCAATGCAGGACCATTCGCGTATTGATGGCGAGCTCTATCTTGATTAGATATTGTCTTTTAAATGCGTATGTATACCCCTAAGACTACTTGCTTACCTTATTACTCCTTACTAACATTTTATGATAGTCAAAAGGCTCTGATAGCCAGAAGCGCCTTGCTTTTGAGAAGCTGGAAATAACCAATCTCGATACTGTCAATAGACTGAATATGCTTGCACTTTTTAAGATGTGGATAACCGCTCTACTAGTATTGGTCGTTGGGTGACGGTGGTAGTTGGGTTTTGTAGCGAGTCTTTGTATTGAATTTGGGATGCGGAAGCAGGCTAGGACCGTAGGTGGTGGAACCATGAGCGGGTGGCTGCATTATAACATTAAACACCTAGGTACTGTTTCCTTTTCCCCTGGAGTAGCATCCCCCGTGCTCCCAGTACCAGAGGCAAGTGGCCCGAGGCTCGGAACTATGAGTTCTTGAGCCATTCGTCACCCAGACAGACATCAACATCAACAATCACAAATACGTCAATACTCCTCTTGAACGACCTACCCATATCTTGGTGTCTACGGTACACATCGAACCCCGTCCCCATCGATCAAACAGTTATCCAGCACGACATTACAGGCCCCTTGGCCATCAGTAATACGATTGTTCGCCGTCTAGTAATCCGTCTCGCGCTCAAAATCACCGCGCTCTTCTACCGACATGATGGGCATTGTGTTCCCATTTCAAGATATATCATCGTAAAGACGGGCGCGTTTGTCCATCTCACCGAAGCAGCAACTATGAATTTAGTTGCCACGAATACTTCTATTCCGATACCATGACCAGTTCAACGCTCGCTAAGGTGTGGGTTGCTGAGTGGCATCTACTGCTCATTTGTATAAGAAAAAGATTTCCGACTAGAATTTATTCTATTTCAGTTTACAGCTTCCCCATTTCGGAAATTGAAAGTCGACTCTTGGAGCCGAGCACTGCTTCAAAAGTGACGAGTCTTGCACGGTCGGAGTCTTGTTGTTCTTAGCATTCGAGCCAGTACGAGCGGAGAGATGGTGCCTCTTATCCATCTTGTAAGAGGCTTTATTGAGGTCATCGCGGCGTCATCTTTTGGCTGTTGCAAACTATAGTGGCTATTCATTGTGTCATTAAGTCTTAAGTACAGGATCAATTGTGTTTTGGTTGTGTTATTTCCGTTGCGTTGCCCAGAAGTCTTCCACCCGGCCCCCCCTTCTTCGAGCCCTTGGCCAAGCCCGGTCGGAGTGTCGCCCGCGTCTGGTTGGTACGATGCGGTCGGTTGCGCGATTTGCGAATTTCGTCGGCTTTGGTAATTGCCTAGGCGCTATGAGTCTCTGTGTGACTGAGGGCTTACATGCTGCAGGCTACAAGTCTCAGGGCTCAGCTGGACTTAACTGAGTGGATTAGCTGGAGCTCAGCTGAGACTAAGTAGGGGAGACTTAGGTGACATTAGGGATGCCGGGTAAGCGCGGCTATCCAATATGTGATGTCACGAGTCTCCTAACGCAGCTTTGGTTAGGTGGCTGGCCTCAAAGGCATGCCGATCAAGAGAGGAAAGCTTGAAGTCTTTTCTGCATTTCTAGCTATAGCTTTGGGATGATGCAGTCCCAATTGGAAAGGGGCTCACTTATGTGAGACATCGCAGCCTAAAAGCGGTATAGATGAACTCCAATATTGAGCTGAGAAACCCTCTTCACGTTCCAATTCGTAAGTCTACAACTGCTTACAGTTGTGGCGGTCTCGGCCCCGCCAGCCAACTTCAGCCTTTCACTATTATGGTTTCGGAGCACTCCTGAGTCTGTACTTCCCGTCACATACGCCACGAACATGATCGTCGCGATGCGATCGACGATGCAAGGATTTGAGCAAATCATTGTCGCCAAATCGTTTCCTTAGCTTGCCACTATCACCGCGCGTCATGATTTACCCCAGCATAGGTTTATCCACAAGCGCTAAGAAACGATATCACCTGTGCCTCCAGCTGAATCAGGAAGCTGCGATGTCAAACTTGGCTAGAAGATACCAATATGTGATTGGAGAGTTCGCTTGGCATGATTGTTATATGCCCATGGTTAGATTGTGCCTTTGAGGACAGCTGAATAGCCAGCTGAAAGTGAGACAGACTCCTTTCAGCAGCGGCAGAGCAGTCAAGCTAAACCACCTGAGGATTATTTCCTCAATAGCTAAGCGCCGAGTGGAGAGTGCTTAAGAGGCATCGCAATGTGATTGCTAGGATTCTTTTCTGCAAGAAGTTCGCCAATCATTAACAAGACTTTAACCCTGGGTTCAGCCGAAGGAACAGAATCTATATAAACTGACCAACCCCCGGCTTGAGAGACCAGAACACCAGCACACTCATCAAACTTCCTCAACAACAAGCTTTCATCTACAAACTTTCATCTCCCTATCAAGCTTATCACAATGGCTTCCGTTATGTCTTTCTCCCAGCAGCAGCAGCAGCAACAGCCACCGCAGCAGCAACAACAGAGCCTCCCTATCCAGACAGTCAACTCCAGCTCTGCCGACGGCGACCTTCTCGCTGCCTTGGGAGCCTACGTCACCAGCGGTGCCCATGCTCGTAGCGCCACGCAGCAGGAGATCCAAGACCTTGTTGTCGAGGCCATGTCCAAGCCCGGCGGCAGGGCTCATCTTGAATCCCTCGTTTCATGCGACCCCTATCCCGAGCACAAAATCTGGAGGCATTCGGCTCCTGCTCATGGAACCATCGATATGTCCAAGACCAGAATTGCCCTGACTCTTGGGACTCTTAGCCCTGATCCGGTATTCGACGCATCTGGCACTGGTTTCTTTGTACCCTTTAGTAGTTCTCTGAACAGGTGAGTATGAATCTAAATTCAAGGTTCCATAGACTAACTGGATTGTTTCTCAGCGGCATCTTCTACTACGATGATTTGGACCTGTTCACCCCAGGAAAGGCCAACTTCAAACTCACGGTCACTAACGTAAGTAACCAAAACTCTCAAAAAAGAAGAACTAACGTCTTGTAGCTCGATTTCTTTGTCGACATCTACCGCGACCAGAACCGTATCGGCAACTTCTGGTTCCGCAACCCTGGTTTTCTTCTTCCCACCGGTGGTGTCCAACTCGTTGGGAAGATTGGTATCTCGATTTAATCTTCTTGATAATTCTGACCGTGTTCTCGGGTTTCCCTTGCTTGGAGGTGGTCTTGGATTTGGATTTGTCTACTCTGTCGTCCCGGTCTTACCTAGCCGCCCCGCTCGTTAATTCGCAATAACAAAACACAGATGTATGATCTATTGTAATTGTTCCTTGACCTATTGACGATTTTATTTTGTATGGGCGATTAGCGCCGCAACTAGGCAGTCGATGAGAGAGCTGTTGTGTTGAACTGCAAGCTGTTCCCATGTATACTTTCAACAATTTCAACAACCTGTGACCAGAAGAGCCCTGCTCACCCTAGACGGTCAATGTCGCCAATTGAAGCCGTCAAAATGTCTCCAATGAAGGGCTCGAAGGAGGCCCTGGGGATAGAAATGGTTAATCAACTTCTGTTTAGTGAGTAGTTTCCGTGATGGGACGCCTACTTCCAAGACCAAACTGTCACTATTAAATAGCTCGTAATTCAGGACCAAATTGTTGGAGCTAAAGGAAGCCTAGGTTATACTCAAGTGTTGGATTTATTACGTGGGGCATATAACACAAGCGACGCGTTGAAAACACGCGTTGACATCAGGCCACCATCGCAACCAACAACCAACGCGACAGAGAATTCATGGATGCCGAGGGGTGGGGCGGGTGAGTCAATTCTTCCTTCTGCCCCTTTTCTTCTTCTCTTCTACAACACCGAATCCGACAAGATGCAAATTCTACAGATTGTGCGCTACTTTGCCCTCTGTGGCTGGGCATATTTCAAGAGAATATGCCGTTCCGTCAGGCTTGTCTTTCTTTTCTTATTGCCTTTCGCAAGTTTCACCATACTGCTCGGATTTGTGCAGGGCCTCATCTTCGGCCCATGGTACTTGCGGGACATGGAGCAGAACGCACGCCTACTTCTATCGAATGTTGTAACAGTCAAGTCATACAGCTGGTTTGACGGGTCTGGCGGACAAAGCTGGCTTGACAAGAAACGAGCACCCTTTCACATACAACAGCTCCACAATCCTCTCGACTGGCACAAGAAGTTGGGACTTGTCCGACTCGAGGGCTGGCAAACCGAAGGCGCCGAGAATCTAGCAAGTCTAAGAGATTTGTATCGCCAGCGATTTCGCGCCTCTCAGAAACCTTTGGACCACTGGATCTACGCTTCGCCGCAGTCAAACCCCCTGGACGAGAATGTCGACTTTTTCGACCCATGGGATTTAGCTTTTCTTCAGCTACTTCTTTACAGAGATGCATCTGAGCCTTTACGCCGAGCCAACTTTCATTACCTAACTTGCCCGACGAGCTTCCTATGCAATGCTTGGCGGGTGACTGGTCCAGCGTTACTTCATTTCAGCACGCCGCCCCTCCCCGAGAACAACACCGCAACTCGAGTACCGCGGGAAAAGAAACGAAAGCCAATTTTTGACCCTGTATCTGTCCAAGTGTTTGAGTTGCCGCTGCGGGAACCAGTTATCCCAGGTGTCTTCCCAAGCTTCTTCGAACAAATGAGAGTCATTACAGCAAGCGATTCAGGATTCTGGAATTCCCAACGCACGCACTCGGACTTTGATCAAATGCTTGGCCAGTGCAAACGAATATCCAAGAGACTGGAAAAGGAGTACCCGTGGACATACGGCGCGCTAGTCAAGGTAGAGGATAAGTGGACCAATGCTTGGGTCATGGAAGATACGACGTTAATCCTCGGCGCTCGACTAGTTTCTACTGCTCTCTCAGCGGTACCGATTGTACTTGGCACTCGATTGTGGGAAAGTATCTCAAGACGCTACAGGAACTCGACGGAAGCGATCATTGGCCCAGAGTCTGCTGAAACAGACCCTGTGGCTCAAACACTTCAGTACTTTCTTAATGAGTTGGGCGACGAGCATAAAGAGAAGTACAGACAGACCACGTACGGACGAAGGGTTTTACAAAGAATTGAGAGTCGTCTAGAGAACGAAGAGTGGAAGACTGGAGATGAAGTCTTGGGTGAGATTGTTGATGCAATGGGAGGAAATAGGAATGGAAAGTGAAGCATCGATGGTGATTATCTGCCTACAGAAAACAGGTTTATTGCCCGGTCAAGCTTTTTCTATATGCTAGTCCAAGGAGTAAAATCCTGCTACTTATCCACAATGTTACAAAAAGTTCAGCGATGCTACAGGCACTATTAACCGTCAGCTATCATTAAGCGCAAAAGCTTTTTGGGATCAGCTATAAAACACCCCACAGGATTCAGCAGTCACCATATACGATGCAGTGCCCCAAAGACAGTCTATATTGCAGCAAGATGCATCCAGAACTTTGAGTTAAGCCAGAACCCAGTCCCCAATATTGATAGTACTTGAAGAAACGCAATAGCTGAGACTCGGGTCGTTTACCAGTTCACTACCAACTAAAGGGCATACTCTGCATGGCGGAGGCCATAAAAGTCATTTTGATCCAGTCAAGTGCATTCCAGTCTTGATCAAGGGTTCGAGAAGTACCTATCCCCCAGCTTCATGTAAACCCAACGCATTCTTCCTATATCATGGCCAAAACACACTATTAACCAGCGACATATCTTCTGCAGCCTCAATATCGTCTCTTTAACACACATTGCATTCTCTGTTGATTCAAACTGGAAAGAAGCCATGAAACCTTTCTCTGCCCTTCTTTTGTCGTCGTAGTAAAACTCCATTAGCGCACTTGAACGATAATAGTGGGCAAAAAGGGAAGCCTATCCATTCAGCGACACTAGATCTTCTAGAAATCGCCATTGAGCAGATTGTCACATCCCTATTTATAACCCCGCCGAAGCCATTGATGTGCTGGCTGGTTGGAGCCTTGGTCTGGATGCTGAGAGCGATTGGCTGATCACGCAGTGTATAAAGGTCGGTGTGATTGCTACATCAGCAGGTAAGGATGTTGCGAGCCTTCTCTATCGCCACGTCGCTCTTAGGGTCTAGATATATACAAAGGCCGATCATTTTGGCTTGCGATGCTAACTAAGGCTTAGCAATAGGGCTGTTGCCTCTTTTTAGACCAAGCAGGTACGCCTCTTCTGCCACTACTCGGGGAATTTCGTTCTCTAAGCTCTCCCTTTGTGGTGTCCAACCAAGGGCTTTCTCTGCTCTGTATCCTCGAGCATGGGCGTTGGTTTCGTACAAAATATTTCCATGCGGAAGCAGTGTATCTGCCTCTGCCCCGCTGACTCGTTCAATTTCTTGGCTGGGAAGAAGCTTTAGGTTGTAAGCTGCAGCTGTGATTCGCCGAGATATCTCCCTGAAGGACTGTGAGAGAAGTATTGCTGTTAGTACCTCGCTTGTAAGACTTGAACGGATGGCATAGAAATTTACCAGCTCTCCAACCCCCGTGAAATAGAGCCCGCTTGATCCCCAGGTATTGCCGTCATCAACCTCCGCAACAGCTCTTTCAACCATACGAATGATCAGCTGGCTCAAGTCTTGAATGTGGACGTTGCCCCAACGACTCAACCCTGCACCAACCTGCAGGCCCTTTCCAAGCTGCAGCGTCAATTTCGCCAACTCAGGGATCTGGATGCTTCTCTTGTTGACAGGACCACGTCCTTGGCCATAAATTATGGGGGGTATCACGACGGCCGTCTTGACGTGTGGCGTATGTGACGCAATCGACTACATATAGTTATCCATGACGCGGCTTAGGTGTTGTCTGATCAAGGACTGGATTGATTCTATGCCTGATAGATCATCGTAGACGTTATCGCCGGCGGATCCAGATGATCGCAAAGGGTTTGCAAGCTCGGGCATTGCTAACACGCTTGCCTCTGAGATTTGAATCCAGTACTGAGACTTCTCACCGCTGGCCTTGTCGGGAAGGGCTTGGTGGATCGTCTGCACACTCTTCAGATGGCTCGCAGCGGCAAGATCTATAAAAAAGGCTTAGCAAAGCTACATCAATAGAACAAAACTGTCAACGTACGAACAACGACATCAGCGCCGACTGCTTCACGGGCGATGAGCTCAGTGTCGTCAAGACCACCATTGACGATTTGTACTTGGCCAAATGACCTCTTGATGGCCTCACCCTTGGCAGCGTCTCGAACCAGTACCCTGATACGGTAATGAGGATGCGACTTTGACAAGAGGTGAAGCAGATCACCGCCAATGTAGCCAGAAGCCCCGGTGCTGAAGGTAGTGGAAGATTAGTAACTGAGGCCAAATCGAATCAAGACGTACTGACAGAAAGATTTTGCCCATTTTGTACTCCTTTGGCAAATGATGAATGATGTTGGCTGCTTTGTTTCGTCATGGCGGAGGCCGAGGTTGAGTTATAAGTAAACCTCCCCAGCGTGTGTGTGATTATTGGCTAGTTAAGTAATGACCGATAGTAACCGGCTGAGAAATCTGTGCCAGAACTCCGAGATGGTTGTTCCAAGTAGTGGCCCAAAAATTTAGATAAGCTGACTCGTAACAACCAAATAGGGCCGAACTTGGGTCTGTTAGGTCTATTGGTTAACTACTAAGCTAGGTATGCCGAGAGCACCCTGCCCCGCGGAACTCCGTCTGTGTTCGAATTGGTCTCGCCTTGCACATTTGTAATCAACTGGAGGTTCAAAGAACGCATGCGGGTTAATCGCGTTCTAGACACGAGACGCCGCTCCACGGGGAGAGAGCCTTTTCACAAGGGGAAGATTTGGACCAAGCGCTTCCCAAGTACAATACGACTACACTCTAGGAGGTGTTTGATGCACTGGGGTCAAAAGCCTGAGATCAAGCACCCGCCGAATTAGTTGAAAAAGAATGATGGTTTACAATAACGGAAATTTGGACAAATACACCAGCAACTTCCAAACTCATCGTGGCCCCGATATTCTTTAAGTAGAGCATATGTGTTGAATTAGAGGAGAGCATTTACGTAGTTCTCTATCCTATCATTGAATGACTAAATTACAGCACGTTCCATCAGAGGCTCATTCTTCGCGATGCGGGTATATGACAATGCTGACAAGTCAAGCGTACGGAAACTACCGTAGGTGATGAGCTCAGCGATACCCCGACCACATGCCGGAGCCTGTTGGCTACCGTGGCCCGAGAACCCCACGCAGAACATCAAGTTGTCGATCTCAGAATGTGGCCCAATGATGGCATTATGGTCAAAAGTGTTGAACTCGTAGTGACCCATCCAGGAATGCGTCACCTTGGCAGAAGAGAACTGAGGAATCAGTCTCCGAAGAACCGGAAGTATCTTCTTGTTCCAGATATTCTCGGTGTAGTCAAAGTCGTCAACGTCGACAGCCACATCAGGGCCGATGGGTGGGCAACCGACGAGGTAGTCTCTTTCTCTGTACGAGCGCATGTGGACTCCGCTGGGGTCTACGGTAAGAGGCAAATCTTGCGGGAGAGGTTCATCAACTGAGAAGATAAAGGTATACCGGCGACGAGCTTCAATGGGTAGGTCGATGCCGGCCAGACCTGAGACGTGTGCAGCCCGAGTCCCAGCAGCATTGACAACGGTGCCAACTGTGATGACCTCACCGGTCTTCAAAGTGATGGAGTGAACTCGGTTCCCCTTCAGGCCAATACCGGTAACCTCATTGTGGATGTAGTCAACACCATGTTGCTGGGCCTTCTTGCGGAGGCTCCTAACCATACCGAGGGCGTCAAATGCACCCTCATCGACCGTATTCAGGCTACCCGCTTTGATATCATCGGTAGCGAAAAACGGATACTTGGCAGCAATCTCTTCAGGAGAGATCATTTGAGTGCCAGCTCCACAAGCGGCCTGGAGCTGCTGATCTTTCTCCAGAATTGCGGCAAAGTCATAGTTATCGGCAAGATAGAGATAACGTACATGATAAGCGAGTCGGACAGACAAGCGAGCCGGACATCGTAAAATACACCTTAAAGCGCGATTTTAGGAAAATTCTTAAAAGTTCAAACTAGGCCTAAAGTAGCTAAAAATTTCAAATTAGGGTAATTAAATAGGTTTTTACATGAGGAAATTTTCTAAAATTTTGAATATTTTTTTCTCTATAGTTATTAAGAAAAAGCTTATTCGCACTGTCTTTTTTAAAACTTTTCAAATTAACAAGTTAAATTTTTTTTAAAAAAATCTAGAAAAATTCTTATCCCATGACTTTTTCTCTAATTTAGTTAGAAATGATTTTTTAGACCTTAGTACATTTTATAGCTAGTTTTAGAAAATTTAAAATTACTTAGTTTAGCTGCACAGTATGCTGTCCGACTCGCTTGTCTGTCCGACTCGCTTATCATATACGTTAACCAAAGTTGCGAATAGGGATATCAGGGATGCCATCTCCATCTTCACAGCCAAGGCTCATGCGAAAATCTTTGACGAATTCGGCTGCGTACTGAGCTACCTTGACGTTGATTTCGGTAGCAAACTGCTGGCGCATACAGCTGTTGCTGGCTTGTGTTGCCGAGTACGATAGCGACGGGTCGCGCTCAATAACGAGAACCTTGCCTTTGAAGTCAGGGCTCGAGGCAAGGAACCAAGCGATTGCCGAGCCACTTGTTGCACCACCCACGATGGCGACATCGTAGGTGAGACAGCCGGGACGCCGAGGGAAGGATGAGATGCCAAGAGTAGTCATGATTGGATGGATGGTGAATAAACGGTTCTCGAGATTGGGAAGCAGTTCTTTGTCATATCTTCATCGATCAAGACAGAGACAGGGTCAGCTTTAATAGTTTTAGGATTACCCATACCAGATGTTTCAATTGTCTCGCTCTAACGCCGCAACTTTCCCAAATCTAGTGTCAGATCAACTATGACTCTGGCAGAAATTGGTTTGGGAAACCTTCCCCGAGCCCTTATCCAAAAGATGGCAAAAAGGATATACTCGGCGCAAGTATTTGCAATCATGCCTACCTCCAGGGCGTTTTCCTGAGCCCACGGCATTTATCGGCCTGCATCATGATTCTTCAGAGTTGTCCCGTCGGCTCAGTGACGTGACGCCACCTGGAACGAAGGTGGGCGAAGTTGCTGACGGAATTCCGCGGAGGGCGCTAGCTTTATTGGGCGTCTCGATTGGTAAGGCGACGAGACCATCCTCTTGTCCAAGTTAGGTCTCTGGGTAACAGAAATTCATGCGAGTAAAGGGAAATGACGGCTGACCAAATAATAGAGGCAATTCAATTCGATGGCTCAAAGGATAACAATGCAAATGCCGAAGGCACGTAGCCATGGTTTGATCGAAATGTAGGTAGGTGGCCCGACTCGAGTGAGTGTACCTATACATGCATCAAACTTTTTTTTTCCTAGTCTGTGTGATAGCAAACATGGTGATTGGTAAAACTCCGCTGACGCTCATGCTGAGTAAGTACTCGGGAGGGGCACAGAGATCCCGTGTTTTCTTCTCTTTGCTTTCTTGCCTCACAGTCGAGTCTTAGCATGGATATCGCTACGTATGCCCGCAGGCGTAAAGGTAAGAGAAGCCAGCATCTCACTTGGCCACGGCTGATTCCAATAGCCTGTGACTTTTGTGTCGCGAGAAAAATCAAATGCGATAGTCTGAAGCCGACTTGCTCCAATTGCAGACAATACGGTGTCGACTGTGAAATGACCGACGTTACCAACACCAGTAGGAAGAGGGTGCCCCCGCCGCCCGAAGGCAGCAGCTCTGCGCCCCTACGGTGAGCGAAACCTTTATTATGGAAGTATGGAAATGTTGACATCCGTGCAACGGGAAGTGATACTTCAATCGAGACTCGTCTCGCCAGCATTGAGTCACGGCTGGATCAGATTATTGCGGGAAATGCTAGCCATAACCAGGCTCAGCAAACACCTGCTACATCCTCCAGCCAGACCAATGTCCAGCTCACTTTCCAAAACTTCCCTGAGATCCGCGTATACAGGGCATCTGACATGTGGAACGAAGCATCGACGCTACCATGTCTCGGCATATCACCCCAGCTCCCTTTTGGGGAGATGACGGCGAACGTATCCCAGCTCGAGCTTCCGCCATTAGTCGACATTTTGCCGGCCCTCGACAATTTCTTTAGTAATTATAACCGAGTTGTCCGGCTCTTTGACCGGGCGACCTTTATGCACATGGTCATCGATTGGTACTCGCCATCTTCGAAGCGAACCCGGGTCCCGTCGGCTGCTATCAACATTGTCCTTGCTATCAGCTACCGCGTGATAGACGACTTGCCGATAGATGATCCGAGACTGGCCCAGTGCATCTCCAATGTTCAATCTGTCACAACTGAGCTGATGGCATGGAGCGAGGATCTATTAGGTCTACAAGTGTTACTCGGGATGGTGATCTTATTCCAGGGAACCACGAACCCTCAACTTGCCATTGTCCTCATTGGTAGCGCTATCAGGTTAGCGCAGAGCATGGGTTTACCCTCGCGTAACATCGACTCAAGCCCATCCTCGGAGGCATTGCTACATAGGCATCGTGTCTTCTGGATTGCATACATTCTCGACAAGGTATGTTACCGCGGCCATGGCAACCCGGCGAGGGCTAACGAACGTCATGTAACAGGACTTGTGCCTTCGCTCCAAATCTCCCTACGCCCAATTCGACGCCGAGACCGATCAAGAACTTCCAGAGCAACACGCACCGGACGGTGCAGGCACCTTGACTTCAGACATCGACCATATCAAGTTCAACCACCTCCGTGCCCGTGCCGAACTTGCCGTGATCCAAGGCAGAATACATAATCTGCTCTACGGTAGGACAAGACATCGATTGAATGAAGAGCAAAGAGCTGCGTCATTGTCTCGAATTGAGCTGATGCTTGCCAACTGGCGGGATGCAATTCCAGCCGAACTCCTACACTCCGAAGGCCTATTTAAGCGATTCCCTCGGATGCCAGCTCAGATGATGATCAACATGTATAACAGGTACCTGGAATGCCTATATAGGATCCATGGCATATTTGCTTTTGATGAGGCGTGGATCAATAGAGTTCGAGGGTATCTTTTCCCAGCAGTTGTTGAGATTGGAGAGGACGGGATAGATGGCAGTGTCAACCACTTAGACATGCCACCACTTCCCGACGAGTGGATGGAAGATGTGCAATGCTTCAGACTTGGGCTCGAGTTATCTGCCTTCGGACACGAGACCGAATATTCGGTCTGGTAAGTTCTGGACATCCATGGAGCGTGCCAGGTCTAACCACCGACATAGGCTTCATGCGTGCTGCAACCTCTCAGGTCTCATTATCCTATTGGTCAACATCATCGAGTTCCCAGACCACCTACTCGTCGTGTCAGACTGGGACTTGATTAATCGTGTCCGCGGGGCGTTTGAAAAGATGAACGCCGAAGCTTCTCAGGACCCATTCTTTCTCATCACGGTGGCACAAGAATTAGATCGCCGCGCGCGAGGGCAGATGCGACGTGTCGCTCAATACGCAAATGAGTTCCAGGATGAGTTTATTGCCAGCTCTGGTGGGTGGATGGATGCAGATATCTTGCAATATGGTGGCGGAGACAATGAGAGCCACCCTATCTAGTTAGACCTCCGACCGAGATGATGGAAGGACACTCTCTGACAACTGGCTCTGTGAAGATTAAGACCTTTGCCGCGATACATCTTCTCGAGTGCTGCATCATCCGAAGCAAAGCAGGATGCGGGATTGGTTGCGGGAGCCCGCTTCCATCGCCTAAAAACGAGGCCGAAGAGCATTACCTATCATAAAGAGGAATTGATACGCCGCCAGATAAGGAATCGATGCGGAGGGAAATAAAGGGCGTAATGAGAGACCTGCAATAAGGGTGAGATGCTATCAGAGGCACATTTCGGGTGAGGGTTACCCCCGTAGTGACCGAGGCTTTCCATAAGTGAAAGGAAAGGCTGAAGCGACTAGAGCCGGCGTCCTATGGTAGAAATACAAGCAACGTAGGATCATTTGAGTAGATAGACGACATCCAGAAGCACAAAATCCTCGCCCGATCAAAAATCACTCAAGCGAAGCCTCTCGAAGAACGGCGTGCAGGCAACATCCAACTTTGAAGCGGGGTATCGTCCATCTATGGCTATCTCATGCCTTTTTGGACCTTAGTGTCTTCGGGGAACTTTTGTTCTTAAGGTTATTCTTATGGTTTCATATCCCTGTCAGCCAAGGCCTTGGAATGCTTTCTGACCTGCCAAATCAGTCTACAAAGAAACTGATCGCCATTGCTAGGAGCTATGGCAAGCTCAATGAACAGCGCCTCACTTATCTCTTCGGAGTATACACGAATCGTACCCATGTCAACGTCTGCGTGTAACCGTAAACAAGCCGTTCCTAACACCATTTCTCACTAATCATAGTATTTCTCCGCCACTCAACCACACTGCGTAGTAGGTAAATAGAGCGGAGAAGCCCATGCGATCCCGACAAGGCCAGACGTCACCGCTCAACGATAACATCTCCTCCTGGCCACTAATCCCTTCGTGGCCAGCGGCCGAATGGCACATGCTTACTGAGTGGGTTCCAAAGCTCCCGCCTTTCTCGGCAAGGATTAAGGACCTTCCATATCCGATGTGAAATTCTTGAACATGCCATCAGCGATGGAGAGGACAGAGGCGGCCTTTTGTACGAGCCCCTCCTTTTTTGCTTGGTTCTGCAGGTTTTGAGCCGATCGCTGGGTTAGTCTCAGTGTTGTATGACGTTAAATTTTGGTGCAAGCATGGCCGTGGCCACGGATATATAATGGGTTCCCCCGATAGAGCAATGTTTTCTCACCACTCTAGCGATTGCGTGATCGAATCTCTATAAGTCCACGATCAGAGGGTATTCATAGCCATGAAGTTCGGTACCACTGCAGCGGCCTTGTTGTCGCTGACGCCAGGTCTTACTTGCGCGAAACAACACAAGCTTGATTCCAAGCGGTTCCAGTCCGATATCAAAACCAAGAAGTAAGTTTTCAGGGCCAGATCTGGGTCTTTGGCCCCAAAGATCCTGCTGGCTTCCACGGGCTGACGATTCTTGAAGCCTCATGGGCAACTTGGAGGCTCTGAACGACATCGCTTTTGACAACGGAGGAAACCGTGCTTTCGGACTACCAGGATACGCGGCATCAGTTGACTACATCTGGAAGCGAATCTCGAAAGTCAAGGGGGCAAAGGTCTGGAAACAGAACTTTCCCGCACTTTTTGCCTTCGTGGACTCTATCGAGCTCAAGGTGGACGACGAACCAATCTATGTCTATGGCTTGACCTACTCTCCTTCGACCAGCGAGAAGGGAATCACTGCTGAGATCGTCCTTGGACCCGAGGGTGTTGCCGGATGTGACGCCTCCTCATATGACGACTTGGATGTCAAGGGTAAGATTGTCCTCATCCAGCGTTTCCGTTGCCCTACTGGAGGCACTCTGGCCGGTCGGGTGATCCCTGCCGCTTCCGCTGGTGCGTCTGCGGTAATCATTTACCATGACCTCACCACCAATGTCACGGCTGGCTCGCTTAGTGCGCCTGATCCCGAGAAACATGTGCCTGCAGGCTTCATCACCCTTGCCGATGGCGTCAAGATCAAGGAACGACTCGAGGCTGGCGAGACTCTCACTGCCCACTTTCAACAGTCACAGACTATTGAAGAGCGAATTACACAGAACGTTTTTGCCGAGACACAGGGCGGTGACCCTCGCAATGTGATTATGGTAGGCCAAACATCATCGTTGCCTTGTTTCAGAGAGCTCACAAGTGTAGTTGGGTGCCCATCTCGACAGCGTCCAAGCAGGCCCTGGAATCAATGATGACGGTACTTGAGCCCCCAAGCTGCGACTAGAAACAAGCTGACCCGCCTAGGCTCCGGTACTTCACTCATTCTTGAGCTATTCTTGGCCCTCTCAAAGTACAAGACGAAGAACAAGATTCGATTTGCTTGGTGGGGTGCGGAGGAAAATGGCCTTTTAGGCAGCAGATACTACTGCTCCAACCTTGCAGCGAAGGAGGTCAACAATTTGCTCGTGTACCTCAACTACGACATGGTGGCCAAGGGTTTCTTTGGCGTCGCCGATACCGACGGAAGTTCTCATGGAGTCCGAGCTCCGGCTGGTTCTGAAGTCACAGAGAAACTCTTCGTCGACTACTTCAAGAGCAAAGGCCTCGAAGTTACCCCTGCTTCCCTCACCAATGGAAGCGACTATGCTCCTTTCTGGCAAATCTTGAACAAGCCATTTGGCTTCCTCCATACTGGTAGGATCTATCTGGCTTTTTTCTTCTTTTCTTTTCTTTCCTAACATTAGTAGGTACCGCGGTTGAGCAAGACCCGTGCTATCACCAGGCCTGCGATACGATTGAGAACCCCGACCCGAACACGATTACCGTCAATGCCAAGGTTAGTAATGGTTTGGGTCCTTCTTAGCTACTCTCTAACATCTTTACTCAGGCTGCTGCCCATATTCTTACTGTTCTCGACCAGAAGGGGCCGAAGTTGATCCCAAAGACCAAGGCAAGCGATGCGTCACTGAGAAGTCTCCAGAAGCGAAGCGTTGGTCCGGATTTGGGCCAGATTCATGAGCTGGAGGCTATGGGCATCAGGCATCTAGGCTGTGGTCTTCACGACGTCTAATGCAATGATAACAGCTGGGAGGTAACACATGAAGTGAAGAAATGTTCTGAGAACGGTTTCAATTCAATAGCCAGCCGAAGAGATCTCAGGGACCGTCTAAATTAAGGGTCAACCATTTCGCCGCTGCAGCCTCTGATCATTGATACTAGGCACCTATTCTACCCTTGGTTCCTTTAAGAAAGTTTCTACCATGCTCTTTCCATTCATCTCGCCAATTGTCTTGTCGTTTCCAAGGTATGCAAATCGATTCTTTAAAAGGCGCCTCAGCTTGAAATCCTCCCATCGAGGGTTCTCCAATGTCTCCTTGTAGTGCCATATAGTCCCGCACCATGGGCCTGCTACGATCTTCGATCTTCAGGCTCGATCTTCAGGCTCAGTCAATCCATCAAGGTAGGGCCGGGCTGCAACTATAATAAAGAACAGATCTTGAACACATCATAACATCATAACCCGATGTTAACACAGTGGCCTATTTTATACTTCTGCAAGCAGAAGGGGCCTGCTACAGCACCGTCACTTTTTCCATTCTTATACCTGCTTATGATGTCAAGTTAGCCTCTTCCCTTCAAGCAGCATAGTCCCTAACCCTAGGTGTCAAATGAGAGCTTTCGCTGCCGGGCGACCATCTCTCGACAGGCAACGCTTAAAGATGAGGGCATTGCTATCACGAGGCTAGAGAACTAGGGGCGGTATTGCCGTTGGGCTGCACTTCGACTTTCAAGTGGCCTTGAAGTGTTTTTTCAAGGTATATGAGACCCGTGTTATGGCCTGGTGGGTTCCCAGCGCACACTTATGTCGCAGCCTCCCAGCCACTTCCCAGGAGCTAATGCACGGATGTCCAGATCCCGAGCACTGTCCTACTATGCAAGCAGGTAAGCTAATGCCCCGCGCCATCTTACCCAGCTCACTCAAATCCGAAGTTTGCTCGGTCATTACGAAACGACTCGCTCAGGGCTAGCAATTCTCACTACGAAATCGTTGAGGCACGTCGTCCCCGAGAGCTTGATTAATAAACAGCAGCATTTCGTTAGGACAAGATATTGCAGCGGAGCCGGCTGAGTGACGTCCGCGAGTGTGCCAATCAATATCGTGTGTCCTGTTTGTGGCTTGAGATCGACATTTCCAGCGCTTTGAACCTCCCTGCCAAGTACATGCAGTAACTAGACTAATTGCTTACGTTCTGAGGGGTAGTCACCCAGCTCCCAGCCTTCGTTTTGTCCCTTCTCTTCCCTTTCTCATCATAAGCTCTTCCATCTGGGTGATAACTTTTCACGGCTTCTCATTGACTCTTGAGGCAGCGGCTCACACAACCCCTTGATACAGATTGCCAGTATCAGGATGAGACTCGCTCAATTGGCCTTCGGCCTTGGCCTGCAACGTCTCGTGGTGGCAGAGAATGCCATGGACTGCGCAAGCGACGCGGTATGGATACCGCCTGCGTTTACGTGAGCTTATTATTGACATTGACATCTTCCAGTGCATCGCCCTCGCAGCAGCCTTGCCAGGCAATGTGGCATATCCCAACACCACGCCCTACATTCAGGCCAACAATTTCTGGTCAGATCGACAAGCTGAGGTACATCCACTATGCTTCGTGACTCCAAGAAGTACGGAAGAAGTCTCGACCGTCATCAAGATCCTCACATCGCGAAATGCACCCTTCACAGTCAAGAGTGGTGGACACACCGCTTTCGCTGGGGGCTCCAACATCGCTGACGGTGTGACGGTCGACCTTGTGTACCTGAATGACATCACTGTCTCGGCCGATCGCCAGACTGTCTCTGTTGGACCCGGCAACCGTTGGATCAATGTCTCCGAAACCCTCGACCCGCTAAAGCTAGCCGTCGTCGGCGGACGTGTTGCAGACGTCGGCGTAAGCGGACTAATCCTCGGAGGCGGTATCTCATACTTCTCTGGCCTGAAAGGGTGGGCCTGCGACAATGTGTGCAATTTTGAAGTCGTGGTTTCATCGGGTGACATTGTCAATGCGTCCCCAACGAAAAACCCGGATCTGTACTGGGCGCTTCGCGGAGGCGGTGGCTCGAATTTCGGCATCGTGACGCGCTTCGACCTGGCCTCGTTTGACCAGGGTGACCTTTGGACAAGCTCATTGATCTTCCCGGGTGCTTTAAACAACACACTGATACCGCTTTTCCAGGACTTGACTGTCAATGGCCTACCGAACGATCCGGCAGCTCATACATATTTCGTTTTAACCTACCAACCTTCCCTCGGCGGGTATATCGCTCTCACCAGCTTCTATCATGCCACCATTCCCTCGCCACCGGACAGCACTCCTCCCGTGTTTGCCAAGTTTCAGTCTATCCCATCGCCTATTTCCAACTCCACGCTGGTCGCCAACATCTCGACGCAATCCAGGATAATCGACATCCCGTACGGCTCGCGGCAAACATGGTGGGATACCACGGTCTCTGCTACCTCTGCCTCCCTGCTCGCCGACATTGTGCCTCTCTTTGAAGCCCGAAATGCCGCTCTGTTTGCAGCCGCCAAAGGAAGCAGCATTACTCCATTCCTGGTCTTTCAGCCCATTCCCATAAATGTCCTCTCCGCAATGCAGAAAAATGGCGGAAACGCTCTCGGCCTGGAATCCTCGGATGGACCCTTGATGATAGTACAGTTGACGACAACCTGGGAGGACGCACGGCTAGACAAGCTCGTTGAGGACAGCTCACGGCAACTCATTGCCAAGATCGAGAGTATGGCAAAGAAGCGTGGGCTGGACAATGGATTCGTTTACATGAACTATGCAGGAAGCACGCAGCAGGTGCAGAAGCGATATGGCAAGGAGAGTCATCGCAGGTTGAAGCGGATTGCCAGAAAATGGGACCCTCGGGAAAAGCTCGCTCAACTTTGGAGGGGTTATTTCAAACTCGAGGGATAATCTTGAATTGCTGGTTTGGGCCAAGAGAGCTGTAAATGATAGCCCAGTCGTATTGCAAACACTTCCGTCTACGGAGCTAGGTGCTGGCTCTGCACATATTGTAATCATTAGTTTCATTTCCCTCACCTCCTCTGTAGCTGTTCTATAATCCCGGGTATCCCAGCTGGTGCCTCTCTCACGCCCCATAGGTCGCATTCTTCAGGCTCGCTGTCAGACTCACCGGCAGACATTATCAGATCGTGCATTTTGACAACATCCCGACTATCCCAAATACCCTCACGGCGATTCAAGTTGCGTAGCAAGTTGAGGGCTCGTGACTTGATACCATCATCGCGTGTGATTGTCATGACGAAAGACAGGCCCGAAATAAGGTCCCCGTCGAGAGAAAAGGTTGATTGGTTCATGGTAGTAAACGGCGCCGCCACGCTTTCGGCCATGGTCATGAAAGGGGAAAATGTCTGGGGATTGGCCAACGCATCTTCTGATGAAAAGGCGTCAATATTCATCTGCCAATACCGCTGGCGTAGGCGTAAGTTCTGGAGTTGCGATTCTGCCTCAGTCGACAGATGTGTCCCCGGGAGCTGAGTGAACGCCTCAAAGCGCGAGCTCCATTGATGAAGGGCATCGCCAAGGCTAGACGGTTCCCCTTCTTCTCCATAACTCGTTTCTGGTTCAATCTCCCTTTCGGCATCCCAAGGCTTGTCTTCATGTCGGAGGTCAAGCTTCCGCAGCTCATATGATGCTTCGTCAAGGTCCTTGAATGGAAGGTCGGAAGGTGCCTGGGGTTCAAGATTGTTGTGAAACCATTGCGACACTCCCGAAAGGCTATGTTCATCCATAAAGTTTGACGACTCCACTCCCAGTCGGCAGAACATCTCGATAAGCTTCTCGGTCACCACACATTCCTCCGGCGTCGATGTTCGGAGCGGCGTATCGTGAATGTCGTGGAACAGCTGATTTCCAGCGCGAAGATGCCGAAAAAGTTCGCCATACCGACCGGCAAGAGCCTCGAAGGAGACAAAGAGTAGACAGCAGACCAGAGTGCGGTGGATACTCAGTGTCGTTTTGACAGCCATGGCCGGCAGGATTGACGTGATGGCCTTGTTATACTGGTGAATAGCTAAACGTTTTAGCTCCCAAGGATGTGAGAAACCTATTGAGCGGGCCATGAAGAGTCGATGAGAAGCGCCAACCGCGATCATGCTGTACCTGATGGGTTCGGAATGATGTGCCATCGGAAGGGCATAACGGAGCCAGAAGTTTTTGGAAGCCGGAGAAACTGAAAGCTGTTTTGTCGTCCACTGTAAGAAATGCTGAAAATAGAGTCGTTCAACATCTGTCAATGAAGGGAAATCGTTGACAGTTGGAAGAATGGTGGTGGACTGAGCCACACGCTGCACAGCTTGTGTCTTTGGCTGCCGCCCTCTGCGTTGCTTCTTGGGCTTAGGCATCGCATATCCGTCACATCTGACTTTGTCATCGTGACAACGGCGACAGAAGGGGTGCTCTTCGTCGCATTTCAAGTGCCTCGACTTGCTACAAAGCCCTGGTTAGCTACGGCCCACGGGATAAGAGCATGTCAGGGGTAATGCTGGGAGTTACCATGTGATACAGCCCAAGCGGCTTTTTGGACCAGAAGCTCGCCTGAACTTGGGCTTGGCAGATGCAGCCTCAATAGCAGCCATTGTCGTAAGTCGTCGTTGCAAATACGGCGCGAGGAATAAGAAAAGTTGGATGCAATTCAGGTTTTCATGAGCCCTGTAACAATTGGCGTGGTGGGGGCATTCCTTTCGATCAACGAGTTAGGGAGCCGCCCCTTTTTAGTGTGGCTGAGACAATGTGCCCTTTTTACGGCGCGGCCAATCAACGTTCTAAGATCTAAATTGCAACTACAGTTGTCCTTCATGAGCTAAGATAAAACACCTGGAAACCGTCACTCCCTAGAAACCGCATGCCTATAAAATACAGGGATCTCTACGGAATAATGTTTTTCAGTGGAGGAGGGGTGTAAATGATCAATCCAATTAGGTATTCCCTTCTCGACAGGCATGCGGTTTCCAGGGGATGGCGGTTTCCAGGTACTTTATCTTACATGGCAGGAAATAAGAAGATGGCCAGGTCCCATGGCTGTATCGTAGTAACTGAAGACAATTTTTGTTCCATTTACACACTGGCTCAGGAGCACTACCCTTTTCGGTATCATAGTGTGTAACATTTGCATGCGCATGAGAGTGGTTTCACGCATAAATGCTTCTTAGCCGAATTCTTTAGTACTTGTCTTGATTCCTTTGTCTATGCTCATTGAGTCCAATATGGCCTGTAAGTTGGAATCGCCTTTTATTCATCTTATTATTCCTAAACTTGTGATAATGAATCCGTTGTACAAAAGCGAGGAGTGAGGAGAAACAGCTCGGTGGGAGCGTGGCTACCCTAGACCAAACCTGAGACCCATAACGGCTTATCATCCAATCAGAGAAGCCAAAGCCTGGGAATCGGCGAGCCACTGAGATTGGTTGAGGCTAATGGATCCCGGAGGACACGGATCGGCGACGCTCTCGGGCCGGCACTAAAACGGCCGACGCGACGTGTTCGGCTACGGCGTTCTCCGTGCCGTGCCCACTCTTCAAACACCAACTTGCACCGTGCTGTTCTTCAAGTGGGTGGGGTTGACGTTTTCACGCGAGGACCAATGAAATGTCCCAGAAAGAGATGACCGCGATGACTTTCATCACCAACAAGGAGCAAGAGTGTCATAGTTCGAGAATGGAGTTCTTGTCACTCGACTGAATTCTCCGTGTTATGGAAAGAAAGTAGAGAATTGGAGGCCCCTGATGGCCATGGCGCCTAGCATTGGTAGGTATAAATAGTTGTTCGCACTACCCATCTTCTTAACCATCATCTCATCCAGCTTCATCACAAGTTTACAACAAGGCGACACAATGGGCTTCCCTACCAACAATACCTTCTTCCGTATCATCGCCCTGGCGGTGGTGGTTCGAGCTACAACAACTGCGTCAACTCCACAGCCAACAACTTTGCCCGGCCTTGTTTCTGGGATCCCCTCATGCGTGGCTGGATGCCTTGAGAACATTCATGAACAAATTGGCTGTGATGCAGCCAACATCGAGTGTCTCTGCTCCGACGTGGCAAGCTTGGTTGCCAAAATGGGACCTTGTATCATCAAGCATGGATGTGAACTTGACGAAGCCTCAGGTGAGTCCTTTTGTATTCTGGATGAAAGTTCGAAGAAAGCTAACATCTCAAGATGGCACTGACTTGATTCGGCCTATCTGCAATAGAATGGGCGAAAAGCCTGATGATGCCGAAATTGTCTCCGCCTCCAAGGTCCTCGACGCAGCTATTGCAACCCAAGCCACGGCCGATGCCTCCTCCACCTCTACCAATGCGGCTGGAAACGTTGCCCATGACACTATGAAGGTTCTTGCAGCCGGCGCGGTTGCTGCTCTTGTTATCTGAGTTGAAGTTTGTTAGCCCTGGGTCGGTCGATATTCTTTTTCTCTTTCTAGCTTCATTTCGTAACTTGTATTTTAGTGACTTAAAAATTCTGTGCCGGAATTTCTCATACATCACACAATCAATCATGTTATGGTGGTAAACTGACTCTTGGCAACGAGCAACGAGAGAACTACTCGGTCAATCATGATTTAACCAAGACTATGCTGTTAGTAAGGATTAATGCCCTATTGCTTCAAGCCAAGTTTTCGCAGACCTGCTTTAGTGAAGGATGCGAGGTTTCCCGAGAGCTCGCCCAGTATTCTGTAACGATGGGGTTCTAGGCTCCCCCAACACCGTCCGGGCTCTCTGGACGTTCCTCAACGTTTACGTACGATTATACGAACCAGTGTGTAGTGTCTGTAATCTTAAGGTACCAGTCAAGGAATCCAAGACATTCAGGCAATGGCATGCACAATGAGGGCTAACTTAATGGAGAGTGCCATGATGGGGTTTACAACAGTGCTGTTGAGGCTTTCAACCCCCTCCAACTGTAACAAGCGTTTGACCATCGTCTGTCCATCGGATGCGCATTTTCGACTGACTGACCAACTGATAAGTTATTAGTTAATCTGTTGATTGTCCCACAGAGTTTTGGTCTCATTAACCTAAAATCATGACTGTGGAGAGGCCTTGGTTGGCAACCGGCTCATGAGTACCACCTGTTATTGATACAAGGCCAACCCGAACTCTTCACTCTTTGAGATATATTCTATAAGAAAATATTGATACAACACGCGGCCTTACAGGGCCTGATAAAATCAACAGCTACATCTACAAGCTGAGCAACCACCCTCCCCACACTTCGCGTTATCATCATCATAAGCCCATCTGCAATCCTCCCAGAGACTGCAGGATGTCCAGTCTCCATGCCCCCCTTCGTATGCTAACCAACACCAATGTCCGCTGCCCTTTTTATTATCACAGTTGGTTTTCCAGCACCAGCCATCGGCACACCCGTATTGCGTATCCTCGTCTTTGGAACGACAAGACCTCTTGTGAAGGTACAGTCTTTGCTCCATGATTGTAGTCGGGTGCTCTCTGCACTTTCGAAGGTTGGTAACGTTCGTCCCTTCTGGAAGTTCATCTAGATTCCATTCCATAACACCGAGCTCGCCGCATTCAGCCTCAAGGGCAGCACGGTCAGCGTCGATGGGGCCTTTGGCAAGGATGCAAAGCACTTGTGTGGAAATGAAGCTGATGAGGCCGGTTGGAAGCTTCATTGCGTATGTAGGAGCGTATAACGGAAAAGCTCCTTAAGCGGCTGTAAAAGAGGAATTTGCCCGATTGATGTATTTCAGGGTGAGTGTGCGTGCTCTGGGTCAATGTGTCTTGGTCAGTGGGCCCTGGGTAACATCTTATATACTCCGTAGGGAGTTGAACATTTGGCCTCCATCTTCCAGCCTCGGATAATAGGGCCACAGTCGCCCTTGCGTTGACTACGTAACCCCCCCACCGCTTCTTCAACTCTTTTCGACAGCTTTGACTACGTAATCGGCATCGCGGTCCAAATCCGAATTCCGACGTGGGCTAAGCGATGGCCGCTAACGTTAGCGAACCGAAGAATTGTCATGGCTCTATCCGTGATATTACCCAATCAAGATAAAGTACGAGTTGCAAACCATTTAGACTCGTAATTTGTTCGCTTTACTCGCTTCTCCAACCGTGGTGTTGCGTCAGCCCATGGATACTGAGCTATCACCCATCCCTGGTGGCAGTGCTTGTGCCGTACACCCGGTAAATTGCCAAGTAAATATTTCCCTTTTACGAGCCACCTACCTGCCATGGCTGAGTTCATGAAAACTTCTTGGAATATCGGAAGTCGCTGCGAATATCCAGAGACGACGGCTTCACGGCCCGACGTGGGAGATCTACAGGGATCACAACGTTGGCTGTGACCTCTCACAACCATCGCCAAGCGCCAATGGCCCCATAGAGGGCAGTGCAGAGGGCAGTGCAAAGAGAGCATGATGAACTGCATCGAGTCTGGACATGTGCCACGATTGTTAGAGGCAAACTCTCAACCAATTCCTCAAACTCCTGATCTCCTCAGTAGGGGTGTAGAAAAGATGGGTCCTCCGAGAGCATCGGAAATAGCCGGAATATATCGCTTTGTTGGTGTCAATGGCATCCGGCAATACGAAAGAGTATAATTAAAATTTTTGCCTCGATCTAGGGAGGTGAATATGCTTAAACTCTAGCCATAGTCTAGAGTTTCGAAGCCTTGAGCAACAATGGGGGAGGTTTTTGGAAGGTTCTATGTGGCAAACTATTCGTGGAGCTTGGCGAGACCTCCAACAGCCGATTGAGGCTTGTGCGGCACGGAGTTTTGCTGTTGGTTCTCAACAGCTTCAAAGTTGGGCGGTGTTTGTAGAAGCCGAGAAAAGACCGGCTTGTGACCTCACGAGCCCATGGTAATTCGAGAAGTGAGTTGAGTATCTTGGCTTCACGCACAAAGCTGAGTTTGGACGGTGCAGCGTCATCTCGGAAACCGGTCCCGGCCCGAAACTCCAACTTCTGGGAGGAACCTTGGCATGATTTGCGGGATGTCGCGACTGTTGTGGTTCTGTTAGTCGCTTCGATATGATACTGCATTGATCTTGTCAAAGGCACTACCTAAGTTTCATGAAGCCAACATTCTGCTTAGGATCAGCGTCAATCCTTAACTGTCTTCTTTTCTCTGATGGTTGTTGGAGATGAAGACGGAGTAGCAGGTTATATAATTATCTTTTCAAGCAAATCGATACCTTTCGTGGTCTAGGAAATAACTAGCTCAAAGGAGCCTACGAGTATGCTATTATGTGGTCTAGGTACGGGTACCTAAGGCAAGGCAATACGACATGGTCATGCCCAAATTCTTAAACACATTATCTGATTTGTCTCGGCTGCTCAGCAAATATTATGCATATAATTGCTTGACATAGTTGTGCCATAGGATGCACTATTGAATATCTGCTAAGAAGCTGTCTATTCCTCAATCGCGAATCTAAGGAGCGTTGCAATTGTAACGTCGCTAGCGTACGATGCATCCCAAAAGGGGCTGATCCAGGTAATCAAGCCATCCTTGTTGAGCTTGAGAGCTGTCATGCCATGGCGAGCGGCTGCACCCGACCCACCGATCCATTCATATCCGCCGCCTTGCTCGTTTCCTACCACATGTCTGATAGTCGCACCGATGCCATACGGCAAGCTGGATGATGCCCTAGCAAGGTAGCGCTCAATGGCCAATCGGCCGTCAAGTATGGTGCGTGTAGTTCGGTCCTCCCAAACAGCATCAACGTCGAACAGTGCCGCAGTGATACTGCTGTTGCCCGTCGAAAGGCCCGCATGGAGTTCATCGACGACGCCCTGCAGTACCGGATTCCGATCCCTTCGCACGGCCGACTCTCCGAAACTGGTGGGGTACTGGCTCTCTGGAACTCTTGTCTCGGCCAAGGGAGCTCGCCGCCCGTCCCAGTAGTCGACCTGGCGAACAACCTTGCCGTCCTCCATGTCAAGTGCGGCAATCCCACGAAGTTCTGAGCCGAAAATCGCTGGAGTGTCCACAAAGAACATGACTGCACTATGCGTGTCGCCAATGATACGGAGGGGATAAGACCTGGCATCTGCACCCCATGTCGCCATTATTGTTTTCGTCGTGGACTCAAAGCTTGCTGGGTTGAGATGAAGACCAAGGACTGTTTCAATATAGGTGATCTTGGAAGTATCAAAGTCTTTGATCCATTCGTCTGCATCATGACGACTTTTGGCCTGAAAATAGTGACGGAGGAAGTCGACAAGAGCTGGGGTAGCATGACTTATGTCTGCAGTGTCGGGGTAGAGAAGTGTTGGCACGGAAGAGGGCATGGTGAGTGTCTGGCTTCTTGGTATTGCTGTCAAGTCTGTATTCTCTATGCCTTTTGGCCCCGTCAGTTGTCTCTTATAGGGCCGAAGGATCATCTCCCAGAATCCTTCTGGCGCTGCCGGACTGATATTCCTCCGACTACAGTATGAGATTTATAAGGACCGGGGCAAAGCGGTCCCCGACTGTCAATTAAATCAATGGTTCCGTCAAAGTCAGAGCCAGCAGTAAGTCGATATGAAAAACCGAACAGGAGCTCTTAACTCTAGGTTTCGACCATCACGAGATACATTTCATAAATTGGTTTCTATCACGTGGAGTCGGCACCGGGTGAACTTGGATTGAAAGCTCGGGTCGTTTACAAATTCCCCCGGAGACGACAGGCAGTTTAAGTTACTACAACGGCCTGTCTCTAGAACGTTGCCGCACCACCATCATCACCAGCACCCGCAAAGCTCTGCAACATTTCTACCCCAAGGGCAGCAAGATGACGAAAACTGATTGGACATGTGCAAAAGCTGTGATGATGGTGTCCGAAGGTACCTCGGCTTTACCATCAAGATTACATGACCAATCGTCCTCCTTCAGCCGCAGAGGTAAGATGTGATCTGATTGGCAGCCTTATCCATGCACCTCATTCTTTGCATTCAAGTGTCATCATTTTTTGACCTCAGCATCATCTCAATCTTTGGTAGCATCTCCTTCATCCAACCGCGGGTACCCTTGCTCTACCTCGTCTCTACTCTCTAACTTTGGATGTCGCTTTGACATGCCTGATACGGAGAAGCGACGAGCAAAGCACCCACAGCCGGCAGTGTCTTCGTCGGCTGTCGAAAAGAGGCCGAAAAAAGCCTCATTGTTCCAGTACGCGCCTCTGGATCCAGCAAAACGAGAAATCCGACTTTTGGAGCTATACCCCGGTAAGCCTGGGAGCAGGGTTATCACGCGTCTCTTCAACGTCTCATTAGATGAGAAGTCTGGTTTTGAGGCGCTCAGCTACACGTGGGGACCGCCTCGGCCAACCTACGACATCTCTGTAAATGGCGTCAAGTTCACCGTGGGCCGAAACCTCAGGAAAGCTCTGGATGACCTGCGACACGCAAGCGAGCCTCGAATTATCTGGACGGATGCCATCTGCATCAACCAGCCTGACAACGCCGAGAAGGAGCATCAGATCAAGTTGATGCAAACGATATACGCCACTGCACAAGCTGTCTGCGCTTGGCTTGACCACAACGTACAACCTATCACATCTGTGTTTGAAGACTTGGAAAACCTTGGCAAAGGGGTAGAGCTTGACGACTTTCACGATCCGTCGTATTGGTATCCTGTCGCGGACATCTTTCGTAACCCATACTGGCGTCGATTGTGGATACAGCAAGAACTGATTCTTGCTCCAAAGATTCAAGTGTACTGTCGCCGAGATTATTTTGACGGGGCGCAGTTGTTGCGATTCCAGGACAAAGTGGGCGTCATCAAGCGCGAGATGGTTCAGTTCACGGGCCCCTTGTCCGAGCTTTCTCGCTACATTGACAGGAGTACAAAAGACTCCTCGATCCCTGAGATCCTGGGAGGCGGCATACTACGTGCCAGAGAGACTCTGCTCAAGGGTCGTCAGGCTCACACGGAGACAGACCTAGACCGTTTCAAGATAACCCGAGACATCCTTGGATCGTCATTGTTACATCTATTCCTCCAGGCATCTGGGTTGAAGATGACTGAGCCCAGAGATCGTGTCTATGGCGTTTTGGGACTTGTTACCGACATAGACCAGGACGCGGTTTGGGTTGACTACCAGGCTCCCGTCGTCAAAATATACTCTCAAGTATTCAGCCTCTTCCTAGACAAATATTACGATCTCTCATTTCTGGCCTTCGAAGGAAACCACGCACCCAACCCTGCTTCGGATCGAGAGGGCCTCCCAACGTGGATGCCACATGTCACTATCAACTGGGGGCCCATCAATGCGAGCCGAGCTTGTGGTACTACTCGAGCGACCCGCGCTTCTGTCAATCAAGACACTTTGACTCTTTCGGCAGAAGGCCTTTTGGTTGACACGGTCTCCTTTGTAGGAGACCGGGAAGAAGCAGGCGGCCAGCCTATTCTTGAGTGGTTGCAAAAGCTGGAAGGATACTGTCGACGTGTTTGGCCAGCAGATGCGGCCGAGTCACCACTCTATGAGAAAGATGAAGTCACGTCGCTGTTATTCTCATGGCTGAGAGACCAACGTTACCGTGCCATGTACCATCAGGATAAACCAACGCCAGCGAGGAGAGTCTCATTGCTTCGAGCCCTGCGTTTGGCAGCAACCAAGGTGGGGCAAGAGGAATTTAGTCTCCGACATGTCGTTTTTGGAGGATACACGCCGACAGATATTTTATCGAGAGACGAAAGGGCGGCGCTGATACCAATGCTTCATATCAGCTACGTGGCATTCGTAGGGACATCGGGTGGACGGTTGGGGACTCTCGATAAAGAGTCCGGTGTCAAGTCAGGAGACCAGGTCTGGATTCTGTTTGGCTGCCGGATCCCAATTATTCTTCGGCCAATCCTCAATACAACTAACCGATTTACTGTAGTCGGATATGGGGTCTTCCCAGGGTTGATGCTGGGAGAGGGTATCAAGGAGACGGAGGAAAGTACAAACATGAAACCCAGAGGAACGCGAATCGAGATAGAGTAGAACCAGCAACGCATGCCTCTTTTCCTTTTCGGTCCCTGCACACAGCCTGTCATTGGGCCAGTAAGAACTGGCTGAATGCTCTACCAGGTCATATGCCCTTCACATAACTCTACTAGGCCTCTGTACGTACAAGGGCTAGCACAATGCATCCTATCATGATGCTTCCACTTCTTCAAGGACAGCATCATCCATATAGAAAGAAAGGCGCTCGCATGTGCCCTGTACCCGAACATTTGCTCCAGCGTCCAAGCGCGCCTGCGTCCAAGAGCACGTCACCGTCGCTAGGATCCAGTCACCGCTGCCTCCAAAGCTCGCAGGGTTGAAGTATGCGTCTCCTGTGCCACATCCTACAAATGTGACGAAGCAACCCGATGCCACTGTTACCTTCACATATGCCGAGAACCGGTATGTCTTGTCAGCTTCGAGCAGAGAAGAGTCGATGTTTTGTCTGAAACCCATATTTGCGGGGCCTCCAGGTGCTCCAGTGAAATAGCCAGACTGGCTGCCTCCATGGAATTCTGTGGTAGAGATAGACACACTCCCGAAGTTGCCAAGTCGTACCCAAGGGGCTATCGTGTCTGAATCCTCCAAGCCTGGGTTGAGAATAATGTTGGTGGGCCCTTGCGAGACAGACGTCGTTGTAGTCGAGGGCTCAACACTCAGAGTCGTAGCCAAAGTGGTGGGAATGGTGGACGAATCCGAGGTGACGATCTCTATTTCACTAGCGGTAGAAGACGATTCGCTGCTTGAACTGATAGTTGTCGAGTATGAAAGGGCTGTGGATGACTCGGTTTCCTCCAGGAGCGTGGTTGAGGATAGGGTTGTAGATGATGCGGATTCACTGTCACTGGGCACATCGGTCGTTGCAGACAGGATGGAAGTGACCGACGAAGAGTACGGCCTGCATACGGATGCCAGTGAGAGGTGGCAAAACGCCAGCAGCGGAATAGTAGATCTCATGGCGGCAGTGGCGTTACGACGGCGTGTGAAGGAAAGGAAGGCGTAACGAGAGGAGGGGAGAATAGCTATCGGGGCATTTTGGTGTTTATGGCTTGTTTTAGCAAAGGCCCCTTTTGCGACGTTCCTGAATGAAAACTCCCGTTGTAGGTACTCTCTTAGCGCGTACTAAGTTGGTGACTGATAACTAGTTTCACAGACTATTGATCGTGGCGTTTGCGGATCCAACGGGGTCCCCTGTATGTGCGGGAGTTGTGGATAAAGCGGAAATGAAGGGCAAGGGCCTACAAAATCCGAATCACTTCATTGGGGCTAGAATCCATAAATTGCGGACACTAGTGCTCAGCTATTGATCATCTCATCGAGCTGAGGTGCATCTCACAGCTTCGTAAGCTGCTACGTAACTTATCGTCTCTTTTTATCAGCTAGGTGGATCTGTGGCCACCGTTATGTAGGTGATTTTCGATATTGAAACTCAATGCCGTCATGTACCAAGTGCCTTTTACTGGTGTATCCGAATGCATAGGTTGTAGAGTTCATTGATCAAATAGTAGAGACCACAAGTCCATACAAGTTTGCTAGAACTGATTCACTTGTAATCAGTTGTGGCTCATCGTTGGTCCTGAATTTCTCAGGCCAACATAATGCACCTCATGTATATTGTTACAGGGTAGGATGATGCATAATTGTAGATCTTTGAAGGATGCAAGTATGAGGTAGACCATGGTCATTTGTGCATTTGGTGTTAACCCACGGGTCGTAGTACCAAGTATGCTTTGGTGTAGCTTCATAGCCCCCCTCTAAGGTGCACGTGGCTTAGACCACGACTTAAGCCTTACTTCGAGAGCTAGGCGCGTTTAACAGAGGTACGTGGTTATAGTTCATAGTTGACGTAAACCATCAAGCTAGTTCAGGCCTTCTAAAAGCGACTGCTGGCGATAATCTTTCTTGTCCCAGAAAAGGAGCTTCTTAATGAGACACTTCTCCCATCCTAAACCAACACATGAGTTTCGCCGTGTTGTTTCTCTATTAGGTAAGTACTTAGATACATAGAGGGCCGTACGAACGCTGGACGGAGAGCGAGCTGTTGGGTGAAGAATCTTGCACCTGAGCAGATTTGACCGGTAAACATCTAGTCGTTCTTATGTTGGAGACATCTGTCCCAGATTGTGAAATTTCACAAGACCAAAGCCCGCATCTCTTTTCCCAGTCAATATACGGACGAGGAACAGACAAACGAAGGACGAAGAGGCGAAACAGGGCGCGGGGCGTGTAAAGCTAAGGGAGGAGAGGGAAAGTTAGTTTAGAGCTTATTACAAAGAAATATCTTTAAATCGACCTCACTCTCACCAATATCTTCGGAGATAACACCATTAAGGCATTAAGGGTAACAAGGCATTTGTCAATCTTAGTGGCCAAGGCTGGAAGACTTCAGGTCTCCTTGACTGTGGCAGTGACAATAACTGGACCACTTTCTTGAGCCATCAGGAGAAGGGGCCACTTAGGGGCTTTCCCTCCCGATGATTATTCTTACAAAGAATTCAAGTCCTTATGAGGTACGAAAGCCGTCGGCTACGCTACCCCTTGCAAGTGTGAAATCGTCATCGTGCGACTGAAACCATGTTTGCGCCGACCCGGCTATCAATCGAGATCTTCTCCAGAGCTAACAAGCTAGCTACATCTTTCTACATTCACAAGATAGCTGTGGTGTTGGAGACTGTAAAAGTGTGTGCTTGCATCAAACTGTATTGTAAACTTCAGTCTATCTTCCATCCTCTTCATTGTAGCTACCACTTGGGTGAGGAGTCCTTCCACGCCTTTCACAAGGTCCTTTCAGACCCTTTCTCCTTCTATCACTAGGCTTTGACGATGATAAGACGCAAAGAGCATGTGAGCCCAGTGGGTTGTGCCCGGGTTCTTAGTTCAGTTACTTTGGATGCTCACATCTCTGAAATTATATCTCTTTTCGCTCTTATGATCGAAGTTCTCTATCATGACGTCTCCAAAAGAGGCCATCAGCGATCAGTCATAGGATTCCAGCTGAGCCACATGAGATAGACTACCTGGGAGTAGCTTGGAATGTAAGTGACTACACCGGCCCATCCACACTTCAGAGATGAGCACTGGAAGTGCCCGTCTGTGTTCCGGCTAGGGGTCGGGGTGAGGATTCCAGGGGCTTTGCATGTGACACACGCCCAGCAGCCAGGATGCCAACGCAGGTTGGGCATCGAAATCTCAGTGTATGCGTCCGCCCTGACATACTCCTGGCACCCTTCGCACGTGAAACCCTGATCAGTTGTACTAGGCGGCTCGCCTTGGTAGGGGAGATTGAGTTCGGGTGGTGATGTTGCCGACAACTTTGTTATGAATTTGCTGAGTCTACTGCGGTCTTCGTTCGCGAGGACAGATTCAAGACCGGCCCTGAGAATTCGCCTTACTGCCGCGATTAGGTCTTCACAAAGTGAATCAGGCGGAGGATTAGTGCCTCTAAAAAAGCCGTTGGTGTATTTCTTTAAGGCAGTGCTGAAACGAATGATCTGCTTGTCAGTGGGCACTACAGAACGTCAGCAACATGGTCGGCTTTCCAGAGTAATGCAGCTCTCCACTTACTCCCTTCTGTCACTTCGGCAACAAGCCGGAAAAGAAGATCTGTCAAGGCGATGAGAATAGTCCAGTGCTCAAATGTCTGGCTTAGGTTCTCCTTGCTCGCCAAGACAGTTTCAGCTGTCTGTTGGAACATATCAAGAAACTGCAACGTGGCCACCTTGAGGTCCACTAGGAAAGCCTCATGCTGCTCTTGTATGTCAGATGCTCTAGAAGGGGTTATGTCAGAGTCCTTTCGTTCAACCCCTTTATCTAACAAATCGAGATACTCGCGGTCCCGGCTTGATAGTGAGAGGACGATGCCCAATTCCTTCTTCATCATATAGCACTCAGGGTGCCATACTGTAGATGGGCCGTCCTCTAATTCTGCAGAGTCCATAAATCGCTTTAGGATTGGAAACTTGCAGGCTTCGCATCGCAATGCATAAGCCTGCGAGTAATCAAACACACAGACGATTTTGTTCTCGTGTTCATAGTAGTTGTCGCTGGCCTTGAAGATGACACCGCAGTCATCACACAGAAAGTGATCAACGTGGTATTTTCGATCCAAGGCCGAGATGTAGCTTCCTCTCAAACCCTGGTCGCATTTGAAACATAGCAAATCAAGTCTCCGGAAGTAGTCTCTCTCGCAAAGAGGTTTCTGAGTTCCATTGTCATCATGAGGAAAGAATTTTGCGACCACGGCTTGATCGCAATCCTATTAATCAAGGTGAGCTCGAAACTGAATGTACTTTAACCCGGTGGCACTTACAGCACAGGTGAAGCAGTCGATATGCCATACTCCATCTAGAGCCCTCACAAAGTTTCCGAACAAGGGCTCAGAACACTTATCACAAGATCTGCGGTGGGGCTTCTCTTGGGGCGATTCTTGAGAGTATTGTACCCCTGGCTTCTCTGGCCGCTCTATTTCTCTTAGGCTGAAGCTGTCCTCTTGTGCATCCCACGAATTTCTCCGCGGTCGTGGTTGTTGTAGAGTTGTCTCTCCGGTGGATGTCTCTGGATCTGTCCCCATGCTCAAACCTTGGAGGTCCTGGTTCAGCTCTCGAATGGTTGCGACGTCAGAGTTGTCAATGGAAGATTGAGCTTCTGAAAAGTCAATGAGATCGCCTTCTATGACGTGAATGTGTGGCTGCTCGGTATCTGCCTGTGCTTTGGCAAATGCCCGTCGATACGCTTGGCTATTCAGGACCAAGTCGTCAAACTCGAAGTCGAGCTCCGAAGGAGCAACAGCTGAGACGGCCTCGATGTCAAAGAGGCTAAGCTTGGCAGTGTCGTTGTCAAAAATCGACTCGCACCCCATCTTGATGCTCGGGTTTCGCGATCGGAGCGATTGGGCTTGCGATGCACCGACCTGGATCCTGGACCTATTGTCACGAAGACTTCGCTGGATATCTGACAGGGCATCCCTGCCTGAGATTAGTACACGCCGCTTATCTGTCAAACAACACCTACGTCTCGAGAAGCTTTAGCAGAAAGCCTATTGAGGTCTGTTGCCCTCTGAGAGCATTCAAGAGGTCTTTCAATCGGTCCTGGTTCCACATATATCGAATTTTGGCCCATACTCCCATACTAGATGAGTTTTGCGATTGAAGCTGTCTGGTCTCAGCCTCAAGGCAGCTAAAGACAATCATGCACCCAGTGAGGGCCGTCTCGAAGGCCATCAGCACGTCGGTTCGCGAAGCCCAAGCCTGTGAGAGGTCATCTCGCCGGAGAATCTTCATCTGGAGCTCAGACAAGGCGATACTGATAAGCGTCGACTCGGAACAGATCATTGCGATGACTACGGGTACGTCTTCATAATTGCCAGCAAGGTCGGACAGCTTTTTGCAGGTTGTGAGGCATGTCGCCGTTAACCCGACCTAAATACCGCGTCAGTGGGCGTCTTGCTCTCCAAGACGAGAATGTGAGGTTTCGCTTACCACAGAGGTCGCGATGGATAGAGGATCCATCGCAGAAACACAAGAGCTTTTGGTCGGAAGAAAGGATGTGGTTGATTGAGTCGAAGCTGCAAAAAGAGTCAGAATAAATGAGGGGTGGGTTGATCCTTTGAGAATCAAGCTGTCGATAAGCGCCGAGCTGAGCCACCCCGTTTCGCAGTGGGCATAGCCTACCTGCCTACATCATTAGGTATGGAGGTAAGGCATATTTTGACACGACGCCAGAGGAGGGAGAGCGTCATGATGCTTGAAAGTCGGGTTTGGTATCGAACTAGACACTGGTTCCCATACATGGGTAAAGCAGGCCATTGAGGGGAAACGCCAAGATGTGGCTGTGGAAGATGGTTATGAGCTAAGCCACTTCAGCTGAAATGGATGTACAGGGTGGGTGAGAATGCTGCCTGTCGTTAGACCTTTTGGGCATGGAAAAACTAATGCTTCGTCCAGGACCATGACTCTCATGTGAAAGGATAGATGACGGGTCACAAAGGAATTACTGGAGACTGCCTCAACCATGGTAAGTGTCAGGGTAGATTGTGTGGAAATGCATTATATCTATCTCAACAGAAGTAACCCGGCCCGTCGTCTTAAGTCGAATGAAGATTCATAGCCTGTAGGTGCCTTCTGATAGGGCGCTATCTTATGTGGTGCTTACCAGTATGGGCCTCTGCTAAGGCTATATCGCAGCTGGGCAGGAGAAGACACTAACCGTGATTGGCTTAGACCCTCCTGAACAATCAGCCAGCAGAGGCCTGCTTTATCAGCAGAGGTTCCGCGGAAGACATGCCTTTATCTAAACAAGAACCCCAGGCAACAACCCGTACAGCCCCCTGCACTGCGCTTAAAACGCGTCCAAATTTTGTCTTTCTTATAACCCATTATCACATTCAGCGACAGACGCGATGCAATCTATTCATCGAAGAAAGGTTGGTCTAGAAAAATCCAATCATCCAGTAACTCGTGTTTGTGCAACGTCTGATCAATTCTCAGGCGTGTGATGTCTGCTACCGCAAGAGGATCAAATGTGACGGCCAGAAGCCCGCTTGCTCCCATTGCGTATTATACCACTCGGAGTGTACTTTCGAGGCAGCTAGCAGAAAAGCCCGCGGCAGAAAGCAAAAGACCAGTAAAACTGCCGAGGTCCTACAAGCCCGGGTGGAGAGTCTTGAAGCCAGCCTGAGCCAAGCTACACAGAGAATCTGCGAACTTGAAAAGAGGGACGAGATCATTGCTGTTGCGTTTGAACCTCCTTCGACCTATGACATTCAAGTACATGATTTCAATATGGAAACACTACACCGCAACGGCCCCTTGGAACTACCACCTCAAGACGAGGTCATGTATGCGGCGCAACAATATATCACGGGTTTCAACTCAGCTATCCCACTCTTTAATCCCGACGGATTGTTACATCTCATTAACAGATGGTACGCATCCCCGGATCAAAGAGACTACACTGCCTGGGCGGCTATCAACACGGTGCTCGCGTTGGTTCATCGTCAGACACCACCCGAAGACGCGACGCCGAGCAAAAACACAACCAAGTACACCAACAACGCACAATCGGTTCTCACCAATGTCGTCATGGGGGAGACGACGCTACTGAGCATACAAGTTCTCGTCGGAATGACCCTACTCTTCCAAGGGATTCAAGACTTGAAACCTGCAACAATGTTGATCGCCATGACTCTACGCCTAGTGCACCAGCTAGGGCTGCACACACGAGAGAGCATGGCGAACCTCGATAGTAACGCTGCATTAGAAAGGCTCCGCGTTTTCTGGATAGCTTACATCCTAGATCGGGACATCAGTATGCGAACTAAACAACCACCAATCCAACGAGAAATGGACATTGATCTGGAATGGCCCTCGGCTGATCCTCAAGATGGGGCTGGCGTTTTTATCACCGCGGACGGCATATCCAGTTTCAATTTCTTCTTATCTCGGGTACAATTGGCTCAAATTCAAGGAGAGATTTATGAAGCCATGTATTCAACAAGTTGCCGGGGCTTGAGTAGTCACGAGAAACTCGAGAAGGTAGCCGTTCTCCGTTATAGGCTAGACGACTGGTTCTCCCGGATGCCCCAACGATTCCGACCCGAGGTCATATTGAGTTCGGGTGAAGTCAACTCATGCAGATGCTTTGGCGTTCTCTTCGCTACTCATCTTTTCTGCCGGATCTCCATATGCCGGGTTCACGTGATGGAAACTCGATGGCTTCAGACGTTAAAAGATTTCGGCAGAGATGTTCTCCGAAAGGAATTTGTCTCACCAGCACCCTCACCAGTTGGGTGGCATGAGCTTGTCGCCGAGTGTCGTGAATACATGAAACTATTCGCTGGCATCCGACAAAAAGATCCCGCATTCATTTGGTAAGAAATTTGTGTCTTGGCCGAGCGGCCGACCGTTCCAAAATTCTCAAGCTAACCTTGAATTGTAGGATGACTGCTTGCATTTACATATCTGCGGGAGTTTGTTTAATAGCTAACAACATGTTCAACCCGTCCCATCAGAACATGGAGTATGATGAGTGTCTGGCAAATATTTCATTCTCTTTCTTAGATGATATAGCTCAACAAGTACCTCTCGATGGACTCAAGAGGGCACAGAAATCATGCCAGGTGCTGCGGCATCAGGCTTCTATGGTCCGCCTCGGAATCTCCAACCAAGATCAAGATCCGTGCCATTGATTAGTAACAACTATGACGCATCAATAATGAATAAGCGTTTCAAAAATAACGATCATTGTGTTATAACATTTATCCAGCAAATGCTGATGGATGTGTGCCGCTATCCTGAGAGAGCTTGTTCTGGGAATACCGGAAAAGGGGGAGATACTAGGTTAGACACCTGATTACTGGCCAATCTGTACTCATGAAGGTCAGGTAGGGTATATGAGGAAGCGAATGCGTGACATCAAATTCGAATTATAAGCAGAGTGGAGCGAAAAGTGAATGTGCCAATCAATGGACATGTGGTATCTCATACTTGAGTTCCGCGGAAGCAGATGAGCCCCAAGCTTTCACTGCTGGCTTAGCAATCGACTTGGTTCTGTGAAGTATATAAGAACCAAGAACTCAACCGTGAAAATGACCTCAATAAATAAAATCCGACTCATCACTGCCCTACACATCTTACTTCACCATGGCGTCTCCTCCCTTCGACAGTATCACCTCATTCACCAAGACCTGGCACAATGATACATACCCAGCCATCTCGCCTACAAGGCCAGAACTTTCAACCGCTGGCAAGCACGTCGTCATCACGGGCGGCGGCACAGGGATTGGTAAGGCTGCCGCAATTGCCTTTGCCCAGGCCAATGCCAAGTCGGTATCTATTATTGGGCGCCGCCTCGATCGCCTCCAGACTGCTGGCCAGGCCATCACGGAAGCCAGCCAGTCGACTCAGGTCATCTTGCAGACAGGCGATGTCACCGACCGCGCCTCTATCGAAGCAGCCCTGAGCGCAATTGTCACCAAGATCGGAAGCAAGATTGACATATTCCTTGACAATGCCGGTATCCTCCCGGAAGAGGCCCCTGTTGTCGGCTACCAGGAGGCAGAGATCCGTAGAGGCTTCGAGATCAACTTTCTGGGCCCGTTCAACTCGCTACAGGCATTCACCCCTTTAGCGGCTCCCGGTGCAAAGTTGCTGCACACGGGCTCTTCGATCGGTCACTGGGCTCCTCTCCCAGAGGTGCCAGGAGTGTGGAATTATGCTGCCATCAAAGGAGCCGCACAGAAGATGCTTGACTATTACGCGTCCGAGAACCCGGATATTCACGTGGCGAGTTTCCATCCAGGCATCGTTGGAACCGAGATCAACCCAAGAATCCCGGTTGGCCCAGACACAGGCATGTGCTGTTTTTCTCCCTTTTAAATGACTAGGCAGTTGATGTGTTGCGCATGATACTGACGAATTATAGTTGAGCTGCCTGGACACTTTGTTGTCTGGCTTGCGTCAGATGAAGCTGCTTTTCTGAGAAACAAGTTTGTCTGGGCAAATTGGGATGTTGAAGAGCTTAAGGCTCGAGGGGATGAGATCCGGGCATCATTTCTGTTGCGGGTATCTCTCAATGGCGTCGACGTTTAGCTGGTTACATGTCACTAGAGAGTCCTGAGGTCCCTAGTTTGATATGTGTGTCTACTATGATACTTGAGTTACGGCTTAGCCCTCTAAATCAATACTGCATCTTTATACTGGAAGAGAAGTACTACCATAGTTGAGGTGAATTGTACCGAGACCTGGATCTCTCGCGCTGGAGGAGACCCACCGCGATCACTGGCAAGGCAAAGTGGTTCCTAAGTTAGGTGTGGAGAGGAAGCCATTCCCAGAAGAGATTAAGGAAACTGCCAAGGTCCTCTTCTCCAGCCTGGCTCTCAAAGGGACGGACTTCCCCGTCCTCCGCTTAATCATGGCATGGCGACATGAAGCAAATGTGATCAAAAAAGGCTGCAGCTGGAGAGCTAGTCCGGGGTGTTACTTCCACTAACTCCACTTGATCCGAACATGTCCCGAATATAACCCAGCGGGCCGACATCCCGTGTTGTACTTGGAGGAGGAGGAGAGGGGGAGGCAGACTGTCAATGCATGAGTACCATACATAATGGCCTTCCCCCGGCCGAGTATGTCCTTTTCCTCTTCAAACTGTATACTATTTATCCCCCTACCGATATCATTATGGCCAGCAAGGAGAAGAACGCCGCGGTGATCGAGGTCGCCAAGACCTTGAACAACACACCCTGGTGTGATGAGTACGAGAAGATGATCTCCGGTGTGGCGTAAGTATCCTCAGCCAATTCTTGACAGGGGAACGGAGCTGACACTACGTCAAGGTATGACTGTCTTGCCCCGGAGCTGGTCATGGGTCGCTTCCGGGCCCGAAAGATTATGCACAAGTTCAACAACCATTTCCCCGATGACGCTACTCCTGAGTCTCTCTCAGCCGAATACACCAATATGCTCCAAAAGGTGCTGGGAAAGACTGGAGAGGGAACGTGGATTGAGCCACCCATGACAGTTGACTACGGATGCAACGTTTCTGTCGGAAAGCGCTTCTACTCCAACTTTGGGTAAGCCCTTATGCTACTACAGATGCGACGACAGACTTACATGGTATCAGCTTAGTGATTCTTGACAGCGCACTCGTCACCATCGGGGATCGAGTCATGTTCGGCCCCTCTGTGACTATTATTACAGCCACCCACGATACAGATGTCGAGTCTCGACGTGATTTGAGAGAGTACGCGAAGAGTGTCACCATCGGAAATGACTGCTGGATCGGAAGCAACGCGATCATCATGCCCGGTATTACCATCGGAAGAGGATCCACCATTGGCGCTGGGAGCGTTGTCACCAGGGACATTCCTGAATTCTCTGTGGCTGTTGGCTCCCCAGCGAAGGTCATCAAGAATCTCAAGGCCGTGCCTGACCCAGTGGACAAAGAGATTGGGGAGCACTGAGTGAATGCATAGAAAGCAGTGGCTAGGAAGCGTATGAAGCATGTGTGCCTGGATTAGATATCTCGCGGTAAATACCACAGGACAGAAAAGCCGTTTAAACGAGTCATTGTGATGTCGAATGACTTGAGTGCTTCTGCCCCTACTACATGAGAGTTTCTAACGCAGTTGCAGTAGAGAAGGGAAACTTTAAGCTAGCATCCAAGATCCAAGGCCACGGCCCCGTTTACATGAGCGTAATCATCTCAACCACGCCGTATCCCACCCTTTGCCCGAGAAATCTGCCCTTGACTGTGACAAAACCTGCGTAGACGGAATCTTCAATGGCCCTGGGGCCATACATCTCCTGGTCTGGTTTGACAGATGCAATAAACAACTTGTCGCCATTCTCGAATTCAAGCGTCCATCGGAGTGGGTATGTGATGTTTGTGTTTGGGGATGTCCAGGATTCGTCGCTCACATGCAGGTTGTATGCGAGGACAAGATGAGATTCCTCCCCAAATCGAACCGTAGCAAATCTGCTCGTCATTGCCGTATCTGTGTCTACCAGGTCATACGCCCAAATGCTGGCTTTGATTTCGGTACCAGGAAAGTGAAGCTGGAACCAAGTCCAGTTGCGAGGGGCGCCGAATCCTACCTGTCGATCATACCAGGTGAATGATCTTTTGGGGTCAATGGCCTCAGTCCGATCGTTCAGCGTGACTGTGCCGGTTGTTCGCATTGCAGGTATAGCCCGTTCAGTTGAGTTGACAAATCCAAGGCCGAATGTGATGGCACCATTGCCGCCATTGAGCAGCACCTTGGACTTGGCAGCGAATTGCAGATCATACGAGTAGTTCTCACCAGCGCCAAAAGCATACATGGATGTGATTCTGTCTTCAGATGTCGCTCCGAAACCGTAACTATCCAGGTGCACTCCAACAGTGCCGTCGGTTGTCTCGTTGTTGGGTTCGCAATACGTCAGATCGTTCCAGTACTGTTTGGAGCTTAAATCGAGAATGGACGACCTGCAGACGGACGATGCACTGTTGGAACCGAGGATGTGCTGAAGAGATAGGTATTGTCGTCCCGTAGTGGTCGTAAGAAATGCGCATGTCCAGAAAGAGCCGCTGTCATGCTGGTCGGCCGAGAGATCATACAGCGCAGGGATGCGCGTCTATGAGAAGGTTAATATCGAGCAATCATGCATGGGTTGATGTGGACAAACATTCTCGAAAGTATTGTGGTTGTCAGGGTGAAAGACAAATGCGGCTGAGTGTGCCACAGAGGCCAATAAACCGGCGAGGATCGATACAGCAACCATTGTTGTTGTATCAAAGGAGATGTGTAGTAGGTGGAAGGGCTTGCTAAGGGTTGAATGCGGGCTAGATCTGGCATGCTGTATGGAATGGCCACGACCATGTTTTACAACTTTGTCTAAACAAGGCCCTTTCACACTTCACTTGCTTATAGGTTTCCTTGTTTCAAGAATTATGGCTAGACAGATTAAGGGATCAGCAAGTACGAAAAAAGATTACGGGGTCCGTGACCATGGGTGGCCATCTCGGCCGCACATAACAGCCGAACCGCCGAGACCAGAGACACAGCCACACCAATAGCACTCAACTGCCTAGGAACAGTCGTGTAATGTCAACTTAAGCTACTGACAAATTGTAGGGGATATTCTCTCGTCGTCATTTGACTGTCTTTGAGTTTTCAAGGGTGTTGTCTGATAGGACCCTCTGAGGCACCACGTGGTGTTGGGTATTCCACTTGATCCTCCACACCGCTTGCCCTCTTCTTCCTTCTCGCTCACAAGCTCTCCATCTTTATCACTCCCCTATACCATGGCGCAATCAGATGATGACCTAGACGAATTCCCTTCCTGGGTGCATGACGACGAACTTTGGAAACCACGCTTCCAGGGAGACCCACGATGGCATCGCCGCGTCATGCATCAGCTAAAACAGGTCTTAGTGCTGGAGGTTGGCCACAGACACAGGCGATGGGGATTCGCCATAGTGCGCACTGCTTATGGCCCTGGATCGGATGAACAGTTTCGGCACGCCCTCGCTCTTATCGGCCGCATAGTGCAGGTGGAGGCCGATTCTGAGGCTGCCGGTGTCAAGGAAGACATCGCGTGGAAGAAGAAAAACAGCTTCCAGCTTGACCATATCCCCGTCGAGGTCGACACGCGTCCCAACGACGAGATTGTGCGTCGCTACGAGAATGACGTACTGGAAGATGACAAGAAGTTGGAGGGCGCCTCGGTGGCCACAGTGCGCAAATATTTCAACCGCTGGATCATGGATAAAGAGGGCACTTCAATTTCCGGTGACATGCGTTATGCTGCTTGCATCATGCTGGACGCCGAGACGCTAGCCCAACTAGCCACGGCACCCAGGGACTTTCCGCCAGAGGGAAGCATTGGGCTCGGATCTCCATACTGGGTCAAGATGGTCGAGGCGAAGCCCAAGCCTGAAGATACCTTCCTCGTGCACGTCTTTGGAGAGTATGGTCTGGTGCAGTATTGGTTCGACCGAAATTACAGAAGAAGGTCGGCGATCGAGATGACTCATACTGAGGACCCCGAGAACCCAGGAATTCGCTGCTTCGGTCTTCCACCATCGAATGCCACACTGGATTGGGAGGGTTCAATGCGGGCTTAAGTGGTTTTTGAACCTATGTTGGATCAAGGAGGTTTCTCTGTTAAGGGTTGAATTGATCAGGAAAAGGTTTCTGTGACTCGGGGGTGAAACATCTCCCATCCCTAGTTGTGTTGAACCTCAGGTTTAGTTCCCGTCAGGTTCCAGGCCACCGCTATGAATGAACAATAAAAGTGACGAACCATTATGGCAGTGCGAGACGGAGGACAAGTTTTGTTTGCAAACCCGAAAGTAAAATAGCAAATCTCATCTATCATGATATTGTCATTGACATAGCATACCATTGTTGTTGTCCTCGATAAGGGTGGTTAGGAGAACTCTAGAAACTCAAGTACTAACGGTGAGTACCCTACACTCTAAACTATCTCAGACGGAGCGAACCAATAGTTACTAGCCCAATAACCCACAAGCTAGCACTGTCGATTGTGAAATATCATGATACGTCAGTTGAATGAGGGGAAGGTGAAACACAAGCGCAATTTTGCCTTAGCTCTGTTCAAATTTGCCAAGAATAGCTACACGGCAGTCCAAATTTGACATTACACCAAACGCAATACGAGAGAACACATGATCACCGAAGCTCCCTTTGTGAGGGCTCCCTTATTTACTAGGGTTAGGGGCTCTAGGGCATGTACAGATGTGTATTTAAGCTTAGAACTAAGTACAGTGGAACAATCAAAAGCGCACGAGCCGCGAATGGCGAAATGAAGGCTTCTCATCACAACATCTTCTTGACAACAAATCCTCACCACGCTCAGCAACTTTAGTCGGCCTCAGCACCCTGAGCACCGCACTTCTTCTCACAGTAATAGGTGAACTGTAGAAATGTTAGAATCGCTCCTAGTAACGGACACCATGATCTTACCTCGTCGCCACCAATGTGACCGTTCTTGGAGTTGCAGATGATGCCATCCTAAAGACAAGATTAGCCGAATACAATAGCAAAGGTAACAGTCAAAACTCACAAAATTGCAGTCGGGGCACTTGTCCCACTTCTTGTTGCCAGTGTTGCGGTTGCGGTAGTAGTTGCAAGCACATCGGGTAGCATCAGGGAGGACTTCGTAAGAAGTCTTCCAGTTGTAGCTGGGGCTCCAAGGAGTGCCGCCGATGGGAGAGGTCTTTCTGTTGGAGACACAGGCAGCAGAGCGGTGAAGGTCGGCGTTGGCACTGTGAGGAGCACCAACTGTTAGCTACTTTGGGCTAACAAGGAATAAGCAAGGAGAGCTTGACGAACCCGCTGGCGGCCATGAGGACCAAGGTGGTGAGGATGGAGAACTGCATGATGATAGAGATGCTAATGAAGCCGTTGAGGTGTGGATAGAAATATTTTTATGTCTGATGAGGATTAAGAGAGACGTTGGCGTAGTGAGCTTTTATAGACGTGGCCGTGACCCATGTCTCCCATCCAGCAACCATTCTTCTATCACCCAGCCCCCACGACTTAGACGATCAGAGCCGAGTTGCCGTGATGCCCATGATCCCTCCCTTCTTCCAACATTGTCTCGGACCGACAGACAGCTGATCTCTACACCAAGACAGACGACTCGTTTCGTCTCGCACGTGGATAGAGTTTGAGCCCTGGTTGGGAAATATCATAGCGCATTGAATTATACATGCTTGATCCAGAAGGTAGGTGCCGAATAGCATCACATGTGGCTATCCTGGTGGGGCGAGACTGGTTTGACATGCCTGCCGGGAACTGACACTTATCCCAGACTGCAGAGCTCGGAAGTGTAGCGATCGTAAATTTCCACGAGCCAGGTGTCATTGGGCTGACGGACCCTTGCTATGTCATGGCGTTAAAAGCTTCCATTGTGGGACTCGGCACGAGGTCTAGAAGCCCAAGGGTCCCTTATACGAATTTCTGTTTCACGCGAACATCCAAACAGGGAGGTGAACGAGCCATAGCGCGCTACCGATGAAACTCTATTAAAATGACAATGCACACACACGTGCTGCTTTGGTAGAATTCGAGGTTAGATACATTTCATGCCAAGATGTCATAGGTCTAGGTCTATCTCGAACGTGGGGTGATAGACGACACCTTGTGGGATCATCGTCGGTGTGTTGATTGAGAGGATCACGAAAACCCCTCAAGGCCTCAAGGGGCTCGCATGAATGTGTACGGCAGTTAGGATAGCTCAGTGTAAGCCCCTGTCACCTCGCCAGGTCGACAACAAGACTCTCAACAGCATGAAGGCCATCACGGTGAAAGATAAATAGCTAGCCGATTCCACGGCTCTTGGAAGGAGAATCATCACCTCAACTCGCAGTTTCTGCAGCCTTCTTCCCACACCCACTCTTACAATTCCCCAATCGTTTTCAAGATGTATCACCTTGGCCTTGTTGGCTTGTTCCTCGCTTCCGTAGCTGGCGCCATGCCTCTGGAAGCTGAGGCAGAAACCTTTCCCGGTGCCGTCAAATGGACTTCAGGCTATGAGATTCAGTCCACCGACGTGATTGTTCCTGTCGATGGTGTTGGTAAGTTTGCACTTCTCACCTGACGTCTTCTACAGGTTCGTGTACTAACACCTCTGAAGAGTACGTCGTCAAGGAAGATGTCTACCTGGCCTCCCTGAAGGCTGCCGGTATCAAGATCGGTGCTCCCGAGCTTGATCCCTCTTGGGTCTCCTACAACGCTTCCGATGTCCCTGATCTTGAGGATGTTGAAGCTGCTGAGGGCGGCCACAAGAAGCGCGCCTCGTGCGACAACACCAACTACATTGTCACCGACAAGACTGAGACATTTGTCGACTGGGACATGCAGATGTCCCCTGTCGTCTGCGCTGTCGGCGACATGGACATCAGCGTCTCTTCTGGATACAGTATCTCCAACACTGTTGGCGGCAGTGCCGGCGTCGACATCAAGTTCGTCAAGGACCGTCTCGGCTCGTCGCTCGGCATTAACTACAGCCGCACCTGGACCACTCAGACCTCTGTCATCACCAAGGGCACCGTCAAAAACGGAAACTGCGGTGTCATGATCACCAAGCCCATCACGACCCGACGATCCGGCCGTCAGTTCCGCGGCTGCATTGGATCTGCTCGGCAGATCGGTACTTGGTATGCCGACAGTCGCAAGGATGGTAGCTACAACGGGATTAAGTGGATCGAGGGAGCCATTTCCATGTGTGTCAAGCGGGGAAACAACCCTCCCCTGTCTCGCTGCCATGGACAGGGCAACTTCCGTTAAGGCTGTTGCTGCAGGGATGCCGTGAGGGGTTAAGTGCACTTGACTTCTCCTCAACCAAGCTCAAGATCCAAGGTTGAAGGCGAAATTATAGCAACCAAGGATGAAAATGTACATACTTTTGGGAGGAAACTGACTCAGTCTCTGCTGATGCTAGGTCTTCAAAGCCCCAGGGCCGAGTTGCATTCTAAATACATCATGTTCCTTTTGACTTTTGGCCCCTTAGCTTCGCCTTGTGATAGCCCTGTGTAGTGTGTTTCAAAGTTGTCATTGTGGGAAAAACTGCCTTGCGTTTAATACCGACATCTTAGTCACTATGATAAGAAGAGAAGTGATAGAGTAAAACAAAAGACCTAAAAATATCCGTCATGTTGTCAAGAAAGGTTAAACAGTCTGCCAGCGTCGCCGATCGCAATTTAACAACATGCGACTAACCGAAATCAACCGCTTATCTACCACACTGGAGTCGAACCATCGTCTAGCCCTTCACTCCGTTTGAACGTAAAGTCGCTATCAAAGGTGCAAGACTCTTCCCCAATGGTTATACCAACAATGTGAGAGCAGTCCAGTCCAGATCTCCTCTCATAGAAGTCGGGGAAGAAGCAGACCCCTGGTTGCCATACCTCAATGGTGTGAGGTATGGAGTCTGAAAATGTGTCTGAAGGCACCTTGCAGTTCGTGCCTTTTCTGTTTCTGTCCTTGCGCTCCTTGTCTGGGCCAGCCTCTTCAGAAAATGTTTCAATCAGTCTCGCCACGTCCACATGGCCACTTAGTCTAGCCCAGTCTGCAGGGGTCTTGCCATCCATGCCGTCCTTGGCTTCTTTTGGGGCTCCATGCTCCAACAGAACCCTGATGGTTTCCATGCTGCATCGACTTGCAGCACTATGCAGAGGAGTTACTGTGTTGAAGTCTGCCTTACCTGCATCACCCCCTGCAGTAACAAGCTTTTTGATGATCGAGATGTGTCCCCGAATAGCTGCGGCATGAATGGCTGTACCTCCAAATCGACTTCCAGGAGCATTGACCTCTTCTAGGCTTGCCGATCCAAGTAGAGATTCAACTGCCTCGTCAAGTCCCAGCGAGGCAGCATAGTAAAGCGATGTTGCATGTCTAGGGTAAACGCTCCATTTGAATGGCGAGTCTGCGTTCAAGACTTGGACCCAAGACATGAAGTTGTCCCTTGCCTCCGGTGCAAAGAAGTCCATGGTGAGGTCTTGAAGTTGGTTGTCAACTGTCGCGTTGCGAGCATGGTAGAACCAGTATTTTGTGGCATATTGAAGTAGTGGGAAGTGTGCTAGCCTGGATAGGTACTCTACCTCCGTGTTGGACGGTCCAGAAGATAGGCCAGAGAGCAACAGATAGGTGAGACAATCTTGAGCCAGCTCCCTGTGGCCTATTCCAGGATCAAGAGCAAAGACCGACGTTTTTGGGTCACTCCTAATTTCGGTAGACACAAGGTAGTCCCGAACAGAAAGATGAGACAGGGCAACGTGACCGTCTGGTGATACGGCAATGAGACTGTGGCCAAGAAGCAGAATATCCTGAGGGTTTCGCAGTCGAGACTCATCATCAATCACGTTTTGGCCGTTTTCGATCGCAAGTGCCTCCCACAACTGGGTCAGGGTGAGAGGGACACAAGAAAAGGCGAGCCATGTCATGATCTTCTTCACAAGCGCAATATCCGTGGGGCATGAACGTAGAAGGAGGTTTGCGTATGTCTCGCTTAACCCCTGTGGTAGTCTCTTCAGTGACCTTTTCATGTCTCTAACTGTGCGGCACCGGCTGAGAGAGGCGAGTTGACATGATGCCCATTGAAAGCTAGAAGTAACGTTAACCCAGTGTCGTTCTATCCTCTGTTTTTAAACCGCTTACCTTCCCTTCGACTTTAACAACAAAGATGATGATACGAGGTTTTGGACATCGGCTGATAACCAGGCCAGGTCCTGATCGCCGGTCAGTCTTTTCGCAACATACCGTTCAATATCTTGGTCGATCTCCGAAACATGATGCTCGAGAGACACACGTCGCACGTCCGACAGAGCTCGCTGGATTGCAACATCGTTTCGGCTTGAAACTAGGACATTGACGCAGGATGATGAATCTGACAATGAACCTAGGATCTCGGCCAAAGATTTGGGATCCTCAACCTCATCAATACCGTCAATGAAGAGATAAGCCCGTCTTTTTGTCGATAGCGCCTTGATGACCTTGGATATCATCTCAACGGTAGGGGGCTGGCCCCAACCTTGGTCAGTACTTTTCTGGAATGAGTTCTCTAGTTCTTTAGGAAAGTGCCTCATTTGGGTGCAAATCTGGCCCAAGATGGCACCCATAATGTTTACTAGGTCTTGCGTATCGGGGTTGCGGAAATTACAGTACACGAAGGCATGGACCGATTCATACTCATCGACAGGAGTTTGGTCAGTCATCAGTTCAATTATATGACTCCTGCACAGTAAAAGTAAGTAAAGGTATGATGTCCGAAACAGAGGGCTATGAGAGCACTTACATCATGATTGTTTTGCCGGAACCCGCTAGGGTGTGAATGTTAGCAGGAAACTTCAGCGTGAGTTCTGAGCGGTTTGGTGCTTCGTTAAACGGAGAAGTTACTTACGCGGACCGGTAAGCCACAGAATGGAGTTTCTTTTCTTCGACCACTCCTGGAAGTCTTGCCCATTCTGAAACCATTCTGAGGTGCCAGACTGATGGGAGGACTGTGCGAGTATGTGGTCTTGAGCTGGTTTCAAAGGAGAAAGCCAATCCACGATTGCGCTTTGTCGTTCATCTAACCTAGCCATCAATATTGTTTTGGCTAGTAAGGTAGTAAAAATTGGGCATACTTAGTTGGGCTCTGGCTAGCTCATCCAGCTTTCCGCTCGACTCGTCAATCTTGGTGTTTAAAGAAATGGACAGGTGCTCTATGTTTTGGGCTATGAGTCTATTGTGCCCGATTATTAGTGACGGAAACTTTAATTAATGCTCTTGATCTGTCCAACGTACGAGTTATAGGAGCTAATTGCCAGGTTCAAGGATGTCTTGCATCTTTGTAACCCAAGAATTGACTCCTTGGCTTCATCGCCTTTCAATCGCCATGTCAAAGCTTGGAGAAGTGCTTTGCGCTTGGAATCGAGAAGAGTTTCAACATCTCGTGGCCGTATCCTGCTCTCAATAGCCCGAAGTTCGGCCAGACAGGTTGCTACCACAGGTTTGATGCTGTCGGCCAGGGTTTCGGAAGTTCCTGGTTGGTCTGAGGTCTTATCTTTGCCTAGAATGGACTCAACTGTCTCCATCAGATTTCGAAGGTCGCGGACTTCGTCTATTATTTGGATCAAAGTCCATGGAATCTTCCGCATCTCAGTCCTCACACTGTAGCAACAAGACAGGATGGAGCAGGCGACTTGCACAGATGCGACAACCGCTGTCGTTATGCTAAGAGGATCCATGTCGGATTGGATTCGCGGCGGCGGAAATACCTCCGGAGGAAATCTTGACTAGTGTGGAGGTTGCAAAACGTCAAGAAACTTTTGGCCTCGTTTAAGGGCGAGGGGGGGGAGCATTTTCTAATAGAATGACTGTGACCTTAGGTAAGGGAGCCTGGTTCGTGACATTCTACATTTTATTTCACCCTGAATAGAGCCTAGTGAGGCAACTGGGTTGAAATTGCAATGGCGGTGGCAGTGCCTCTTGTAAATCAGGCTGATGAGACCACCTTCGCAGTCAATGCCACCACTTTGCAGAACTGGAGGTGTCGAAAAGTGCAACCCACCTCGCAAAAGTCCTCACGCCCGAGCAATAGTAGCAACACTCGCACTTTCAGGCTCTTTGGAAATGCGAGAAGTGAGGTATGTTGAACCGAGCCAGTAAGAAGAGTTAGACTTCTGCAAGTAGGCGCTTGAGGCCCATTTGGGGCGTGATAAGGCCCGTGGTCACTCGGCTGGAGACCTCTTGGCCAGAGCCTGCATAAGTATCCAAGCCACTTTCCACAGCCTGATTTGGTACAAAATACCAAAGCTACTAACCAACGTATCTTCAAGTACACAAAAAAGAATTCCCACAGCCTGACCCCCCGTAAATACGGTTATTTAAGATTGTGTCTTAGCCATCTACTCGAACTCTGGATCCTATTGGACAATATCAGTTTCTTCCAAGGCTCTCTCCCCTGACTCTCCTAGGACGGGAAATACGCACCAACATTCTGGGCTGGATGTGGTTTTTCAGCCAGCCACGTCTTTCTTACGAGATGCGATGCAAGGCACGTCAGCAAGTATTTTACGGCCTGTCCTGCCACCTCAAGTCTGCCTCAAAGTCTGCCCAAGTTCCAGTTTCGATTCGCCCACGATATCCAGTTCTAGCCACCCGGTTTTCATTCGCTACATACGCTCAGTCATCTTTGGTCCTTCCATCTCTCCGAGCCCCCATTTCTTTATTTAAGCCCTTTCGTGGATCGTCCTTTCGTCATGACACCAGGCCCAATTCAGACGAATCAACCCGAGCAACCATCTGACTTGTGCGAGTCACCCCCTCCTATGAGCCCCAAACTAGAACGTGCCGACTCCATGGCAAACCACGTTTCTACAAAGGTCTCCCCACGTTTGAAGGACGGTTTCGGAACTATTGACCCTATTTCTCCCACCCCGGCTATCAAGGAGAAGGCCACGTTTAGCGACGGCACCTACCGCAAGGATTCAGACCCAAAGACATCTGAGCTCAAGCGATTTGTGGATAGAGCAACCAACATCTACAGCTACGACACTTGCCCTTTGCCAGAAAACCATCTGCGGCTTCTCTTTCTGAAGCCTAGCAAAGACCGAAGCGACCTCATTATTGTCCAACTCCAGGCATTTCCCATCGAGAAGCTCGTGGAACACCCGAAGAGATATCAGTTCACAGCCCTTTCTTACAATTGGGGTGTCGGCAAGGATGACAAGGAAATCTTCGTGGACATGTTGTCCGATGATGAATCTCCAGTGAAGATGAAGGGATTGGACGATTTGCCGACTGCCTGGAAGCGCCGCATGAAGCCAATCTGGGTGAAACCCAACCTGCACGCGTTCCTCAAAGAGTTTCGGCACCCCACGGAGGAGGTCGCTCTCTGGGTTGATAGGGTCTGTATCAACCAGGCCAACAATAAGGAGAAGGCAGACCAGGTCTCCAAGATGGGTATCATCTACTCCACTGCGGCCAACGTCGCGATTTGGTTAGGGACAGCAGATGACAAGGGCAAGTCTGACCGAGCAATGGACTTCATTGGCTCTATGTTGAAGCAAGATGTGGAACAGAAGCTCAAGGACGAGAGCGCCCAGGATGAACACGCCAAGCAGTGGTCAGACCTACTCTCACTCATGCGGCGTCGGTGGTTTTCACGTCGCTGGATCATCCAAGAACTTGCCCTGGCTAAGAACGCCGAGGTCCGCTGTGGTTCTAAGCGGGTTCACTGGCGAGACTTTTCTGATGCCGTCAGCATTTTCGAACTTCATTTTGACATCATTCTCAAGATTATCAAGCGAAGACCTGATTTGCAAAAGTCTCTCGAAGGGATCAAGGACATGACGCCTTTTGGTGCTCGAATTCTCGTCGATGTCCTATCCAACACGTTCCAGCGAGACGCAAACGGAACCATCTTTAGCCCACGACAGGGCCTTGAAAGCCTCATCTCATCTCTGTCTACGTTCGAGACCTCGGATCCCCGAGACACCATCTACACCCTGCTGAACCTTGCCAAGGAGACATTCAACCTACCTTCAGAGGATGATGTCCGGAAGGAGAAGAGACTGAAAAGGCACGAAGCAAACCCTCCTCCATCCCCCGACTACTCTAAGAACCTGCTCGATGTCTACACGAATTTTATGAAATGGTGTATAACGGAAAGCGGTTCGCTGGATATTCTATGTCGCCACTGGGCCCTCCCTGAAGTCGACACGAAGCCAGATCAATTCTACCCCGAGTTGGTAGAATTGCCATCATGGATCACGACGGTCCGAAAGTCAGCCTATGGCTCTCAGCAGGAAGGTTTTGGTGGCCGTAAAACGGGAGACAGTTTTGTCGGCTCACCAGAGAGTCGATGTTACAATGCATCACTGAATCTTCCCCCTAATATCCAATGGGGAAGAGACCAGGGGGCGCCATCAACGAAGCCAGCGAACTCCACCCCTACCAGATCAGCTACATCTAGCCGAGTTCCACTGCCCTCGGGGAAGACAGTCCCCCGACGGCCGCGACCTCAACAGGGCCTAAGCCGTGTCCTGACCGTCAAGGGGTTTTACCTTGGGCAAGTCTCTGAGCGACACCAAATGCCGGAAGGAATTATTACAAAGGAGGTTCTGGAAACTCTGGGCCACGGATCTAATCCAAACAAACTAGATAGAGTCCCAGATGCTGTCTGGAGAACTCTGGTCGCGGACCGCGGCCCTGACGGCAAAGCACCACCGGCATGGTATCATAGGGCATGCATGACGTGCTTAGTATTCGACACTAGCGTTGGGAACATCAACACGAACGAGATCCTTCAACACGAAGACACAACAAAAATGCAGGCTGATTACCTCAAGCGGGTCCAGGCGGTGTGTTGGAACAGGACGTTTATCGAATGCCGTAACGGCGATGATGAAAACAAGCTTTTTGGAATTGTCCCATTGGACGTCAAGACAGGTGATCTGGTTTGTATTCTCTACGGGTGCTCGGTTCCATGTATTCTGAGACAAACCCTGTATGGAAGTGGGAGCGACTCTAAAGCGGGAAGCTCTGACGAGGGCGTCTCGAAAAACCCCAGCTACTTCTATCAGCTGATTGGAGAAGCATTCATTCTTGGTCAGATGGATGGGGAGGCTCTTTTGGACCTTTCAGAAGTGGATCTCAAGACTGCGAGTGATGATTTTCACTTGGTATAGTTTTCTAGCTTGTTAGAGAATCCAAGAGGGTCTTCTGGATCAGTTGTTCCATCAAGGGACGGGCTTCAACTGTAATAAAGAACACACTGTCAACACGTCATAGCATCATATTGCCAGGGCGTTCAAGACATGCAGGAGGGTCTTAGACTCGCTTGAAAATGCCAGGCGTTTGTTTGAGACTTGGTACCGAGCACTCCCCGCCATTAGTCAGGGTTAGACTAGCGAGGCTTTTTCTGAGGTTGATAGCACCACTTTGTAGAACTGGAGGTGTTGAAGCGTGCAGCCAGATCGGTGTCCTCACTTCCGAGCAATATGACTATGAAACGCGCTTCTAGGCCGTACTGATAGACAGAGAAGGAAGCTCCACTGGCGGGATCAACGGTAGGGTAGTGGTCGTCTTGGTCCAATAGGAAGTACGGGGTCAAGACTCGCTCGGCCATGTCATCAAGGCGAGACTCTGGCACTTGACCGTCCTTGACGGCGCTAAGGAGCAAGTCGCCGAAGTAAGAAGGGCCAGCCAAGGCACTGACATTCCCAGGCATCTCAATATCAAGGCCTGTGTTGGCGTGGCTGGCTGTGCCATGTGTCGCATACCAATCTGACACGACGTAACCCGAAAACGCGAGCTCTTCCTTGAGAATAGCCATCAGCTCAGAATTGGCACAAGAGTAATTGCCGTTGACGCGGTTGTAAGAGCACATGATGCAGGCAGTTCCAGCCTTGAAGGCATCGGCAAAGGGCCAGAGGTAGAGCTCATGAAGGGTGCGGTCGGCAATGTTGGAGGAGATGGCGTCGATGACTGTATTGTTTCCTTGGATGCTTGAAGTTCGTTGCGTTTCCTGTTCGTTACCGATGTAATGCTTAGAGCATGCTTGAACGCCGACGTACTGAATGCCCCTGAAGCACTCATTGCAGCACCCGCTAGATAGGGGTCAGGCCCGAAACTCTCCCAGTTGCGGCCGCCTAGGGCATGGCGTCCCAGAGGCCCCGAGGAAGGTCTGTTTAAGAAGTATTAGTTAGCACAGCGACACAGCACACTATTGTGGCCGGCATACCCAAGATGAACGTGTGCACCCTTCGCCTTAAACTCTTCTCCGAGGGCGACACCACGCTTGTACATGAGATCTCTGTCCCAAGTCTCTGCAACCGTGATTCCAGACGGAAACACGCTAACACCATCAGATCGGGAGTACCCAGCTGGGCCATCAGAGAAGCAGAGTCCATTGAACCCCAACCGTTCGATCCCTCCGATGGCGCCAACACATGGCAAACTTGGCTGAGTGTAACCTTCTGTTACAAGCCCAATCTTCTCGGCAGTGGTGAGTCCGGAAACAAAGCTGCGGGCTTTTCTCAATGCTTCGTCCCAGGATTCCGCTCCGGGAGGAGCTGCCCTAGTAGACGAAGTAGCTCCCAAGGCTGAATGGACCAAGGCTACCACTTCCAGCAGCGTAGTATAACCAAAGAGTCCCAAAAGATGCATTTGGAGATGTGAAATTGAGTCGAATAGTACTCGTGTTTAATCCCTTTCCAACGATCGGGGACCTAAAATGGCCACCCAAATATCTATACTTCTCTCGAGAACAGATTCCTGGCCTCCTAGTATCCTTAGCGAACCCGGCAATGTGGAGTCATGAGGCTTGCGTGTACAGGACCGATGAGGGCGAGGATAATTGCCCGAGCTGCGTCCGTTGGTGCATCACTTTCTGGGTAGTAGGTAGGTAGGCATATGTAAAAGAGGTACGGACTATTTGACTAGTGGAGTACCAAGTGGAGGTTACAGGGGGTTCGTACAGAATACGAGTCTAATAGTAAGGATTTGAGATTGTCCAGGTTGAGACTTCGAACCGATGAAGTACGAGGGCATTCGCATTGCTTCGTATCGGACATTGTGGATGCATCGGTTTCAGATGAAACTCTTGGCTCAGCCGCTGCAAGCACCGATTCTTCAGAGACCCTTGACCCAGATCCTGCCTGCCTCCTTGCCCCTGCATTAACTTGGATGCTCAAAGATTGCCAACCTACGAGAAAGGTTCCACCTTTGCTATTATTAAAGCGTTCAACATTGTTCTCTATCAGTTTCTGTCTACAGAGGTTGAGCTAGCTGAAATCTTTAAGCAATTGCATTCCTGCATCATTGCTCCTGATCTTCAGACCATTAACAATCCCCTCTACACCCTCAGCCGCCCTGCACGGCATCACGCAACATGTCCGGAGATAACGATTCTGAGTCGAGCGATGGGGGGTTCAAACTGTACCACTTCGATCCTTCCTTCGCTGCCGCAGTCCTGTTCGCCGTACTGTTTAGTGGTGTATCGATTCGTCACTTGCAACTCTTGATCAGGTCGCGAACATGGGCTTTCATTCCGTTTCTGATAGGCTGTCTATGTACGTCTCCTTCCTCTTGACAGTTTTCCTTTCTAGCCGTTACTGATGCCAACCCCCAACCAGTTGAAACTGCAGGATACGCCGCGCGAGCCTACTCGACCAAGCAAACACCCGACTGGACGCATATGCCATACATCATCCAAAGCATTCTGATCCTTCTCGGTCCGGCTTTCTTCGCAGGCTCTATTTATATGGTGTTGGGTCGTCTTATCCAAGTGCTCGAGGGCCAGGACTACTCCCTTATCCGCGTCAGGTGGTTAACAAAACTCTTTCTGCTGGGCGATATCCTGTCAATTTTTGGTCAAGGAGGAGGTGAGTCTACCAACCCGTCAAGGCTTCCTGATACCACATTCCACATCAGATCAGTCATGCAACTACTTAAAACGCAAGCTGACTGGAGCACATACAGGAGGCGGTTTACTCGCCGGTTCCAAGTCCAAGTCGACTCAGGACCTCGGAAACGGCGTTATTCTCATCGGCTTGGGCATTCAAGTTGCCTTCTTTAGCGGCTTCATGCTGGTGACAGCTGTTTTCCACGTCCGAATTGTCATGCACCCGACGCTCCAATCCAAAACCACCACCAGGCCCTGGAAACTATTCCTGTATGTTCTATACTTCAGCAGTGTGCTAATCATGGTCCGCTCCGTCTTTCGCGTGGTCGAGTACGCTCAAGGGAACAACGGTAGCCTCATGCAGAAGGAAGTCTACGCGTACGTTTTGGATGCGCTGCTTATGTTGGCCGTAGCAGCCGTTTTCACGGTTTATCATCCCAGCCAGGTGCTTCAGGGCCACAAGATCTTAGACAGGGGTGCTCATTTGGAAGAAAGCTCTGACAGCTTCCCCATGGTTGGGCAGCCCAGCTATAGGAGGATGGATTGATTGGCTTTCCATGTTTGATAACACAGTATTTCACACAAATCAGGCTCATAGATGGAACAGGAATGAGGTAATATTTGTAAAAAAAGGAAATCAGTAGCTGGATACTATAGAATACTAAAAATGGCTTACAGGAAGAGACGGAGATATCAAGCAGATGGATGAAATTATTTGTTATTTTAAGACCGCATTAATAGAAGCTTTTCTTAACAACTACTCTGTCCACTGAGATTCTCACTCATGTTACATGGTCTGAGGCTGAAGAAATCCAACGTGTTGTATTGGTTTTTCGCAGTGCATCGTCTGCATGTGTTTATAACTGTGTCATTTCCTGCATTTATTAATGCTCTCATCTAGAGAAGTCGACAAGACCAGCAACAAGGCTATGTACCTAGGTAAAAAAAAACTTACAAGAGAACTTTCACGGTCGGGGTAGTTGAATAACTTGGACATTTCCCATCTTATAGACAGAGCCAGATAGTGTTATTGAGTTGCAAAACGCCATTGTCCTATACCGTAAGCAACAGGCATGTTCTATAGTCTAGAGCCCCATCAATCTATTCTAAACCTTGCCATACCTCCCCGAAGAAACTTGCTTTTGAAAATGCGACGAGTCCTGAGGTGGTATCCTTGCTGACTCGAGTGCAATATCGAGATCACGACTCTTTTGAGGACGCAGGTCACCGGGATATCTCCATCCCAACATAAAAACGACACCAAACATCAACATGGCATCAAAGACGTAGAGAGTCCACTCATTCTTAAGCGGGTATCCGTCATGGCCCATGATGTACTCGACAACTCGAAAGATGGATCGCAACATGATCAAAGCACTGACGATATAGAGCATGAGCATGGTCTGTTCCCAATCAATGTAACTGAGGGGGCGGCATCGTAAGGCTCGAACATGGAAGATGACTGCCGTGACAGCAAACAGGCCGAATATGACAATCTGGATAAACAAGCCGCCTAGGATGATATTCTCGCCCGTTTTCATCGAGTCAGCCGTGACCATGACACCGGCCCCTGTAGCTTGGACGGCGAAGGAAGCAATATCGCCGCAAACAAAGATCTTCGTAAGCCATCTTACAGGGACAACAGACAGGGCCGTGGCGTCGAGGGCTCGAATGAGGCGTCCCAAGATCATGTAGATGGTGGTGGCAAATAGAGCGGGGGCGACGAGAATGAAGGTGCTTTGAATGACGTAGGGCATGAGTTGTTCGGTCTTGTTCTTGGCCACAGCCCTCGCAGCATAACCAACAATTTCCACTGGACAAGCTTTAAGTTAGCAAGTTGATAGGGACAGCTTTAGTAGAAAGGGCTGACATACAAAGGCCACCAACAATAAAGGCAGTGCAGAACCAGGTGCGGCTCTTAAACATGCGCCAAACGATGTAGGCCGTTCCCAAGGCGAAGAGCGCAGTGAACAAAGCTGCGGCGGGCGTAGAGGGGATATAAAGCCAGAGATAGTAATCTCCTCTGTAAGGTTTCAGTTCGGCCATTGCTTTTGAAGGGAGGGGTTGCGATATTCTGAATGGGTGTTGATGTTGGGTTGAATGAGTTGCGAAGCACGCTGGCTTTGAAAGAACAAACCACGGGTCAGATAAATAGGCTGGGCCAACAAAACAGAGAGTAGAAAGGCGGTGGCTTAAAGCAGATAACAACCTCTTTCCCATGGCAACGGTGGAGCTACGTTGATCAGGGATCTAATCGGTACCAGCGAGACACGTAGTCATGAATAACTGACTGGTTAAGTAAGTGTATTGTAGTCTCCCTGTTGGCTCACGTACAGTACGTCCGAGACCTAGTGTTGTATACGAGTATAGCACCCCACCCTCGTACTCGGTGCGAGTCAAGCCACAGCCCGTAGATCAACGCCGGCCTAAAGACGGGTGGATTCTCCTGGCTGACTCGTACTCAACCTATGTCGTCAGATATCTCGTAAATTGCTCGCATTCTTCCTTCCTCTTCCATGTCTCCTAGTAAGATTGTGAACATTCGCATACTTCCCACCTAACGATGGATACGACGGAGCAGCCGACCCAGCGCCACAATGACACCCGACGCACGCACCGCAAATCAAGAAACGGGTGCCTCACCTGCAAACAACGCCGTGTCAAATGCGACGAGGGCCGTCCCAGGTGCTCCAGGTGCACAGTTGGTGACCGGCAATGCTCGTATCGGAATCAGAAACCCGAGGCTACGACCTCACGTGGCTCAGAAACCCCCGACACTGCGACCTTGGCCACGCCCCGTAGCTCAAAAACCCCCGAGCCACGAGCCAAGTCTGGAGTGTTCACTGCCATGGACCTAGGCTTCCTTCACTATGCGGAATGCAACCTGGCCGAGTTCATGGCTCTTCAGTGCGACGTGAGCCCAATAATTACGCTCGCAGTCGACAATACCCTTACAACGCCCTATCTCCTCGACCAGTTGCTTGCCCTCTCGGCCCTTCATCGAGCAGTATCCGATCCCCCTATGGCCTCGATTTACCATCAACAGGCTACGGAACTGCAGACACGCGCCCTGTCTGCCTTCAACGAGACCAAGGCTGACATCTCCGAGAGCAATCACTTAACCTCGCTCGTCTTTGCAACCCTACTTGGCGTCCACGTACTCCACGACACCCTTGCTAAAAACCACGACACGCTCGTCGCCTTTATCAGCGCCTTTGTGGCCTATATCCGCCTCCATCGTGGAGTCCGTGCCGTCACCAACCAATACTGGAGATTGATCCTTGAGTCGGAGTTAAAGCCTTTGTTGTACATCGTCGACTGGACCGAAAGAGCCCAACAGGTCGAACCTGGAACCGACACGGCTAGGATGCGAGACTTTCTACAATCTGCCCCCGGCTTGTCATCTATCTCCCTGCAGGCCTGCCTTTCTGCCCTCAAATGGGTTCAGTGGGTGCTAGACACGATCAAGCTGGAACCGACGCGGTTCGATCTGGCCGTTCATGCCACCATGGCCTGGCCACTCCTCGTTCCGGACGAGTACGTCGACGCTCTGTACCAGCACCGCCCAGAAGCCTTCACTGTTCTCAGCTACTATGCCGCCATTGTCCATCGGTATCGGGAGTTCTGGGTCTTTCGGGGTGCTGGGTTGACACTGATGGAACTAATTGCGCGACATGTTGGTCCTTTTTGGTGCGAGGCGATGGCGTGGCCACGCAGTCAGCTTGTTGAAGAAGAATAGAAGATTATACACCGCGAGCAAACCGTCCCAGTATTAAATTCACCATATCTAAACTATGCTAAGCTCGGAGTTCCCTCGCTATCGTGGCATCAAACGTGTCCATGATGACCTTGTCACTGACGCCCATTTTGCGGCTCTTGTCCGCCAAGTATTTGCCTTCAGCCAACCGAGCCTTTTGGATAGCTTGACGAGTCCTGGAGTTTGTGAGACGCCATATACTCTTGTAAATCCCCTGCAGTGGGTAAGTGGCTGAACCGATGGTTGCTAAGAGTTGACTTGGTTAGAATTGTCACGCCGGAGAATAGGAATCAGCTACATACCAGTGAAAACCCTGCTGGTTAGACCAGCAACACCCTTTCCAACCCCCTTCACGGCTCCAAACACGCCTTGCTTCTTGGCACCTTCGTAGGGCAAGATGAACAGACCGCCAACACCGTCAACCACACAGAAGACAACGGCTTTGGCCCCGAACGTGATGCCTGACTTCCAGTCGTAGATCTCGCCATAGTCCCGGAGTTCCTCCCCATATAGGAGCGGTACGTTCCGGAAACCCTCGGTGAAGGCGAATGGGATGATGACGAGGCCGTTCAAAAAATGCTTCAAGAATGTTGACATGCTGTGGGCTGACACCGTAGAGACAGATTTCGCTGTGCTGAGGCATCCTCTCGAACTTTTGGCTCTCCTCGCGTCGAGACTTTGAGGTGTTGTACCCCCGGATGAATCTGCAGGATCCAAACCATGTTCCTCGTCCAGCGTATTCCGTTGTTGATAGGTTTTCACAGGCTTAACGACGGTATCAGCAGCCGACTTGGCCAAGTCAGCACTAACTCCTATGGCAGCTGCTATAGTGCCGCTGAAAGGGTCCCATCGGCGTGTTTCTATGACGGTGCGGCGGCTCTCGTACCTAAGAGAGGGATTAGCAGATGGTCAGTATGAAGTCGCGGATTAGGGATTAAAGTCTACATCTCAAAGCTTCCTGCATCGACCTTGAGATGGCTCGAGAGAATCTCTCCAGCCGGTTTGGAAAGCTTAAGGCGGCGATTCTTCTTGGAGCAGGTCCAAACAGCGGGTTGGCCCTTGATGATATCGCACTCGAGTTCGTCTCGGGGAAGATGATTATGGAAGGATGCCACGGCAGCCTTGACGCCCATCTCTGATCGCATCTTATCTGCAATCTTGGCAGCAGAGTCCGCCGCTTCTTGGGTCAAACAGAAGCGAATGGCATCGACAAGATTGCCAACGGTCAAGGATTTATGAGGAATCGGCTCAGGGCCTGCTCCAGCGGCCGCCACCATGTTGCCCCAAAATGGTTGGCTGCACCACTGTCAGCAACGATAAGACCATGTGGCACACACTGAGAAACACTTACTCGCCAAAAAAGGGCACGATTGTAGTCGGCCGCCCGTTCAATAATCCACACGCAGTTGTGCCAGCTCCCCCATGATGGACAACGGCAGCAACATGTTGAAAAAGCCACTCGTGGGGGCAATCGCCCAGAAACATGGCGTTCCTCGATGCAGGGCCATCCAGCTTACTCCATCCTCTCGAGATAAGGGCCCGGGTGCCTGTGATTCGGACGGCTTCGAGGATCATTTCAGACATGCGTTGCGCATTATCCAGCACGATACTACCAAAACCAATATACACGGGCGGTGGCCCGGATTGCAAGAAATCGTCAAGCTCTGGGGCTGGTGTGTAGTCCGGAGGTTCGCGAAAGAAGAAGCCGCATACATCTATGCGTTGTTAGCTCAGAACTGGCAACGAAACAGTAAAAAGTCCCATGGTGAACCTACCGATATTGGAACCCCAGTCTGCGGGCTTTGGCACCAGCGCAGGAGACCAGCAGTACGTGATAGGTGTCTTAAGCTTCTCGATTAGACAGGGCCCTTCCGAAAAGGCAATGTGCTCCAGGTCTATGCTCTCCCTCCATTGATTAATGACGTCTCCGAGCCTGGTGGAAAAGGTCACTCAGTACTAGTTCTCAATAGCTCTTCGCCTCTGTATCCTTGGGGGGGCGGCTTACCCTTGCCACGTGAGGAACTCAACCACACCGTATGAGAAATGATTGACAATAGAAGGCTCAGAGCTGGGCCCTTGGCCAAGTTTGATATTGACGAGTGGGTGAGGGAATGCTGCCGTACTCGTCCAGGGCATGGTGAACATGATGTGGACCGGCACCCCAAGTGCCTGGCCGCAGTGGACATGAGCAAAGCTGGGAGGGTTGGCAATGATGGCATCTGCCACAAAGGGGACTGCAGATATCGGGTCGGGACTGATGCAAGAAAGCCAACACCCCTGCAGGATGTCGGCCATCATTGTCCGTTTATTTTGTATATCACCCGCCTGAAGACTCTTCATACTGGGTATAAGCCCTGGATTGCGCACCATATATGCCATCAACTCGGCCGGATCACCCCCAATGGGGTAGAAGCCAAGGCCGGCATCGCGCACGAAAGAGTCAAACACGGCATGTGTCGCGAGTCGAACTTGATGTCCGCATTTCTGCAACTCGTTCCCCAGCGCTACGAACGGCTGAACATCGCCGCGGCTTCCGACGACCTGAATGACGATGTTGAGTCTCACTGGGAAGGGTTCTCGGTCGCTTTCGTGCGGGTGAGGGGGCTGATAGGCTGGAGGGGTCTCCGGGGGTTTGTCCATCGGGTTCGGCTTCAAGTTTGGAAGAAGGGAGAGGTATTTGATCGCCCGCGAGTTCATGTCAATGTTGACACGGCCATCATCTGTGAAATTCAACCACGGTTAGCCGGCCTCGATATACAGCCTTGCATGTTTGGGGAGAAAACCTTCCATGGTGGGCTCCATCCCGAGCGTGTCCTCTCGAACAACTGTGCTATACCGTGGCGGCATGCTGGCAGTTGAGCCAAAGGCGTTGTCTTCCAGATGCATGATCCCAGTGTGGCTGCTATAAGGAACCGAAATGATCGAGGGGCGGCAAGCTTTTCTGAAAGAGTGAGTGTCTGGGGAGCAGCTTTGATGTCAGGAAGGTGAATAATCGGGTGGTGGTAGTTTTAAAAGAGAAGAATAGTGCTGTTGATGGCCAGTCAAGGAGACCACCCTCAGAATCGCCGTTTTCTGTCTAGCGTCGGTACTGGAAAAAGACATGTGCAAGGAATATGCACAGCCAACAGCAGGTACAATGTGTGAGATGGATCCTACAGCATTCGTAATCTATCCAGGTTTGATGAGTGTGCCCTCCCTCTGCCTCCTTGCTGGGCCGTACTGACCCGAAGTATTCGCAATCTTCCTTGGCATGCCAAGTGTAGTGGCTTTGTTGAACAAATCAGCGTTGTAGATTGGAGATTTGATCTACGATTCTCAGCATCATCATACGCCCGGGGGTGGTTCGTATACGGTACGAACCACTGACTCGCGATACGATTATACGAGCGTCATCTGGTACTCCACCGCATAACAGTCATCGCTTACCTGTATCAAACTAACTCTATTGCTACCTAGCAACGTAAGCTTCAGCAGCTAGTATCACCTACCGAAAACTCCGGACTGCCAAGTGAAGTGGTTACTCCGCTTCCTCGGTTTTGTTCCCGTCTTGGTGATGCCGCTGTTTCGACCATAGCATCATGCATTGAATACAAATAAACTACAAGATGGAATGCCATTCCGTGTTGTTACCGTTCGAACTACACTCCATCTTTCTATTCTCGTCCATCCCTCCTTGACCATGCTATGTACTACGGGACTTCTTGTCGGTACGCTTATCTGCGTCGCCCTAGCCGACCCAAGATGCAAGAATCATCCACTCGACGTCAACTGGCCCAGTGGCGATGAATGGAACACCCTCAACCGGTCTACAAACGGGGCCTTGATCAGGACAAACCCAGTCGCATCTTCGTGCTTCAACAACAGTTCGGCCTTCGGCTACGACCATGTCCAGGAGAACTGGTTCTATTCCGACTTTCACTCTTCCCTTCCCGAGTCGATTGGCTATCCGTACTGGGCCAATAGGTCGTGTGTGCCCCCAAACGACTACGCCTACGACGAGGCGCTTGGCTGCGAACTAGGCGGTCTACCGGCGTACATCATCAACGCTACGACGGCTGAGCAGGTTGCAGTCGCTGCCAGATGGGCCAGCCAGCGCAACATACGAATTGTCATCAAAGGTACTGGCCACGATCTGAACGGCAGGTAAGTTAAGGTCACTTTAATCAAGCCAGGCTTGAAACTGACACTGGCCTGTTTATAGATCCAGCGGTGCCCACTCGTTGTCCATCTGGACACATCACCTGCGCAACCTCCGCTTCGATACGCACTGGACGCATCCCTTGAGCAACAAGAACGAGAATACGGTCGTCTTGGGCAGTGGAAATACCTGGGGTGAGGTGCTGACAGCCGCAGCAAAGACGGGGAGGACCGTCATCAGTGGGCAAGACGGTACAGTCGGTCTCGGAGGCTTCATCGGAGGTGGTGGTCATGGTCCCCTATCGAGCCACTACGGTCTCTCAGCCGACCACGTTCTGCAGGCGACCGTAGTCACCACTGAGGGCGAGATCCTCGTAGCCAACGATGTCCAGAACCAAGACCTGTTGTGGGCGATCCGAGGCGGCGGGCCAGGCCTATACGGCATCATGGTCGAGTATGTATTGCGGACTGTGCCTCTTCCTAGCAACGTGGTGATGAGCACTCTCTCCATGTTCATCATCCAGAACCACACAGCTGCGGCCGCTCAAGACTCGTGGACCGCGTTTGCCACTTTCGCAAGCTCAGTCCCGGATCTAATGGATGCTGGTATAACAGGATACGGCTTTGGGGTAACACAAGAGAACATGGGCATCGAGCTGACCATGACACTCTGGAGCTACAACACCACCGCGGCCGCACTAAAACCACTGCTGGATTCTACCCGACAAGCCATGCTTGACGGCGTTGCAAGGCAGGGTATATCAGTCGAAGTCGCGGAACCTAGTGTGCTACCAACATACCTGTCCCTCTTTGACGTTTTGAACCCGTCTCGCAGCCGCTGCGGAGACATCAGCCTGACCTCTAGCCGCCTACTAGGCCGCCGTCACCTGTCGGGCATTCCTTTGGACGAATTACGGATCCACCTCCAAAAGATATCAAAAGCCCAGGTCGAGGGGCGACAGACCAGACTGGTCTTGGGCCTTCAAGGTGGTCTGGGGCCAAGAAGTGTTCAGAACGAGATGCGAGGCGCTCTGAATCCGGCATGGCGAAGCGCCTACCTTCATCTCATGGCCACCGGCGTTGATATTGACAGTAAGACGTTGTCGCCCCAGAATGCCTTCACCACTGCCGCCGCGTGGGCAGAGGAGAACAAGGAAGCCGTCTGGCGGGAGTGGGCGCCAGACACGGGTGCATACATCAACGAGGCCAACCCATTTTCTAGAAATTTCCAGCAAGACTTCTACGGTGGCAACTACGGTCGGTTACTCCAGGTCAAGGAGAAGTATGATCCCACTTCCAGCTTGTATGCTCTTTCAGGTGTTGGAAGCCATGATTGGGACTACAACTTAGATAGTGGACTTCTCTGTCGTGTATGACGAGGCATAGCCTCCAGATTGAATGCTGTAAAACGTTTAAAGAGGCTATCGCATGAGGAGGTACAGCAAGGGGGTGGTCAGGTGTTTTACGTTCTTGGATCTTGACATAGCCATTTGTTGATGGTTGTATTCTTATATAGTGACTAGTAGGAGTAGCCTCTTTGGACATATCCGCAAAGTCAAAATTACAACTCTAAAGCTTAGTCTGCCATTACACCATTCCACCACCCGTAGCCCTCTCCGCAAAGTCACCCCAAAGGCTCTCCTTTGCCCATACCTGGATAGCATCTCCCAACCCCGGCCCCTGCTCCAGCTTAATTGCGCCCTTCGTAGCAAGCACAAGACACTCGAAAAACATTTTGGTTGCCTCCGGCTTGGTTGTTTCTTGCTCGGGGACGAAATCTTGGAAAATGACAGACCTGCTCTCTCTAACTTCAGAACTGGTGGCAGCCTCAGCGCCGAACTGATCTCGCAAAGTGTAGACCGCATGTTCGGTGGTTATTGGGATTGGGAGCCGCTCAGCAGGGATGCTGGGAGGGGGGGGACTGGCTTCAAAGGCCGGGATCTCCATCATGGTATCTCCGCCGATGATGCTTGGCTCAGCAATACCCTCTCCAAACTCGAATGCTGGCTCCTCGGCAATTTCCAGCCGTGGGGACTTAGAGACTCTTTCTTCCGGTTCAACATCAGCTTCCCTGGCAGGACGCTTCCGCGCCAGCTGTCTCGCTTGTTGAACGGCATCGAAGGAAAGGACTCCCCGAAGCTCAGGGGCCCAAGCAGCAGTTCGTCCGTCCATCATAATAGAAGAGACAAAGCCACCAGATGCCTGCATGCCCATCAGGGCGCCTAGGAGCGGGTCTCGGGGATAGAATCTCGTGGGTCTGGTGATTGCCTCGTGGTTTATCTGCTGGTCCTGGATTTGGCGGCTCGAAAGGGTAACCTCTTCATCTGGCACCATAATCCTGCGTCTCCTGATACGCTGTTCTGGTCGCCGCAATACCGGACGCTCCTCTTCAGGTTCATGGGGCTCAGATAGACGGAGTTCGGGAATCTCCTCCTCGATTTGCTGTGCAATCTCTTCACTGATCTCGGACAGTGGATACTCGGGAATTGGAGGGGCAGTGATGTCGGCTGGATGGAACTCAAACTCCTCGCCCCCAAATGCCAGTTCTCCAGGTTCTAGTTCAAAGGGCGGCTCAATCTCAGGGCCCTCCTTCTCGGCTGGCCTTGGTTCCAGCTCGCTCACCATTTCCTCCTCAAACGGGCGAGGAGCTGGCGCTTCTCGACCAATCTCGATCCCAAAGTCAAGTTCAAGGTCTAGACCTTCCGTAGGCACCACAGCTTCTTCATACATCCCAGTATATTGGCTCGGGGTCAAAATCTCTGGTAGGGTGATGTCACGTAGTGTGACTCGCCGCTTGGGGCTGATTGGGACAATGCCCACATCTCCTATCTGAGACAGGAGCCAGTTTGCGTCTGGGGGAGGGGCGAGTTCGAAACCATTGTAAGGTATGATCTCGTTAGGAAATGTGAGTGTTCCGGGATCGGGATGTTGAAGACTTGTAGGCAGATCATGGTCTATGCTTGGTCGGAACGTCTGGGGATGTCAGCACATGTCATAAGACGGAAGAAGGGATCTTAAACACCATCTGCATCATTATCCAAGTATCATCACAATCATCCAGCAAGTATCGTGCCTTGCGTTGGTAGATCCGAACAGCCCCGAGTAGTAGCTGGCTGCTCAGCCGGAGAGCCATGGGCGCCTGGCTCGGTGTGATCATGAGCGCTATACTATCGGCGATATTCGACTGGAGCACATGCTTCTTTGAGAGCTTGCGCTGGAGGTTGGCAGAAAGCCAGATGCGAGCCAGTGGCCCGCTCTTCTGGAGCAGGGACTCGGAGTAGAACATGATGCGTTGCCGGGCTACGGCCCAAAGTAGAGGGAACAAGATGTGGCAGGCGGGGGAGGTGCACTAAATAAAACGTCGCGAAAGAATTGCGATATATTCTGTACTAGGAGCCTAAGTAGGTTTGAGGAAAAGGAGAGCAGGAGAGCAGTAAACAGTCACAAGATATGGGACAGAAAACGACAAGGAAAGTTACGGACTGTGCCTTGTAAATAAGACGCGAAGCAGACGTTTCGTGTCAATAATATACCTAAGCAAAGGTGACATTCGTTGAATGCAACTGACGTCAAACGGCATACTGCGAAGGCTGGCGTGCAGCAACAAGCCCCTCGCTTTGAGAATGACACTTACTTCAGTCTTGGACGTTTTGAGAAAGAAATAACAATGCCTTTCTGAGTTGTCAAGGTGGCATGCCCAATATATTATTCAGCGCATATCTCTCTCGTGGCATTTTTATCTTTTCAACTCCTTATTGACTCGACTTTTGCAGCCGGGTTTCTTCAAAGTCGAAGTACAAAGTACACTGCACCATTTAAGTGAGGTTGGGGTCACGTTAAGGTTTGTTAGCTCACTCAGACGCGTTACATTGGCTGCGTCGCGAGATAAGCCCAGTCCAAGACCGCGACGCGACGTCGTGTCGCGTTCTTTTCGCGCTGTACTCAGCCGTGTTGTAATTGTGGCTCAGCATGCAAAAGCCACACAGATTGATAAGATAACTCTATAGGGTAGAGTTCAATTGACAACTAGCTGATCAAGCAAACAGCAATGCGATGAAGTCCTTATGTCCCTCTTTAAGATTAATAAAAGAGAGTGACTATATCTAAGTATTCGAGGCCTTCGATAGTAGCTAGGAGGTATTTCAAGTCAAATAGTTCGTGGTCCTGATCAATTGGGGATGCATGGCCAAATTGGCTTAAAGACAACCATTCTTGGAATACAACTTAAGGCTTCGCCACGTACCCTTAAACAAGTCGTCATTTGAAACGACCAAATTTATCTCCATATCGCTAACACCGTCACGAAAAGCTAAGGTAGTCGCCCAGCTCTAGGATAATGCAACTGTGCGAAGCTTGAAAGCGATCGCGTGACATTAAAGGACTGTTGAGAAAAGAGACAACAAAACACGTGACTTATGTGCACGGTCTTGAAACTCGGGTTGTTAACTCCTGTTTGTAGCGACTTTTCTCCACCAAGATGGCACCTTATTGTGACAAGTTACCAGCCCCGTGTTAGCCATGAGGCTACTCAATGCTAAAACCTTCCAATTGGAACAATTCTACGATAATGACATCCCCCCTTATGCGATCCTCTCGCACACATGGATCGAGAATGAAGTCACCTTTCAAGAGTTCCCAACTCTCTCCCGGGACGACCCCAGGCTCGAAAAGACAGTCGGCTGCTGCAGGCAAGCCCTCCAGGACGATCTTACATATGTGTGGGTCGACACATTTTGTATCGACAAGGCCAGCAGCGCTGAGCTATCCGAAGCCATCAACTCCATGTACAAGTGGTATGGCGACTCCACCATCTGTTACGCCTACCTCAGCGACGTCCATCCGGTCAGCGATGACGATGCTTTCAGTGAGAGCCGCTGGTTTAAGCGGGGATGGACTCTGCAGGAACTCTTGGCACCCGGATGCATCAAGTTCTTTGACTCTTCGTGGATAAGCATTGGGCAGAAGTACGCCAAGAAGACGCAGCCCAAAGGCTTCGAGCCACCTGTCATTCGAAAGAGGCCAGGTCCCGACGATGACTTGTCTCAAAAGCTCTCAAACATTACCAACATATCTGTCGATGCCCTCCGGCATGAGGTGGAAATGGATAGCATCAGCGTGGCTGAGAAGATGTCCTGGGCCGCTGAGCGGGAGACTACGCGCTCTGAGGACATGGCATACTCTTTGCTCGGCATCTTTGGTATCAACATGCCTCTTCTATATGGGGAAGGGGGCAAGCGTGCGTTTGTTCGGCTGCAGGAGGAAATTATCAGTCGGACTTATGACCACACCATCTTCTCTTGGGGCTTCGCCAGGGGACCGACCCATGGGGGAGTTTTCGCTACCTCTCCCTTGGACTTTTCTGGGGGCGGTGAGATCGTGCCTGTAAAGGCTGGGCGCAAGTCTCACTACACGGTGACAAATCTTGGAGTTCAGATCCAGATTCCTGTCTTGACGGTCCAAAATGGTGCTCAATATGCCTTCTTCAATGCCACAAGAAAATCTAGGACCGAGTTAGTCATGTCCATCCCGCTATACCCAGCAGGTGACACTGGCGAGGATGACGACATCCTTGTACGAGACCCCTGCAGCATGCCCGTCTTTGTGCTCCCAACCGCGCTTGTCGGAGCGACAACGAGACAGTTATATCTTTCCAGAAACCCCTCCACCGAAATGGAGAGAAACCGGCGCCAATATACCCTATTCGTGGCGAAAGAATTCACCAAGGCTGGGTATCACCCTAGAGAAATACACCCACATGCGATTTTCTCAAGCGTCGATGAATCAACGATATATTTTGGCCCTTGGGCACCTGGAGAAAAGAAACTGGCTCTTGTGACATATGATAGCCTCAATAGTTCTTCATTCCGTCTCAAAATCATTTTTGACGATGACCATAGTAGTTGCGTCCTTCAACGCGCCGAACACGATGGAACGCTAATAAGCGAATTGAAACGACCAAAGGATGATGTACAAGAGTGGATTTTGGGAGATGAATGGAAGGAAGTTATTAAGTTGGGTACTCTGGGCGACGTGTCAGGGAAAATGGAAAGGTTGTGGCCTGACAGTATCTATTGTCTTCTAAGCTTAACTCCAGCAGATCCAGCATCTGATGAGGATGGAGACTTCTAATTTATGGACTCCAAATGGGATCAACCAGCATACTTGAACAAATCTGGGCTTTCCTACTAATAGCGTAGGGTTCCTTTTCCCTGACAGGAAAAGTTAAGTTGGGAGTAGTAAAACTGTACCATGCTAGGATTATTTCACCCTCCTCGTTTAAGTATGGGATTGTCCACATCATCTTGACTTTCAAATTCATTAACGTTCACAAATCCTATCAATTTGCCTAGGGAGAAGTTGCCCCAAGAAAGATCTTTGAACTAGCGACAAATGAACGAGACGGAGCAGAACACAGAGTGCAATTTATCATCGGAACCCGCTTCTCCAGTCAAGAAAACGCTTCCTAATATCTATCACCACTGTCTACCCGCTCATCCAGCGATAAAGGTTATGTTCTCTAGCATATATCGCGCCAAAATTTCCTCCCTCTGACGTAGATGCCGCTCAGACGGCCGCTCAGACCATGGACCCAGATACGAGGTGTTCTTGAATGCCTCATCAAGATGGTGCCAAATCTGTTTCACGTTCAGATCCGCTAACAATTCTTCCGCCTCCAGGCTGTCCGAACTTTGGGCTACCATGGTCTCGACATCGCGCCCAGAGGATCGCGCCGCACACGCTCGTGCTTCGTTCAACAGGTCCAGGATGCCTTCCGTCTCCCACCATGCGGCGTATGAGTTCTGCATCGCAAGGGCCATTTCTTCCCAACTGCCCCTGGAGTATCTCTCTGGTCTGGCACAGAGTGCTTCGTCCTGGTCGAAGAAGTAGTACATGAAACTGTAGTTGGCTTCTTGGAGAATAACCCCGAGCTGGTGAGTCTGGAACAGGAGTTCCTCCTCTGTCTGGATGAGCGCTTCAGGGGAGTCCCTTTGGAGCTTGAGCGAGAGCGGGTTCCGGATTGCCGATAGCTCGATTGACTGCCAGAGGTCGTGTGGAACGCGGCGCAATGCAAGGATCTTTCGCGTCATCTTGAGGTTGCGAATATCAACGAGCAGCTTTAATTTCAGCAGTAGGATGGCGATAATGTGGTTCAATGCTGGATGTCGCTCTAAGAAATCTGGATACTCGAAGACATCGGCTCCGTGAATATCGAGATGAGGTAGAGTCATGTCTTCCTAATCGTAATCCCTATTTGAATCACACGTCGCCCACCACTTGACAAAATCATAGCACTCCTGATCGAGATCCAGTCGTAGCATCATGGCCGGCATAAGATCTCGCAGCCCTATGTTGTCGCTCCGGTTCAGTCTCAGTATATTCTGCATATGTTCAAGGGCTTCGTGAACACCGTCAAGCGTGCCAAGCTCACACAGACGATTCGCCAAAAATAATCGATGGCTCATGTAATCGCGGGTATTTATGAGGCCATAAAAGCGACCGACATGCGTCTCAAAGGCATTGACAGGTTCTAAGAAGCCTGTACCGTTACGGACCAGGCCTTCTTCTCTGGCAACATCAACACGTGCTTTCTTTATCTTGTTGCAGGCAGATTTGTGCTGAGAACTGTCGGCAGCCTGGTGTTCGCGGCTACAGTATCGGACCCCGCGACAGGCGCTGCATCGGAGGAGTTTAGGACCTGTCGCTGTGCATTGCGGGCAGCGATGGCGTAAGGGGCCGACTGGACCTTTGAAGCTGCTTGCGTCATTCGAAGCGTTTGCCATGTTGCCTACCGCAGGTCTTGTGAAGACCAAGTTGAAAGAAGAATTCAGAGTGTAGAAATAATTAAGGTCGCAATGAGCGGGGATATCTAACCCCAACCAGTGAGTACAAGGGGGTTGTTCGTATGAGATGGGGAAGACAAGGAGTCATGCAGATTTCCCGCCACAAAATAAGTATCCCTTAACAGTTGCTAGCTCTATGCCGATATTGGCTTGGGACAGCCCCACAAGCTCTTGAACTGCTCAAAGGATAACACCGTTTCCTTGGCCACTGATTTTGTGTCAAGGGTGTTAGATTTCTCGGGGATGGGTTTCGTTAGACTGGCGAGGTTGAAAGAAAATGCCAAATAACTGTCGGGAGACGTCGAAAGAAAGGGGGTTAAAATCATGTGAGCTCATGTGTGCCCCCAATTAACTGAACAACAGTGACAGGGGCAACCGTATGGGGTGTTTCACATGATGGCTTCGTTTAAACCCATGAAACTGTCTTGATTTCATGTGGTGTTTTTGACTTACGGTTACGCCCAAGGTCCGGTGAAGCACATGATAGCAGTTAGATTTACGGCTGCTAGATAGCATTCACTACCGTGTTAACCCAGGGCTTGTCTTGTCTGATGCTTGGCTCTTGTATTTCTGTGACATGCAGCACTTTGATTCTGCGATGCCCACTACCTAGCTTGAAGAGCTTTCAGCTCTGCACTCTGTCGTCATGTCTACACAATCTTGAACAACCGCAGCTCTGGCCACCACTGCTCAGGCAGATCTAAAACCCTAGACGGCTCCAGTCCCCGCACATGTGCGTAACCCACAATCTCGTGCTGTTTCTTGCCACTGCCCTTTCCACCTCGAAGGACCATAGGCATGGGTGCAGCGTCCAACATAACGACCTCATCGCCCACGGCAACACCCTCGGTGCCATTCCCTGACACGCCGACCAAGCCTGAATTTGTGATAAAGAAAGTCCGATTCTCAAACAGCCGGGCTCCTTCGGAGCGAACCACACTCCTCCGGATGCTGGAACGACTGGAATACTGTTGCCTGAGTTTGTTGAAGGTGACGACCCATTCCTTCAGCTTCTTGTCCTCGAGGAAATCCAGTATCGTGACTTGTTCCAACTCATTGAATGTATCTTGGAAGACGTCAGAGTCGTTCTCCTTGACCCTTTGTGCAATTTGAAGGAGTAGGGTAGAAATGAGCTCCACTTCTTCTGTGAATGCAGTGTCATTCTCGACCCAGCTTTGAATGGCCCCATAGTTCGGCAGCGGAAGTCCAGGGAAGGGAGTGACGGGGTCAATGCTTTGGTTGCCCTTCATCTTCCCATCGCGGTACATGATACTGCCACTCTGTGTGCCTCCTCTTACTCTCTTGAGTATGGCCTTGAAAAACCTGCGCTGAGGGGCATTAATACCGGTCGGCTCGTCTAACGATGGCGTGCATAGACACTGCAGGCTCTCGGCTAAGCGGTCAAAGTCGAAGAATGCCGCTCCGAGAAAGTCGGGACGAGTAGTATCCGTGTCGAGGAGGAACGCCTTGATGGACCCCAGCTTCAGAGAGAGCCGCTTGAGGCTTTCACGAGCCCTCTCAAAGGCGGGCGGTGTCTTGCCTGTCTTGCCCATGATGGGCGCCATACAATCTGCGATGGCCTTCTCTCTGTCCACCTTTTCCTTCACAGGGCTGACAACACTGTGGATGACCTCTTCCAACATCTTCATGGTTACACTGTCGAGGAGGAATGCTGAGGAGCTGGTGTCCCGGCTGGAATCTGCACTCGTACACCATGCGTGCAAAGGCTGCTCAGAGTATAACTCGGGGAGTTTGGCGGACAAGGAGTGTCTCTGCCACAGCGGATAGCGAGTGCCGAGAGTTGATAACCCAAGGTCCAAGAACCATAGCCTCCGAACCAGATCGGCCCTGAAGTCTTCTGATTGTGGGCGTAACCGGAACACCTCCCTGATGGTGTCAATAGGACGACCGTAGAGGGCCATTTCCCCATTGTAGATGGTCGGATAGGGATCGAAACAGAGTTTCTCTTCGTAGACTTCCCACTTCATGTCCACGTCGGACATTTGCCGGGGCTTGGAGAAGTCGGGAACCCACGACGGTAGGTCTAGCGACAGGCGTACCGGGAAGTCCCAAAACATGCTGACCCCTCTCTCAAACATGAGAAGCCAAATAGCCACCTTTTCGTAAAGCTCCTCTGTGGTGAGGTTGTAGTCCGGCTTAAGGAGTTGTTGTAACACAGGATGCATCAGAGCGTGGCGTCCATAAATGATATCGCGACGGTCCATGCACCAAGAATGGGTTGAGATGAGTAGCGGATACAGCCAAGACTTGTACTCGAATCCGTCAGTCCTGGCTGGACGACAATTGAGCACTCCCGACGCCTGCGTCATGGGATAGTAAGGCATAGAATTGTACAACAGGATCCTTGTTTCCTCCTGTCTGAACGCTCTTCGATGTTCGTTTGCGAGCATGTCCATGTCTCTGAGGAGAGCACTTCCGCTTGTTTGCCACGTACCGAGCATGAAGATAGGATCCGTCGAAGCGATGGCGTACTCCTGCAAGATCCATAGACGATTCCACCATTCTTTGGAACAAAGATGATAGAAGGTACGGAGCAAGGAAACCTTCCGAACGCCCGTCTCTTGGAGTGCCTGTCTGAATCGTCGCTGTTCTTGTTCCTTTTTGTCGCAATGATCATCTTCGTGGATGCCATAAATATCCACCTCTCTGTTGAGGAATGTAAACAAGTCCGCGTAGGATAGATTCTCGCTGCGCTTCTTGTTACTCTCCTCCTCGCCGAGAAAGATCAGAACAGCAGATGCTCTCTGGTAGATCGTAGCCATCTTCGCGACTTGTGAGTTCCTCTCCTCGGTATTTGCTTGGTTGATACCGAGAGCGTCAATCCAGAGGAGCCTTGACGCAGACGCGAGACGTAGATATGAGAGCGCAGAGTAAAGATTGGGTGTAATGGGTGCCGGCTGACCACCGATTTCGATATTGACCAGCTCCTCTGGCTTTGGAGTGCCCCAGACGTATGACAGCGCCTGGTACGAGAGTTGTTCATCGGTTCGGGACTCGATGCGCAAATTGCACCGAATAGGATCTTTGCCCGTCCCAGGAAGCAGTTCCACGAGACGGATCGCATCGGGGTTTAAGTGGAGGTCCAGAGTGCCGTAGAGTTCTTGCGGAACAACACGCTTCTTCTGTAGGGCGTTTCCTTTCTCGGCGACCGAGTTGCTGTATTGGATCTCCTTGGATTGTTTGAGTGATCCCCTGTTCTTCGGACGTGCCAGCTGAATCACGCGGGAAGCCACTTGAGCTAGAGCCTGTCCGTATTCGTCCGCCATCTCGCTATCTTCCAAGTCGAGATTTTCGGCTTCTGCAGGCAGCAGACTGGGGACATCCCACTCATCGAAGCCTGCGTGATACACATCAGTGCCGGCCTAACACGAACTACCGACATGGGCATAGAGACAGGATCACTACTTACCATCGCCGCAAAAGGCATCCTGATACTTCAGAGTAAGTCCAGATCGTGTGTTGCTAACCATGGCTAGCAAGCCAATGGTGGATAGCACATTCGGACCTTCCTGAGCCTGAAACAGCGTCTTGAACTCATCAGTCTGGACGCTCTGCATCAAGACTGCGTGAAGAACCGAAAGTAGACTGATGAAATCACGGTCGTCCGCGTCGACATCGTCACACAACCGCACGGCTGTCTGCAAGTCGTCGGGTGAGAAGAGTCGTTTTGGAGACGTCCTTTCCTTCTTAGTTCCTGTTTCCAGGTTCCAAGAACGGACCATGTCCAAGACAGGGGGAAGCCAGGCTTGTATCTGCCCGGCAATGTTTTCGGTGGTTGGTTCAGGCGCCACTTTGATGAGATGAGGAAAGCAGCTGGACAAGTTGCAGGCCGCATTTCCAAGGTTCGCCTCATAGCAGCGTTGGCACACATTCATGCTCTCGCACATGCGGCAGAAGTACGCCACCTCCAAGGGTATATTCCGGTCGCAGATATCGCAGCATCCGAATGACTCTCGAGTCCCGTTTTCGCTCTTCATTCTGAGAAGCAGCATCTTGAAGGCCATAGCTTGTTCGGCGTCCTTGTCCAGGCCCGCCCAAGCCAGCACCCTACCAAGATTGTCCAGACATGACGCTGATGGCATTTCTGAGAGGTCGAGGTGGATAGAAATAAAGGATTCCAATATCTTCGTTGCGTCGACATCAACATTGTCGGGAAGTAACACATCGTCTTCCAGAAACAGTCGGTGGTACCATGTCTTGTAGATAGAGCCAAGGAGCTCTATCGATTTGTCGTGCACCGATTCTAGCTGTTTGACTGCTCGTAGGCCCCGAATGATGATTTGCAGGATTTCCTCTGCCTCATCAAATCGGTCTTGCTCGACGAGCGTCTCGGCGATGGCGAGCGAGTTGAGAATGGATTGATGGTGGAAAATACCAGCTACCTGGTGAAGCTGGAGGCCTTTTCGTCGGAGAAGCTGTTCTCTGATCCAAGGAACCGGGACGTATGTGGTTGCGGACTCGACGATTTGGAGCATATGGCGGTGAACGAGAATTCCAGGAAGATTCATTTAGTTGGGGTTGGTGATAATGACAATTGTCTCGGGGGAAGACAAGACAAAAAAATTGTTCAGAAGTGAATTAATGAGAGACAAAAGACAGCGTTGAGAATGAATACATACAAGATAGAGGCGGACGAAGATGTTGGTAACTGCAAGTGAAATACCAAAGATATGGTACCTATTTCGGAGCCAAATCAGAGCCCAATGTGATTGATAGTTTTAAAGATGACTCATATGAACAGGGTACACGGATCAAGGTAAAAAGCCGAGGTGTCAGGACTGCTTGGCTGCCCAAAAACTCCGCTGTAGAGCCTCACCGCCCAGTGCTTGCGGGGTTCGCTCTGCGTCTGACAGGTCAATCGCTGGGGTTTAGCTGTCATGTTACCTTTTCACAAGCCGAAACTGGCTCTGTTTGCATGACCCGCTCGGGGAGAGTCCAATGGTTCGCATATTTACTTGCCAAGGGCGCTACATGGTAGTTACAACACACTCGCTTGACACGTCAATCCATCATTGACGTGTCAAGGCACAGCGAAAGCATTGTGTCAAGCTCTGGAGTAATGGAGATGCCGATATTGGCACAATTGATCCATCTCAAGTTTTATACACATAATTATCCCAATCCTAGGTACTTAACACAGACTCAATCTGGTTCGCGGCGGTGTCTTTCCTGGCGATTTTGGGAGGACGGTTGATGTAAAACGGCCAAGTCCCCTCTCTATAGATGGTGGCGAGAGGGAGGATGAAGAACCCCCAAGTTTCCGCCCCTCTGAAAAGGTACTTGATGAAATGGGTATCGAGGGAAGATCAAGAACATCTTGTGCAGCCCTTATAAGAGAGCCTAGGGAATTTGGGGAGGCTGTCGCAGAGCATTGTCTTCTCTGTGGGCCCCTTGTTCTCAAGCTGGGCGTTGTGAATGTAGCTGAACCTGTCACTGCTTGAGTAGCTGCTGGTTGCGTGGTTGCTGGTTGCGTAGTCGCTGGTATGGTCGTCCTCCCCCTGACGGTTTGGTGAGAGCAGATAGAGCATCGATCCGTAGTTTGACTTGCTTGGTGAATGTAGCATGCACCAACGAGTTTGTAGTGGTCACCCACAGGCCTGAGTATGAAGGGAACTGTAGCTCCTTCCAGGGTCCATACCTCATCCCAGTCTTCAAGTTCCGTCGGGCCGAGGCCCAGCGAGTGATCCGTACCGAATATCCTACGGCCCATGCCGTATTGGCTCATGTTTGTGATGAAGTTGCTCAACTCTTCTTTGTCGAAGTGCCCTGGAGATGGTGACTGAGACGTGCAACAGCATGCCACTTTTTTGTTGGCCAGTTCGATGGTCCGATTGACGGCTTCTTCCACCGCCTCAGCATGCTGGTTGGTAGCTTGCTGGATAGCCCGGTCGGGAAAAGGTTGGCTGGTCATAGTCATGGCCCGCTCGATGCCGTGCTCGATAGACTGGTGGATGGACCGGCTAATAGCCATCTTGTTAGCCCAAGTGACCCAATTCAAGTCCATCATAACCTGTCTGATCGCCTCCCCAGCTGCATGCTTAGTCTCATGCTCCAAAATCCTTTCTATCGTGTCCTTCGTTGTTTGGCTGATGGTATTCTCGCTAGCCCAGTTGGCCGGATCCCAGTAAGCCATAGCTTGCTTGGTTGCCTGCTCAGTCGCCTGCTTTACGTCCAGATTCATAGTCCGCTTGACTCTTTGCCAGTGCATCTGGTCCATTACGAAACAGTTGGAGCAGAATCCACCAAAAGCTGGCGGTATATCCGCGCGGAACGGTGTATCGCCGGCATTGAAGTCAACAGAAGGAATGGCACCGTGGTATAGCGAAAGGATCCGTCTCCAGAATTCCAGCCTTCCGTCACAGAGCCGAGTCCCGGGATTCTGAGACGGATTAAGTAGCCAGTGAAAATTGTCATTTATTGAGGACGGGTTAGGAACGTGCGGGTCTAATTTGTTGCTGTAGGTAGCTCTGCCGGTGCTGTCCGAAGAAACCAGAGCTTTGCCAAAGATCTTCCTATCTGTCCAGACGGTACCATACCTTCGTCCAGTAATTTGGAAAACGCATCCTAGGGGGTAGCCAAGCCTGGCAATTGGAGACAGACCCTGTTTGTCCAAGACCGTGATCCGGGGCGCAGACAAGTTCTGGAGCTCTTTGAATTGTGGCGGCAACGCGGTTGGGGATTTTCTCGTCCAGTCCGGAACCCACGATGGCATGTCTAACGCCGATGTGCCGTCCACTTGCGAGAGAATTTCCAACGTCTTGGTAGTATCGATATGCCAAGCAGTAACTTGGAGAAACACCCAGCCAGCTGTGGTGGAGGGTGAATAATCTGCTTGTAGTGATAGGACTGACTTCTCTTGAAGGAGTCCCAGTACGGAATACACCTTGTCTCGAGCATCCCTGCAGGCACAATTCCGCGAGACCTGCAATAAAGACAAGAGATCCGAACGCTAGAACCGGTCAGCTTCTGTCAACGGTGGCGAGTTCTAGTGGAACATACTCCTTCTAATCGGCGGTCTCCCGCCTCCGTCTGTCGTAGGCCGTAAGAAATGACTGGAGGTAGCACCAACGAGAGATTGCGAGCGGCCATGAGTCGTAGGAAGAGGTTTCCATGCTTGATAAGATCCTCCCAGCTCATCTGCTTGGTTCCATACATGATCAAGATGCTTTTGGCCACGGCAACCTCTTGTAGCACCCACACTCGATGGAACCACCGGCTTCGAAACAGAGAGACAAAGTCCGTGACCTGTGGTAACTGGCCGCCTGTGTCATTGCTCATGTAGTCTACTAGTCGGTCAAGAATAGGACTTCCTTCACCCAAGAAGACCACAACACGAATTGCGCTTCGGAAAATGGCAATCATATTCTTGACCTGGTGATTCCGCTCCAGGATGTTGGACTGATCGATGCACACAGCGTCAACCCACAGTCGACGGTCCACATCTTGTTTTCGAAGGCGCAAGAGAGCCAGCTCGCAGTTCTTGGTGATGCCGATGAACTGACCATCATAGCTGCATTGTATTGCCCTGCTGATTGAGTCATCACCTTCATCGTCGGCCCAGGTGTACGAAAGCGCTTCGTAGATGGGCCCCTGCTGCAGGTTGACATGCTCCAATTCACACTGAAGAGGATCTTCGAACCTTCCCGCCTTAAGCACGAGAACACGAATCTGGCGCCCATTCGTGAGGTCAAGAGGTTGATACTGGTAGCTGCGGGCACTAGGCGGCGTGACCCGCGCCGGATCGAATGTGTCTTGCGGACGAGGTTGGACCTGAAACTCAGCGTAGACATCTTCATACGGGCGACTGGCAGCATTGATAAGGGAAAATCCACAGCTTCTGCAGAATTCAATAGAGGTCTGGGGCATGGACCACCAATCTTTGTGGCGACAACCTCGCGTGAGGACGAGAACCGTAGAAATTGCAATAGGTAGCTGGAGCCTGATTTCAGCTGTCAAGAGAGAGCGAAAAGAGTTCACGAGAGTGGGGGAAATGACATTGTAAGAATGAAATAATGGAGAGTGGCAGGTTTCGCATTCAGCCCACGTTGCCATTACCCAGGCGATATGCCTTGCAGATCAGGTTACAGCTCAGCCTCAACCACTTGCCGTCATCTGATTTAGCGCCACTGCATGCGAATCTTGACGGCTTTTGGCCAAAGCTAGGCATCAGATACGGGTTCACAAAAGAGGGAGGCGCATCCTGGATTTCTGGAAGCTTTGCCGGATCCTCAGGACTCATAACATGCAGTCGTCATATTAATATTAACGGGCCTAGAACCAGCGTTACATATCGAGAGGTAAAGCATAATATGAATATATAATAGCCTTAATCTTTGGGTTTAAATATCAGAGCTAAGACTTGATAATATATAGAGATCTTAAGATGTTTAAGTATCCTAAATCACTGTCCCCAGCTTTAAGAGCCCCCCAATGAGGAAAAATCTCGCAGCATGGAAAGACATTCCTCCCAGGAGGACAATACACAGAAAGACGCTTGACGCAGCTGTGTGCCCAAACTTGTCCAACAGTTCACCTGGCACAGAGACCGCCACTAGAGCTGCTAAGCTGACGCAAAAAGTCGTTGTCCCTGGAATCATATCAAAACTCGGATCGACCAATATTGATCAGCTGCACGACATACCGTAGTATCTGCCGTACGCAGCAGGCTCGCAGGTTTTGCTGATGCAGACTGGGTCCGAGTTAGTTTGCACACTCAAAATTAGTATCCTGGACTTACCAGGTATCATGGCTAGCCAGGAGCCAGAGCAAAACCCCCAGAGTGAGGCAAACGCGTAGAGGGGGGAAGCGGAACCCGTGTTCAGGGGAACGAAAAGCGCTGCAGTGAAAATCGACGTTACTAGGATCATGACAATGAGGACATTGAAGTGACCTAAAAAATCAGCCACAAATCCAGGAAGAATTCTACCGAACACCGAGCATCCATTCGACAAAGCTAAGAGGATGAAGCCAACATCTTCGCCGTAACCGGCCTTGGAGGCAAACGTAGGGAGGAGGCCGTTGATTCCGAACATGGCAAATTCCAGCATGGAAAAGCCAACGGCAATCAATGAGAAAGCTTTCGACTGGAAGGCGGTAAAGTTCGGCTTTGCTGTCTTGGCCTGGGATGCCATAGCTGGGCTTAACAGCTTCGCCGACCAACACAGACACAACAAGCCAGCAGACATCAGGCCAAGGACTATGAAGCCCACGATCCTCAGTGACCACTTCCACCCTAGATGGGGAAAAGTATGCTGCAACAAGAGAGGAAAGATGACGCCACCAAGACAGGCGCCTCCAAGAGCACACCCCATTGCAGTGCCGCGACGACGATCGAATAGTTTGGCAACCATCGAGACAGCTACGGTGGACGTAGTTGCAGCACCGACACCACCCAGAAGCCCAAGTGTCAGCATAAACTGCCAGTATTCCTCACACTCTGCAAGAAGGAAGCACATGGGGACGGTAAAGCTCATAGCAGCGGGAGCCAGGACTCGGGGCCCGTAATAGTCCATCAACGGCCCGGTTTGAAGACCCAACAGGAGACTTAGGAAAGAGTAAACTCCGATAATCCAGCCCACGTCGCGGTTTGTGTAGTCGCTGAGCTGGTGGAGGACGAGGTACGACTGGATCGCGCCGATAGACTGCATCCATCCTGGTATCTAGTTAGCTCGCACCGAGCAAGATCAGGAGCTGGGACATACCAAATGAACATGCTAGAAACATTGAAGACCCCAAAACACAAGTACATAGCCTCATATGAGACTGGCGTGTTTCGTGTGAATCTAATGAGGTATTCTGGGCGTCATCGGTCTCTGATATACCGGACGAGTCTGCTACTAGGGCGCTTGCATTTTGCGTCGACATGCTTGCGAGATGCTAAAGAGATACAATCTTTGACACGAGTGAGGCGTTTACAGAAGAGGTGGAAACTGTGACAGAGGGGCTTCATTATATATGACCCAGTCTGTCAACTTTTAATGTTTCCTGTCAAGTAGGGCGCGTGGCTTGTCAAAACTAGGGTGGGCTCTTCCCAGCCCCTATCCCCACTCATCTCAACTTATCTACCTTGATCATGCTGGAAGAGACATAGCGTTCAACCAAGAGGCAAACTGGTAGAGATGGGGCTATGATGCGCGCTGGACGCGGATGCCGAAACGAAAGCTTCTCAGAGACGAGTTTCGAGGGTGAATATCTTCTGAACTGCCTCTGGACACATTGTTACCTATAGGTTGGACTTGATAGGGCGCGGTTGACAAGATTGGGTGTTAACTAGGACCACTCTCAAGCGCTGTTAAATCTGCGGGGCGCGTTCGTTGTCGATGCATGTGTGCCAGGGTCTTGGTTGTGCCTGTCCATAGCTCCCATAGCTCTACGGTTCAAGTGATTCGCATTTCAGAGTAGCACTCAGTACGGCATCATTATGACCATTGTCTCGCTTGTGAGTCAAAAGCCAATCGCCATGCCCTAGCTCTCTATGATCTTGTGGCTCAGTTAATCCATCAAGGGCCGGGCTTCAACTATAATAAAGAACACATTGTGCAGCCTAATTCTCTACGTACCACGTTAATCATTTCTTTCATGCACGCTGATGTCCTCCCAGAACTCCCTAAGACACATCCGATCAAAACTGTTGAATTAACTGCTATCTTCGGCCGCCGTACCGCTTATGTTGAACTCACACTTGAACCGCCTCAACCACTCAGCGTTGTCTGCCGGAGTATGGTTCCAGGGATCGTCGCTAGCAAGGACCTTCAGAATGGTTGGGGCTTGGGGATCGCCATATCTTACTCATCGTACAAGATGCATCGGGCCTGGTGGCGGAGCTCCTCGTCTGAGGGTACGTGGCTGTCGGGGTTGTTTAGCGACGTGGTTGAAAGAACCCATCTCCCAAGCTCTCGCCCTAGCCACCGGTGGTAGTTGGCGTCGTTGAGGAAGTAGAGGTTGGCCTTGATCCACGATGGACGGTGGTCCTGAGGACTCTGCGCAGTCGTAGAAGTCCTACTTTGCCTGCGTACCATATTGTCCCTTGCCACTGATATGTCATCGGTTGGAGATGCTTGTTGGCGCCCGCAGAAGTCTAAGGAGTTGCCAAGACTATTGCCGTTGGGAGATTGTGGGATATGCTCGGCCGTGATCGAGCTTGGAGGCTGCATAACATCTTGAAGCGAGTGCTCTGTAACGCAAAGACCACCACAAAGTGCATTTTGTTCATCGGAGGGAGTATATATGTTTGCCTCTGTCTGAACACGCATGCGGAAGGCAGATAGCCATCCCTGGGCCGACTCCGTTAGAGCCATGAGCCAGGTCGCGACGGCGTCCTCCAGCAGAACCGTAAAGCACGAGCCTAGTTCTGAGACGACCCGACAGGCCTCTGCCCTGAGCTCGGCATCGCTTGGCGTGGCCTGCCCGGACCATACGCTATCCAACATGAAATTTCGTAACTGGGCTTCGAGAGGGCATCCAGCAAACAGCTGCCTCTGGCCGTGTAGCTTTGGGATGGCGAGGCAGGATTCTGCTTTGGACCGCAGAGGGCTGAATTGGGCTCGATGGGATATGTCGTTGTTGGAAAAGAATATGTCTCTAAGCCAAGACCCAGCCTCTGCCTCGTCGTAAGCATCGCCTCGCATAAGACCCTCAGTGGCAAGTATGGTACGACACCCCTCTAGCTGCAATATATCGGATGCGGGCATGTCGTCTTGCTTCTGGATGAAGTGAGTCAACTCTAAGTGGATCAGCTCGTACGCATTCCGTGGTGAGTCGGCCGGAGCCACGCTGGCTCTGAATGGAAATGGAGTCTGGCTCTCGCTTGCAATCAGATCTATTCAGGAATTAGCAACCTCAGTTCCCTGGGATTCTACAAGAAACGGGCACTTACATGGAGGAATGGAAGACTCTACGAGATCTTGCACAGCCTCCTCGAAGCCCCAGCCGCCCTGCCACTGGACCATTGTGTGACCCCTCTTGAAATGATCCGCCAGGTGATCCGCTCGATCAGCCCATGTTTCTATGGCTCTGTGGCAGAAGCCGCACCTTGAACGCACCTGTAGCTGAGGTGTCCGCCACTGGCTAATGATCCATTCCACCGGCGTGGTATTGTGCACTAAGCGTAGATGCTGCCTGAGGTGATCTTTTCGGCTAAAAGTCCGCTCCTGGCACGATGTCGGGTTATGTGTCTCAACATGGCCTTCGTTTGGGTCATTGATGCCGCAGAATGAACAGAATACCTGCTGGGCCTGGGTATTCGTGGTGCGAGGGCCTTGAGGGGTGCAGACCCAGGTCTCAAGCGGGAGGTGTATCGACGTCTCGTGCCTTTGCCAATTGTGCTTGGTGTCAAATGTTTCAGTGCAGAATGTGCACTGATAGGGTCCGAAGGTGGCTCCTAGGGTGCGCTTCCTCTGGATCCCCTCACGTTGTCTTCCTCGGCCTCGGCGTGATGTTCGAACCCGTCCATGTCGTCGATTAGGACTTCTCCCCCAGTCGCGAGTGCAAGAGGAAGACCTTGAACCGGCAAGCGACCCAGACTTGCGGCTAGATCTTGTCGTGTTTGCGCTGTTGGAAGCAGAGTCTTGTGCGGAATCGTACTGCTCGGGATCGCCTCGTAATGATCGTGGGGTGTGGGTGTCTATGGCGTTGTTAGACTTTGCAAGCATAGACTCCCAGCATAGTAATGGGGTCACCTTGAGAGAGCGAGCTGAGGGCGCGAGCGATGTCGGCTGCATCGGCCGCCTCATTTTCGGGAGGGGAGTCAATCCACCGTCCCAGGGGGGCCCGGCGGGGGTGTACCATCGGAGTGCTAGGCCTTGAAATAGTATCCCCGGAATTAGGATGGGAGAGCTGCGCAAGCGATCCAGGAGATGGGCCGCTCGAGGGCAGTGTAGAGCGTCGACGAGCGTTGGCGAGCCAGTTGGTGAGTTGCAGGCTGCTCAGTCCAGTCTGCTTCTGAAGCTGCTGCTTCTCAGCTCTGCTGGGGTATGGATGGCCGGCTCTTTGTGAGAACCAGGCCTTGAGTATGCCGTTGGTCTCTCGGGAGAATCGGGTCCCTATCTTTGCGGTTGGCTGGAGACTGGGAAGACTCTCAGAGGACTCGGCATCAGGGGCGAGCACACAGTCAGTGTCGGGTATCCTGATTTCAGACTGGTTGCCGAGCACGTCGTCGTCAAGCAGATCGATGGGATGGGAGAGAAGGTCCGACATCATCAAGTCAGATTCTAGACGACCTCCAAGCTCAAGCTTTTCATTGTTCTGGTAGTCTGTGCTACCCTGAGGGGCTTCGCAGTCATAGCTAGACAAAATATTATGAACACTTTGCACAGATTGTCCGTGCACTTGCCTTTGTTCAAGGTTTATCTCTTCACTCGCCGTGACCTGGTCACGATGCTCACTCGTCTTCTCGGAAGGAGTGTCAGCCGATCCATCCCGGAGGAGAGTCTCAGATAGAGCATTAAGCATAGCCGGTGAGATGGGCTTTAAAGTCGGAGCCAGCGATGGTCTAAAGTCACATCTCAGCTTGTGGGTTGGGCGACTCGCTCGAGTTCAACATCTAGGGAGTAGGGCGTAGTTGACATGAAAATACAGTGGGGCCATTTACACGAACAACTGACATGAGGCTCGAATGACATATGTACCGCACTGGCTCAATTGAGACTAACTTCACTACTGTATCATTGCTAGCCTCACTCCTGCAATGCCTAATTGGCCATCCTACAGTTAAGGGATCACTATAACTAGCCTACACATGGCCGATAATTGAGCTTTGATGCGCATTATTATGGTGTAATGTTGTGCTCATTGGGGTACTGGTGATTGTTTCTTATCTACCGAAACGGGCCACGCTGAAACAGCTTATGCACTGTGGCCTCTCGCCAAACAATACCTCCGAGGCGCGGGAGACTCTGGCTTAGGCAGAAATGGAGTTGTCTGCGCAAGTCCAGGCCTTGGGGCCCCCGTCAGCCCTGTACGAGTCAACGATTACAATCACACATCCGTAAGTTCCGCCTATCACCAGGTATGTCCCGGATAGAATGAGCATGACGTTTCCGGCCACCAAGAACATTCACTTGAGCAATCTATCCATTCTTCGGTTCCAGTTTTCATACAGCCACATGCATCCAATCGGCTGGAAGCACCAAATGGCGGCGGTGCAATGATTGCCTTGGTTGACACTATCAGAGCGTGGCGGGGGGAAACCCATACGGGTTCTAACGTTACTTTGAGGAGATACGAGATTGCATATGACTAGAGCGTAAAACTTGAAGCATCTATGCGATCAATTCTGTAGGCTCATTTTGTAGTTCTTAGTGTAGAGCCTTTGGTCAAGGTTGAAAGCCCCAGGCCTGGCTCATCCAGCAGATTTAAAGAGAAATTATCACCTTTGCGTCAGCAGCGACCCATTCTACGCTATTTCTACTCCTCTCATTTCTCAAAGTCAAATCACTACACCTCTATTGCTCCTTAGGTTATAGCCTAGAGTAGCAGCAATGACTAGGCTTCTCCTCCTCCGTGTACAGAATGCTCTTGTTCTTCTCCTGTGTTGACGCGGCAACGTCTATACCAGGGTTACCCGAGAAGAAATTGACCGGCTTGAGCCCAACCATCATCTTCTCGCTTGGCATGACCGGCCAGTCTTCAATACGCGGGTTGTGAGTCGAGCCAAAAGTATGCCAGATGACAATGTCGCTATTCCTCACAGAATGAGCCGTCCCCTCCGTGTTGCGTTTGAGGATCTTGGAGGCAATCCCATCGCCGCCTTGTGACTGCATCGTATGTTTTCCAGAAGGGAAATGGTCGTCGTCTTCGTAGCGAGTGATCCAGACGGCGTGCTTGCCAAACTCGGAACGCTTGGCGTGGAATGAGTCGGGGTGAGATAGCAGCATCTGGCTGTAGGCTGGCAAAAGCTTGAAGCCGACTGGAGTGTTTGTGGTTGGGTTGACCTTGTTTTCATTGATGAACTTGAAGGTTCGGGCCTTGGTATGATCGAGATCGAAGCCGCCTTCCCGCTCAACGATCTTCTGCTCCGTCACGTAACCAACGCCAAAAGGGTTATGTACAGAAGGATCTCCATATGGTAATGCCTTGGACTCTTCGATAGCAAGTGTGTTGGAATGCCCATCAATGGCGGGGTCAATCCGCAGACTGAAGAGGTGCTGATGATAGGGGGCTAGCACTCCTGGCGCAACAACTGTGCCATAGGGAGTGTTCTCCTTGAACCCAACGTCTGTGGGCGCGGTGGATAGAATTCCAGTGGCTCGGACCTCGTAGAAGATGGAAGCATCCTGACAGAAGTGGAAAGCAAAGATGTACTCGTAGTTGCTAACCGTAATTATGGTTTGCAGCACGAGAATGCGAGAACGCGTGACGACGGCGTTTCCGGTTCGAAAGTTGGTGTGTTTCCACAGAATACCATCATCCTGCTCATGGCAGCAGATGACATTAGGCAACTTGATAGGCACCCCTTCGCTTGTGTTGTGATAGCCATCAAAGTACTTGATGGTACCGAGACAGTCGCATCCGAGCTTCAGATTGTTGGCATTGAGGCCAGCTCCGTCATTTCCGAGATCGAATGCTGCCTTGCGTGGATAAGGAGACCTAGGATCACCATATGGGACAAACATCTCGGCCAAAGATAGCCGGTAGAAGAGGCTGCGTCCGTCGTAGCGGATATCATGGAGAGTAAGGCCCTCACGGTAGTTGAAGCCAACTCGGAGATGCCACTTCTCCCAGGTAAGTTGGTTCCCACGGATCTTGAAGGAGGGACCCTCAGGCTGCACCACCTGATAAGGCTTGGTGGTGGTTCGGGGCTTGGGTCGCAAAGAAGGGTGATATTCGCTGGCAGACTGAGCGCGAATTCTTCTTCGGTCAAAAGGACGAGACTCGTTATGGATTCTCTCGTTGGGAGTAATTGGTAGTCGATAGACCTTGGTGACCTTGAGTTGCTCCGAGACCTCAGCACACAAATCGAGAGGGTATGCATAGTAGTTGGCATCAGGGTTATCCACGAGGCGAAGATAGAACCAGCACTAAGAGATGGTTAGTCATGTATGCGTTCATTGAGAGTAAGCTAACTCATACCATTGTAATGCGTTGGGTCATGTCGTTCATGCCATCAGTAGCGTAGGCCCATGGCTCCACCACCACGGTAGCACCCTCAGGAAGTTGAAGGCTGCGAATCTCCTTTTGTACTTCCTCATTTGCCAGACAAGCATTCTCAACCTTGCCCATATACTCGGTGTCGATATAAGAATGCTTCCCGGGATGATGCTGCTTCGCACTGATGCGGTTGTTGTCGAGGTCAACAACCAGCTCGAACAACTGGTGGTTTACGCTCTTGTCTTCCAACACCACTTCGACACGGGCACATCGCGTAGGAGGCTGACCTGGAGACTGGCCACGGTGCTCTTCATCTAGGAAGGGTATCATTTCAGCCTTCGGCGGCTCGCGCAGGGTGATGACGCGGAAGTTGATCTCTCGCCTAGAAAAATGAGGTCGAACAATATCAGCGGCCTACATGGGGCAACCACTCATAAGTAAGTCATCATATGGGGTTATTGATTGGGGTGAGGCTCACCTTGGAGATTTCCTCAGGGCTGAGGGGATCAAAAGGGTGAACGGCCAGCATCATGAGAGGAATTGATAGGTTGATGAAAGCTGGACAAAGGGTTCGATAGATGAATAGTCAGGGAGACCAAGGTTGAAAAGTTGATGATGTCAACGTCGGACAAGATGCAAGCAAGGAAGTATTTATGTTGCAAATGCCAAGACTGAGCTATGTCTTGATTGCACGCCTTCCAGTTACAACTTCGTTTAGTGGCCAAACGATACGAACAACTGCAGACTTATGGAGATTTCTAGCCTCCAAAGGTATAGCGATGAAAGCTCTGCAGCATCAAGACAATTTTCAGGAGACTATGCCTTTGGAGGTGCGACCGTGCTGTATCGGAATACCCTCCAAAGGAAAGGCCAAGCAACAGTCTCACGAATGACACCTCCACGTGCGGGGTACGGAGATCCCCCTCCAAAGGGACATCCCGAGATAGATCTATGTAACTAACCGATATCGGATCGTCTAGTGAACGAATGATTACTTACAGAAGATAGAGTTCACCAGCCACATTCTATTGGCCCAAGCCAAATTTCGAATTGATACAGCTCCTCTGAAGCCGAGAGCTGGATGTGTCCGACATGACACAAGACCGGTGACAGAGGGTCTCACCGACCGCGATTACGTTCCCGGTAAGCTACTCTCATGGGTATCGACAAGAAGACCCTCTTGTAGAAACATCACGAGATCCTGCTTAATCGACGATTTTCGGAGAAGGAAGCTTTGTGGTATGGAAGGAAATTATTTATCTGGCTTTAAGAGGCCGCTCTGGCTGACTAAGTAGTGTCGGTTCTATACTTCTTGGAAGTCTGGGAAAACATGGAGTGGTTCGAAGCTAAATCTTGATCAAGTTTCAAGTATGATGACTGGGTGACCTAGATACGGGGCGAGGGAGAAACATCATGCATTTTGACAGCAACGCATCAAATCAAATTCAAATAACCTAGAGCAACTGCCTTCTTCTAACAGTGGACATTTCTCATCATCGAAATCGGACTCTGGTGCGTCGATCCAACAGTAAAACAAGGAAGAAAGTTTTTCAAGAGGAAAAAAAAAAAGCCTAGCTCAACGGTCAGTATGACATATGTCAACATATTTGAGCTACTTACAGACACTGTCTAAAACCATGATCCTAGATCAGTACAGCTCCAAACTGAGGCGCTTTCGCAATGGTCTAGATGTGCCGGGAAGTAGAAGGCTTTTGACACGCCTCAGATTGCGGTTCTCTTTAGCCACTTCCTGGTTTCCATCTGTGATTTGAGGCAGAAGAGTCTCGATTCCAAGAGATCTAAGACGATCTTCCAAATCAACAATAGGCTCATGCCTCTCCTTCTGTTCTTCTGTGGCATCCTCGTCTGGATTATCGGGACCGCCATCCTCCAATTGGTCTTTTGCATCTCTGGCCTTCATCAAGTGTTCATAGGCTTGCTGGACGAACGAAACTTGCAAGTCTGAGGAAGCATTGGACTTCCCCAGAAGTTCGGCGTCCTTCGTAAACTTAGTGGCAAAACTTGCCTCTCTTGAAAATACACTCCAGGGGTCAGGAGCCGAGTTCTTCCAGGCTTCGTTGGCGGAAAGAAGGAGAACTCTTCGCTGAGAGAATCTCCGTTGGTAGAGTAAAATCGTGCTCGCCAGTGTGAGCCCCCATGAGAAAGGGCAAGATAAATCGGCAAAGGAACGAGAGGTGGCATCACCCAGTATCATCTCTGCTGCAGCCACATCTCCAACCTCATAGTAGTACTCTCCTAGATCTCTATACCAGTCAAATACTTCGTCTAAATCTTCATCTTGGCTGAGTTCTGAGTCAATGCGCTTGAGGCAGAAAAGTGTCCAGTTTTGGCGGAAATTCGGAACAACATGGTCTTTCAAGGCTCTTGCATGGTTTCCCCACCATTCTACTTCCCTATCCAGATCCACCGGGTCTTTTATCTCCTGCAACAGCGAGAAGCAGTGCAGGAGACGCTGGTAGTCCGTTTCGATGGATCCAAGTCGTTTGAGCTTGTCCACCAGGGGGCCAAGTTTTTGAAAGTCTTGTGTCCTTCTCTCGTCATAGAAACATTTCCGAAGTTGCAGGAACTTTAGAGATGTCAACTCAGATCGCTCGTACTCGCCGGCAAGAGCAAGCTCGGTTGCTAGGTCGGGAAGGTCTTCGATATCCTCCGTGTACATTGGATGCCGTTCATCGGTTGGTAAAGAAATGGCACCATCTGTTGCCTTGCAATACCAGAACCGGGCCTCCTCCGGGCCTCCTTGTATCGCGAGAGAGGTCGCAATGTGGAGCTGAGTTGCACGTTGAATACGTCTGTCGGACATTTGCTGGTTTTGATCCCGACCCGAAGGTTCCAGGAAGTCAAGTATCTTCAGACAGACAACAACGCATTTTTGGGTGTCTTTCAAGAAATAGAAAGCATCCCGTTGGATCAGTAGTGGACTCAGAGCCTGTGTGTGTTTCAACTCCTTGTCAATAGCCAAAGCCTCGTCCGCCCACGACGCTGCCTCGGTGTAGTTCCCTGTGTTAAGGTATGATTCTGCAACACAGGATAGGCAATGGATCCTCACCTCTTTCCCAGTCGCGGTGTTACAGAGGAAGTATTCCCACACGCGACTGCTGGTTTTTTGGCGCCCCTTTCCAACAAGATCCTTCAGACGACATGCCAGCTCCTTGGCAACTTCCCCACCCTCATATATGGCTGGTCGTGTTAGATAAAGTAGCGCTCGCATCTGATAGAACTGGACCTGCGGCTTTGGAGGAAGCTGGTCGAGTATACTGAGTGCTTGCCACAGAATATCCTCGAAGTCACCCCAGTCCTTGTCGTCCTGAATGGACGTGCAAAATGCTATGTCCAAGAGACTTGCAGCTTCAAATAGATCCCTCTTGCCCCTTGATTTCCTCCTAGAAATTGTTGCTAGTCTCTTGGCCATCGGCCAATCTTCTCGACTAGATGCAAGCGCCTCACCTAGGAAGATCATAGGGGCTGGAAGCGAATCCATTAAAAGAGCCATAAGGTCTATGCTTGTTTCCCTGAAGCCTCGTAAAGCGTTGGAAAGGGTTTGGGCCTTCTGGGAAACTCTTCGGAGGCCGAGATTCTGTGGCTGGGCTAGATAGTCGGGCAAGGCACGGAAAGGTGTCTCTCGCATCCCCGACACGAGCTTTTCAGGCTTTTTCAAGCCTACCAAAGGGTGGAAGTATCTATTCAGGAGAAGATGCTCTGGAAAGAGAAGTGACAACGCTTTCCATGACTCGTAACGGCCGTCGATAGGGCCGAATTGGTGCCTCCGGTGTGTCAACTCATTTTCGTATGCGTGAATGAATTGTGAAGTAGGTAAATCGATGCCGGCGTTCAATAACTCGAACCAGTATAGGAACTCGCCCATCCCGCCACCCTCTAGCCCATTCAGAACAATGGAGGCTGCATACTCGACAAGGAGGCATGCTTGTCTTGTACCCGCGAACTGAGCTAGACAGGGATTCGCCCAACTTTCAAGCCCAAATTTCAGAGCTTTTGTGAGATGATAAGGGAGGAATTTTGTTGCGTGGAGGAAGAAAGGGTACTTGAAAGGTAGGTCTCGGGCTCCGTTGTCAGTAAGCGGATACCCCCAGTCCAATATCTTCATGTAGCGAAGGCAAGCAGAGCACATAGATTGCTGAGAATCCCCAGGATCAACTCGGAAGTATTCAATGCCAGAGTCTTCTTCTTTCCATTCATCAGTCGGACGGGTCAGGAAGTCTGCTGCAGAAGTATGGACAAGATGATAGCGGCCTTCGGTGACACGGAGAAAATCACCACAAGAATCAGCGATGCCCTCCACAGCTATCAAGTCGTCCTCGATGCTCTCGCTCGTATTCTCCTGTGCAGCATACGCATAGCAAAGCTCCTCAGCCTTGAGGGGCTCGGGGCATGCGAGGATGGTAGATAGAATGCCACGAGCACGCTTCATCGAAACAGAGGGCCTTGTCAAGGTGCCGCCGGTTCGGTCCATCAAATGTTGAAAAAGGCGGTGGTACTCGCGGTCGAGATCACGAGGCACCTGAGTCAGCGCCTTCTTGATTTCCCGAACACTGTAGCAGCGTCGCAGCTCCTTGAAAACCAAGGTGACCCAGAGAAACATGATGTGTGATTTGGCTTCAAGGGTCGTCCGAACAAGTTCCTCAATCTCCGCATTCTGTATAGTGAGGGCATCCTGTAACTCGACCGAGATGAATCTTCGCATATCCTGCAGTACCAATGTTTGTGTGACTTCGATCTTTGGCAGTGATTCTCCCAGGAGAGTGCGCATAGTGGGTTCGCGTCCGGATATCAGAAGATGGATCTTCGGGTGTTGTTCCAAAAGAGCGAAGACAGCCTGCAAGCATTTGTCCCCTCGACTGGTCCAATTATCGGCCGATTCGTCGATTCCGTCAATGACACAGTAGATGTCAGACTGGACGAGACGTAGTGCTTTGTGAATAACGTCTAGGACGTTGCGCTCATTGAGACTGGATTCTGTAACTAGTGGCGTTGATAGTTGCTGAAACTTGACGTCTGGAAGGTGATTCAATAGTTGCCACAGTATCGTACGTAAGAGATCCAGTAACCTCCGCTGGGTTTCGCTGCCAGACCAGAAGGAGAAGTGTAAGGTAGTTTCTCCTCTGTCCTTCAACCTTTCGGCAATGGACTTCACCAAAACAGATTTGCCGCATCCCTTGATACCGTAAAGGCAAAGAATGCGGTCAAAGTGGCTCCTTGGAGGAGAGAGTGATTTGCTAACCCACGGGGTAAACACAGCATGTGACCAGACCCATTCACAGGTTTGGTCAGCTTTTCTGGGTATAAAGCTGTCGTTGGATGGTCTGAGAAGGGTGCGCAGTTTCAGCCTCAAATCAGAATATGAGACTTCCAGTAGCTCTAGGCGGAGTTAGAACTGTGGTGAACCCTCTATGTTTCCATGACTTGCGTATTCACCTTCAGCCTGCTTGTCATGATGATGGGCAAGGATCAATGTCAGAGATGTTTTAGCCTGTGTGAGGCGGGTAAGCGACTCCTTGAGAGTCTTTTCGAGGCTAGTTGTCAAGAAAATTGCCTTTCGAAAGAATCTTGCGGGATCCGTGGTGATCTTGGAAGATTGCAGCTTGTCCTTGATGGTGGAGAGCTCGAGCCGTAGCTGAGTCAAAGCAGGGGAGAGCCTATGTAATTGAGATTGGCCAAGGGGATGTTGTCGCCATCTCTTTTGAAGGTCCTTGAATATTCCTTCGAGGTCTGTCAGCTGCAGAAGCAACTCTTCCGTTGTTTTCGTGGCAACCTTTCTGTTGGCTAGCCCTTGAACCGCCGTGGTCAGGCCTTGAACGATCTCGATGAGGCCAGGAAGGGCCGCAACAACGCCAACGACTTCCATCGTAACTGCGGTCCACGCTGAGCTTCAAAAAGCACGATTCCAAGTCAAATGAGCATGTCCAACACCCTTTCGGGCGATTTGGAAAGAAGACATTATTCAAGTTGGGTTGAAACGGACAATGCGGGGTTTTCATCTTGCAGGTTGCCTGCCACAGCCACAGAGCCTGATTTCGCCTGGACGCCTCCGGCTGCTGATTCTATTTTTACAAAAGCTTGGCGCATAAGGCTCCCAACAGGGCTTCTTAATGTCTGAGTTGTACCTTGGGTACTAATTGTTAACTACTGATGCCCTTTTCGTTGTTGCTTATGTTTAGAAGAGTTATCGATGGTCGGTCACGGTTGGAACTATTCATGACGGAGGCATCACTACTTAGACATTAGAGAGCCTCCAGTACCTTCAAATTATTTTTAATGAGCTCTCTTAGGCCGCTAATTTGCGACGATATCTTCTTACAACCGCCTTCTCGTTGTTCTTACCCGAGGCCACGGCAAACACATCAGATACACCGAGGGAGTCGAAAGCTAATATGGAGGATAGATTGGGCTAGAGCCTGCACCCTTTCTTTACATCGCTCGCGCCAAATGTCTGGCCTCATTTTTCAATATCAAGCCATGAGCCAATCAGTTACCATTACCGCGAATCAACTCAATGCTGTCAGCCTGCAGCCACATTACGCGTCTGGAACCGCCGATAACTGTTTGACCGCTGTTAGTGTGGCTAACAGACCGACCGTCTGATAGGCCATCTTCAAGCCGCAGACCGGCCTCTTCCATGATCCCGGCCCTCTGGCCTGTGTCTCGCATAATATCGAGGCTCCATGAAGGCTCAAATCGCGTCAAGGACTTGATCCCCGAGCATCGGCGAGAAAGACGATCCGTGCATGTGCCTACCTCCGCGGCGGCCACGTACTCGAAGTCAGAACCCTGAAAAGGAGGTTAGCGAAATGCGGTGCCTAGTAGCACTCCCATTTTCACTGCGTTAGCATTGGGATATGATGCTATGATGTGTTGATAATATGTTCTTTGTTATAGTTGAATCCCGGCCTGCAAGGGGAAAACCGAGCTAGAGGATCGAGATCGGCAATGGCAGGTATTAAGCCTACGGGACAGGACCATTTCCCAGATGGGGCCGCTTTAGGTACCCCTTAAGTGAGCTGATGGGAGTTATCGGAGGTAGAGTGGGATAAGAAGATGAAATCTTACATGAAGCGGCTTTCGTGGTCAAGAGATTGGGTAAGCAGCCCACCAAAGTTGTTCGAAACAATATAAAAGAAATTCGCTGGCTAAAAACCCCTTCAGGCACTCCTAAACTTCAGGTACGCGCTGAAAACTCGACTGAGAAGTTGGTTGCGATTGCTGCGTCTTCGAGACACAACCCAATACAGACCTCGAAATACCCCTCAGGCTCCGCGAGCAGAATGGTTACCGGCTCATGCGCCTGCGGTGGCTTGACCTACTCTTTCAACAGCGATCCTCTCGTCTGCGTAGGAATAGACCTTTTGTTGCTATACATTCGCTCTGCTAATCTGTATCTTGATCTTCAGGCACTCTGCCACTGCAACGGTTGCAAGCGCTCCTCTAGCTCTGTTTACACCCACAACCTTCTCGTACCGGCCGCCACCTTCACGACTTCGGGCATTTCCAAGGCATATAAAGACAAGGGAGATTCAGGGAAAGACCGATCTTTTCACTTCTGCTCGGAATGTGGGACCACACTTTACATCGTGAGCGAGAACATCCCAGGGGTCGTTGTCGTCAAGGCGGGCACTCTAGATGATTTAAGTCTGAATGAGACAAAGTTTAAACCTACTTTCGAGATTTTCTGCAGAGAAAAGTACAGTTGGTTACCGGATATTGAAGGAGCCAAGAAATTCGATGGTGCGATGAAACATTGAATAGACTGATAGTCCTGCATGCTAGCCAATTGGCTCGATCTATCCGCGAATTCCGTCCAGATTGAACGCAGAGGTCACAAGCTCAACGCAGCCTTATCTTCTACTCGCAACTCTGTAGTTAGGTCTTGTTCATCTTTGGCAGTTAGGTTAGCCTCATTCTCGAGAAATAGCCTCAATATACCCACATCTACCTTATAAAGAGCGGCAGTCATCAGAGCCGTGACCCCGTACTTATTCCGTACACCAAAGTCAGCACACCGTCCCAGGAACAGCTCAGCCGTGACTAGGTGCAAGCCTGCTTGCATCAAAGGTATAAAGGCATGTCTGCTGTTTGCTTCCATGTCTACACCTTTGTTCAGGGGTAGTTCAGGTCCGCGGCTCTCTTCATCCGCAAACGCAGAAGCCTCAGCGAACAGCGGAGACCAGCCGTCGTTGTAGCGTGCTTCTATCTTTGGCGCCATGTTTCAGAAGGAGCCTGACAATAGAGTCATGGCCCGGATGCCTGGCATAGAATAGCACTGTCTTGCCCTCCTTGATCTTCATTTCGGTATCAGCTCCATGCTGAAGCAAGACTTCAACCAGAGCTTCGTCGCCTTTAATAACGGCACACCAAAGCGCGTTGGGACGATAGTCTTTTGGACGTGTCATCACTCCAGTGATAGCGGAGCAGCGCTGCTGTAAAGCTCCAGCGAAGGTATGAGCACCGCTAAATGGCTCGTTCACATCAGCCCCATTGCCAAGCAAGAGCCTGACAGTAGCCTCATCCCCTAACAAAGCCGGCTGCAGAAGCCAATTACCATGGCCGTCGCGAAACAGTTTTCGTGCATCCTCCAAGGCGTTGATCAAAGTCTCCACGCTGGCTGCTTGTTTACCATTGATAGCACAAGTGAGCGCGTTGCCAATACGATCATCCCAATGCTGGTCGCGGGGGCACTTTTCGAGATACACCTTGATAACCGCGTCGTGGCCTGACCTGGCAGCTTCATCCCACCCAATAAAATTATCCCATTCGTTGAGCGGCGTTGCGTTGTGTTCCAGCAGCAACCGAACTATGACATGGTATCCCCTCGACGCGGCATGCCATAGTGCTGGTCTGGACTGTGAGGTGGTTTCATGGTATCGTTCTGGCGTCTCACCCACCATATCAGGATGTGCCCCGTTTTTTGAGCAGTAGGCTCGCGATGGCATCGTATCCCTTCTGGCAAGCATGCCAGAGGCCCGTCTGTCTGTCAACGCCCCTGACATTCGGGTACGCGCCTCTCTCAAGTAGCATCTTGACGATGGAATCATATCCCCGTGTAGCTGCATGCCAGAGTGCGGTTGCCCCGTCCTCATCCTTTGCTTCTGCGTCTGCATTGCAGTTCAGCAACTCTTTGACGACATCTGTGTGGCCGTTGGCAGAAGCCTGGCATAGAGGAGACCGACCGTGTTCCCCTTTAATCTCAAAGTTTGCATGTTGGGTGAGCAGCAACTCGACGGCCGGGCAATGTCCATTGCAGGCAGCTTGCCAGACAGCCGTAGAATCGTAATTGTCCTTTGATGTGGGATCAACCCAGCCAGTCTCGAGCAGCAGTTTGACCAACCCTGTGTGTCCATTCGTCGAGGCATACCAAAGTGCAGAGCGGCCGTCTTGATCTCTCAAGTCTGGATGCACTTTCCCTGTCCCAAGAATCATTCGGGCTACCTCCTCCTGTCCTGTATCGGACGCATGCGAAAGCACCGAGCGGCCTCCGCCATCTATGAGATGCCTTTGGGTATCTTTCCTGGCCAGAAGTTGTCGGACCAGGTTTTTGTGTCCACATAGCGCGGCAATAGATACAATTGTTCGCTTCCATACATCTTGGGAGCCCGGAACAATGTCACTTCGAGCGAGAGGAATCCAAACAACTTTCTCGTGCCCCCGGGCTGCAGCATGCGCGAGTGGCGAGAACCCATCTTTGTCTCTCGAGTTGATGTCCACCTCGCGCCGGTTTAGAAGTAAATCGACGACATGTTCGTGACCAGCCTCAGCAGCGAGCGATAAAGATGTACGCTCATTTTCATTCCTAGAATCGGCATCAATGTTTGGAAGGGCCAAGAGTTCCTTGACAACAGCCTCGTTTCCTCCTAATACAGCGAGTGGAAGTCTTTGCTGAGGGTCTTTCTCTTGATCGCCATTTGCAGCATTTCCCACTCCGTCTGTTACAGAGTTTTGTTCTCCTTTGATAGGGTGAGGTGGTTGCAGCTCATGGTCCTTGGAAATAGCTCTCCCTTTGATTTGCGATGATGCCATGCCCTGTAGTCTGACGCAAAGACTCCTTGCCGGGTACTGGGATGGACTGAACTGTCCGAGGTTGATCAGAGCGAATTCTTCTGATCGACATCTCTCAAAATGCTCCATGGTTAGGAATGGGTCCCGCAAGTATATCCCGATCAATCGATCCTTGCTCCCAACCTCGGCACAGTGAAGGACCATCAGACCCAGTCCACCCTCGGCTTGCGCAACGAATGGGGCATCTAGGTGGACGCCTTTGTTGGTCAACGTAAATGAGCTATTGTATGGCGTAAGAGGGTTCCACGAGATGATGTTCTCAGAGCCTTTGAATGCATCGGGTGTTTCGGCCAGAATGCCACCACCGGAGCGGGTTCCACTGTGTTTCCATGCAAAGATACTATGATCATCCGAGACCCTCAAGATCTCCTCTTGAAGCCGAATGAAGGCCTTGTGGCCCTCTCCATAGAGTAAAGGCATGTTGATATCGAAAATGCCCATCAAGGAATAGGCGCGATCCTCAGGCCTTGTTGTCTTCCGACCAGCCGCCCATGACATTCGCTGTGCAATACTTGCAGATTCGAGGTTTTCGCGCCTGGACAAGATAGACTGGGGAACCCCGGTGCGCACTGAAATCTTATCCCCGAGGCTTTCTTTCCTGCCAAGTTGTTGCCACTCCTTGTTGAAGAAATTCATGCGCAGGGGAGCAATGAGCTCCTGCAGGGTCCACCCTCTAGTGAACCATTTGGTTTGAGGAAACTCGGATGCCGACGATATGTCTGAAAGAAACGAATAGCAGACTTCAGCTTTTTGGTAATATCGATACATGGAGTTGATCGCCTCCGTCAACTCGGCGCTGCTCGTTTTATCGATACAACAGGTATCGATCCAGACATAGTTATAGCCATCTTCACGAGCAACAGAGCAGCAATTTTGAATCTTCGCAATCTGTAAATATCGAGCCTAGAGGGAAGAGAAGAAAGAATTCGTGAACCAACCTTGGCGTATCCCATCCTGTCCTTTGCTCGGCCTTGCTCCATGTCCTGAAAGGTGACCTCCTCCTCCTCCCACGTATGAGAAAGAATTGCGTACCGCGGAACATTATCTGCAAAGTACTCAAGCTTGATAGGCTTTACATTGAGGAGCCGCATGCCAGCGACCGCACCCGGGGTTGGGCAGCGGGGATAATTGTGAAAAGAAAACCACACAATAAGGAGTCCGATGCTGGGAATGTTGTGTTGCGTAAAGTGCTGGTGGGCTCTTATAGTCAAGTCGACTGCGTTGGAGCTGAAAAGGTTCAATGTTGAACACGTCAGGAGATTACAGAGAGCCTAACAAGATGAAACAGGAGCGGGTTAATATTAAATCCAGAAGCATCACTGCTTCTGCTGAGTTCTATTTCAGTATTAAACACACACACGACACGGTCAAAAACTCCAGAGCCTGCTTCCGCCAAGGCCTCTAATCTTAGCTCGGCTATTTATTTATAGCTTAGACCTCCATTGGGAAGTGATTCGTTTATCTCTGCAGGAGTAGATTACCAGTTCTCACGTCCGGAGAAGCTATCGGGCCAGATGCCGAAATCTCGATTAATAAGCCGACCAAAACGAAAATCAGAGCAAAGAACCGTGGAGAACTCAAAGACTGGAGACATATTTAATTCATCCTTTGTAAAATATCCGACCATTCAGCACGACTACGGAAAAGGTCTTCTCCTCGTAGCAGATCCATCATAGCCTATCTCACAACTCCCTCATCATCAACATGACAACAGTAGATGGCACGCCCGAGACGCCACCACAGCCTCCTTTGAGGGTCCTTGCCTTGTCCAAGACAGCTGGTTACCGCCACGAGTGCATCCCTGTCAGCATCGCCGCTCTACGCGCCCTCGGTGATCGCACGCGCTTATTTGACTTGGACTCCACCGAGGACGCTAGCATCTTGACTCCTGATAACCTCGCTGGCTACTCAACCGTTATTTTCCTCCACACCACCGGCCCGTTCCTCAACGACGCCCAACTTGCCGCCCTGCAGAGTTATGTACGCGCTGGTGGTGGCTTTGTCGGCGTTCACGCCGCTGCGAGTGGCAATAAGGAGTCGGAATGGTATGGCCGCCTCGTCGGTGCACACTTCGATTATCACCCCGCGCCAGAGGAGGGAACGCTGGCGATCGAGGACGCGGGACATGAGATCATGGCGGGTAGCTCAAGCAGTGAGCGGAGGTGGATGGATGAGTGGTATAACTTCAAGACACATCCCCGGGAGAACGCCAACCTGCATGTGCTGGTACGCGGCGACACAAGTTCATTCCAGGGCGGCAATATGGGCGACGACCACCCACTAGTCTGGTGTCAGGAGTTTGAAGGCGGCCAGTCTTTCTACACGGCCCTGGGACACTTTGACGAGGCCTATGAGGATGAGTGGTTCATGGGCCAGTTGGAGCGGGCAATTGTCTGGACAGCAGGCGCAGGGAAGCGGAAGGCGGATAAATAGACTGCCCTGAAGCTAAGAAGGGAGCCATGGGAGAACCATAGCATATGATTAGATACTCCTAGGTGACTGCAAATTAAAGCCCAAGTCCCGCACAACGCAACCATCGAGGGGCCATGAATGTAAGAGGACGATCCTTGATGCAAATGTATTTTCTGCTTTGATGGGCATTTCTCTACAAACAATAACTTCTAAGCAAATGTAAAGTCGAAGTTGTGCGTTCTTGGTTTTAACACATCGGGGACGAATGGTCCAAACTCGTCTTCCGGTGACCAGCAGATCTGAAGAGTCTCTGACAATTCCTGGATCCGGACAGCATCATCAACGGTCATCCTTCCAAAAAAGCTCTGAGCAAGCCGTAGGTAATCGAGGTCGGACGAGAGGACTTGAGAGAGACTCTGTGCGTGTCTGCTATTAGCCCAATTCTGCAGCAGATGATTCATTGTGCAGATGTGCTCACCTTGTGCACCTCCCGAATTTCGTGCGCGGTATCCCCAGCTGAGATTGCAGCTGCCACCGACTCGAACCTGGAGAACCACGGGAGAGCTTTTTCTAAATCACAGCCCTTCCTTAACAACATGTCACTGAGGTAATGAGTCAGCTCCCGAATTCCATTGACGCTGGGTTCCGCATTAAGCCCAGTTGTATCATTGCTGGCAGCAGCCAAAAGGACAAGAGCAGCTGAGGTTGGATAAACCAAAACACGCCTGTGCATATTAGCGAGCAGTCCCAGCTGTGGACAAGGAAGGCATACCAAAGAGCTGCAAACTGCTGTGTAGGCAGACAATGCATCAGACGAATTGTTGCTTGCGCTGATGTTGTGCAGTCACCCACAGAGGTGAAGCCTTTCATTCTCTGCATTTTCATTTTCAGGTCATGATATATGAAATGCATCAAGATAACGGGAAGTGGCAGGTTTTCTCTGCCAGGCTGGTATTGCTCGTGAGGTCGGAACGATGCCGGCATGTTCATCTTCCACTTTTCCAAATCTCGGTGTAAGATTTCAGCTCTCATCGAAAGATCCTGCCAAGAAGGGTGCTTTGCAGTACTAGAAGGGAGCTGATGGTATACATCATGCTGAATTCTTGTAAGCTCAGCTCGATGTCTCATGATGTTGACACCATGATCCATGCCCGGCACTTCGAGATACCAAGCAGGATCCAATGGTGTCTCTGCCGGGAAATCTTTGCCTGAAAGATCTGAGATCATTGGGGGTATACCAATTCTAAACGCAAGATCAATATCCAGTGAAGCGAGAGTCCAGAAAACGCGCAACTGAATCTCCGTATCCTGCACACATCCTTGGTGAGAACGGGAAAGTTCGCGCATCTGGTATGCACGCACCGCAAGCGTGTTCAGATGAGAGGCGATGTGAAGATCTGCATTGCCTAACATAAATATGGCCACGATGAGCATGGCTTCGTAGGCGAGTTCGCTAGAACCTTGGAAAAGCAAGAGCGGAACTGTAGAAAAAGCGCTCTTAACGTACGCCCAAGACGCCGGCGCCAGCTCACCGTAGGCAGAGTTTGCAGTTTTGCATTGAACACCCAGTGCGAGCGAGGCGTTGCAAATTGCCATCCTAGCTGACCGTTCTACAAAGTCGTCGGATTCTTGAGGCGTGATAAGCTCTTGGAGATGGCTCATCTCGAGAAGGGGGTATAGATCGGAAATGTCCTGGACAATGTCCTCCAGCCTCGTCAGGACTTTGTTGTAGGAATGCGGTGGGCTGAACAGTGACATCTTGAATGTATCAGTCTTGACCGTGGATCTTATAAACTCGATGAAGTGCATTTGTAGAAATGATGCCGTGGGATTGCCCAACTGCTGCTGATTGGCGGAAGACTCGGTGATACAGAGTCTCTCCAAAGGCGACATGTGCAATGCAGTCGGATTTTGACTCAAAGCATTGGCTTGCGTAAAAGTCGTACTTGTTGGCTCTTGAGTCCTTGAATCCGGCAAGGGGGGTGGAGAGTCTTCGACATGGTCACCATGGCCTTCATCGGTGGAGCTAGACGTGCCCGACTTAAGAGACTCTTCAAGTCGCTTGAGCCTCTCCTCCAATTTATGTGCAAACTCCTTGCTACCAGGGTTAACCTTGCTCGTTATGTGATGAAAGAGGTTTGTACCTTTTTCCGGGACCTCGAAATCTTCGTTGTTGATACACGCATTGAATGCCTCGCTTTTGGCATTGGCAGCATGATGGATGCTGCCCGTCACATTTTGATTTGCGTTTCTGGCAAGCGAGACAAGCCTACATACAGGTACAGGGGTTCATTAGTGCATGCATTTGGGGTGTAGGAGGGGCGTTTGTGAGCAGGGTGACGGCGAATTGAAGACTTACGTTGTGCAATCGGACACGAGGCTGCAAAGAACCGTCTTCAGGAACAGAACTCTCCATTTTGTTTTGACTTTGATGTGGCCATGAAGAAGAAGAAGAAGTTGTTCTCTAGGTCTTACCTCGAGGGTGTTTTGGGCGTGCCAAGCCTTAACTAGAAAAATTTGTCATGTTGGTCGTTTGTCATGGCCGGAATCAAATTGCCTCCGACGCGTTTAGTTAGTGATTATGTCTAGGGTAGGTGGGATCACCTTGTACCACTCGCACCAACCCCTGATAGCAGATTCGTGCCGCTTTCAGATATCTCAGGCCTTTGTTAATAACATCTTCTACTCATATCAAACCTCTTCATAAAAATGTGTGACACTCTGTATCGCGTCTCTGAGTTAAACTGTCAAGGCTTATGTGGCCTGTTTTACGTATTTTCTGTCAAATAAGGGAGGCGCATCAACACAAACACCTTACATATCAAAGAGCGCCAGCAGCATGAGTTCTGACCTTAGAATGATCTCCATTTGATGGGCCACATGCTAATCGTCTACATAACCCTTGATCGCAGATCATTGACACTCGTGCGAGAAAGACTAGGCTCTATAAGGTGACCCCGCGAACCGTCAGAGGCGGACGCCCTGAAGTTACCGGGCTAGACCCACGGATCTAGTACCTAATACCTAGAACATTTATCAACTAGAGAGCTATGCTTCTCCTGCAAAACTCGTGATGTGCTTGCAGTTTGCGGCCAAGAACTACGTTTCAGAATCTGCACTGTCTCGCTTATCAATCTCCTCGAAGCACCGCCGTCGGTAGACCAGCCCCTGGTCTCTTTGTCAAAGTCATCTAGCCGTATAGTTGGCAGTCTGCTCACGTCTTCTGTTGCTGGCCGTTCCCCAAGTTCAATCCACATCCATATTGCCAAGGCGGCGAGCAGGACCCCCATGCCTTCGTGCTGCGCTGCTGTAGGCTTTGTTCGGATTGTTGACCAGGCACGACATGCATGCGTGACAGCGATTTTTGCTTCCTTGTTATTTTGTATCCAGTGGCGTAGCTTGGTGACATTGGTAGCTCGTTGGATCTCGGTTACGCGCCAACCAGAAAATGCGAAGAGTTCTCGTACAGGCAAGCGAACGAACAAGGATAGTAGATGGATATGGCTTTGGACAGCCCGAGATAGCCTGGTTGGTGGTAAAGTCGCCGCGTGGCGTTGGAGGAGGCCTAGAAATATGAAGGCGTTTTGGAGCTTGGGAGCGTCATGGTATACTCCCATTGTGAGGAGCAGAGTGTTGAATTCACCGACATCGGCAACCTCACCAGAGCAATACAAGTCAAGAAGCCTCTGACGTAGAGGAGCTGGTAGGTACGAAGCTGGTTGCGTGACAAGGTTAGCGGTCTCCTCCAGACTATCCAGGAACACCTACATTCGCTCAACCTCTCCTGCCATTCTTCTTTGGAAGATGCATCCCAGGCGGACTCATGGGAGGGCATCGGCAGTTGTAGAAGTTCGATGGGCATTACTACAGGAGCTGACCAGAAGCAACTGTACTGGCAATCGAGAACCTGCAAAGAAACTAAGACCTCATAACTCGTATTGCGTGACGAATTTCACAAGAACCTACCCATGCAAAATGGAACAGTCTTCGCTTACCTTCTTTCCGAAGCCAGCCCTCCCAATCTGCCGTATTTGGATGGGATGCACTGTCCAGTGGTACTCCGAACTCACTGAATTTGGCGTAGAACGAGATCCTCTTACATAGCGTGGCAAGGAGAGCCATGGCGGTAGGCACGGCTTCGGCAAGCCTCATTTCTCCGGAATACATCATGCCGACCTGGTTGAGAACAGTGGCTTGAGCGATATGAATATCAGGCGGCGAAGTCCGGGAACATTCCACCTGATTAACGTTAGGGTTGTGTGACTAAGAGGACGATCAGGTTTAAGATCTAACCGTGAGGTGAATGGCTCGGCGCAGAAATTCGTGTATATCATGAAAAGTCTGTTCAGATCTCAAGGTTCGTGAGAAGATACAGCCAACGGCAGCGACGGCAACAGCAAGCAACCAATCATCTCTACGCGGGACAAATGTTGCCTTGCGTAGTAGAGGGAATACAGAGTGAAATTCCTCAAAATGGACCTGTATGAAAATGTTGATGTGGTTCATTGGCGGGAACTTTTGTGTCGTGAAAGGCACGTAGAATTCGTTGTCGGCGTTGAGGCGAGTAAAGAATACAAACCATCATCTCGTAAGTATCTTGTGTTAAGCACGGGACGTGGTGGTAGTCCTCTGCCCTCCAAGACTCGAGATCTTGGTCATCATTGCCTGTTTTTACCTATCTGTTGGGCACTTGACGGTTCTGTTGTGTCTGCCTCTCCATCGCTGGGACAGCTCACATCAGCTGTCTGTAAAGGTAGGTGGTGGTGCGTCTGTCGCCAGCATCTCCACTTCTGTCTCAGCCGGGGATGGCATGGAAGCGGCTGCAAAACCACCGAGTCCTTGGGTTTCTTTTTCTTTTGTGGAATTCCCGGGCAAGTCTACCGCGTGGCCCAGGAACGCTGTGGGATCAAAGTCGAGCGATGGCCAGATCCCTTGACTGCAAAAGGGGTCGATGCTATCCCAACCCAAATTCTGAAAGGTACTTTCACATCCCGAGAGAAAGCTTTGATCAAGGTAAAGCCCTGGAGCAGCGATGGGCGGATTTAGGAGGGTCTGCATCGATGCTTGGCCGACCGATGGAAGGCATGTGGAAGACACATGGCCATATCCGAGCTCGTTTCTAGATTCCGGGAGGGTTGTGCTGCCAGGGCCTTCGGAAGAAATTAAGCCATCTGTGGCTCGCATACGGAGTACTTTGATCTAAATCGCAATGCTCAGGCATCTGTCCGTCACCATCAGGGCTGCGTTGATTCCCTTCACCATGGCGTCCCCTCTTCAATGGCGCGTAGACGCATCCCAATAGTTTCGAGGTGCACCTAGCACAAGGCAATTGACCATCGCAACGCTGCTTAGACTTGGCGCAGTGAATGCAAGCTTGTGATACGTAGGATGTCTTCTGACGTTTGGGCGGCGTTGCGTTTGTGTCGTGAACCTGCATATGTCGGCTAAGCGCATCCCTGGGTTGAGATAGTTAGCTTGTCATGTCGGTCAACGTGGGGTTTGGCGTTCAATCTCACTTTCGGGAAAACGCCGATGGGCATTGATCACAGGCAAACGGCCGGAGACCGAGATGCCGAAGCCGGTGACGTTGAAAATGCTCGTTTCTTGAGAAGGTAGCGCCGCAGTCACGGCATGAAGGCATAGTTGCAGGGTACGGCCCCACGCTGGGAAAGAAGCAAGAATTGGCGGAACAAGAGGGAGAATGAGAGGAGCATACCCTTTATTACCCCTCTGTTTCCCGTTCCCTGCCCCCTCCACAATACGATCTCCCCGCGTTCTTGATCAAGCCACCCGATGACGGTTATGCCCAGCGGCAGTTGGCGAGGCAACCCGGGGTTGCGGGGACTTCACGAACTGTCAAGATCAGTTGTATCACTGACCAAAAGTGAGTGCGAGATGCACAGTTCATCTCGGTATCAGATACCTCGGACCTCAACAACCCCACATCCGATGAAACGCGCTCCCCACACGTTGCTCCGTAGCGGCCCCGCCTAGCGGCAGTTCGGTCGCGGGGAGATGCCGATAAACATTCCCCAGATTCCGATTACACATCATCATCCTCAATGGACAAGAGCACAGAATGTGTCTAACGAGCCGGCGAAGTATCACAAAATACCTAGTGTAGCAGCATATAAGGGGCTATTGCCTCGGCATCGGTTAGGATTTATTGTTTACTTCTGTCATTGGTATAGTGGCACATTCTGCTCCACGAGTAATCTGTTCTCATCACCACATACCATCATGCTCGACTTTCAAGACAAAATCGTTGTTGTCACAGGTGCTGCCCGTGGCATTGGCCAGGCAATCTCCATCGAACTTGCAGCAGTTGGTGCCCATGTCATCCTAGCCGATATCCAGCTAGAGCCCCAAGAGAAGACAGTCTCAGAGCTCCAAAGCCGTAACCAGAAAGCTTCTGCCTACCAATGCGATGTGACCAGCGACGAATCTGTCAAAGAATTCGCCTCACACGTCCTGAAGAATATCGGTGTTCCAGACATTGTGTACAACAATGCTGCCTTTATTCGGAGTGGCGGCATCCTGAACGCCAGTGTGGAGAATATTCGGCGTGAGCTAGATGTCAACGTCTTGGGCTATATCCGTGTTGCTCAGGATATTTTGCCTAACATGGTAGCCCATGGCTCTGACTAGATCGTCAATACAGCATCTCCAAACGCATTCGTCCCGCCACCCATTGTCGCGGGAAATCTCCTCGGTTATTACATCACAAAGGGTGCCGACGTATCCATGTCCCAATGCCTGGCAATGTCACTCAAACCCACTGGCGTCGGAGTCAGCATCGTCTTCCCTGATCTCACCTACACTGAGTCGGTTCACGAGTTGACTGGCACCGCTCCCAGCGAGTTCAACACTGGGTTTGCGGACTTTGTATCAACTTAAAGCCGCCCGGCTAGTGCTGTGGCTAAGAGGATTGTGGATGGCCTGAAGGAAGGCAAGTTTTTCGTCAATACCTATGATGGTTTTCAAGAAATGCTGAGGGCTTGGGCGAAGAATGATATGAACCCTAATTTTAACTATCTTTCCTTCTCTCGTCTATAGAGTAAACACAGAACAGATAGATTGTATGGAATCAGATTATCCTATTATGCAAGGCAAAACTCCCACAACATTCTTTTCTACAGCCTTGATATTGTCTACATAGGGTAAGCCCTCTGCTCCACTGTTGTCATTTACGTTTGTAAGTATGGTGGCCCCTCAAAAACAAACCATCAGTCATGATAACGAAGAAAACCCTTCTTGACACATGCCAGAATCAAAAAGCACTAGTTATAGCGCAGAATGAATACACTGATTACGGTTGCCAAAGTTTAGGTTGTGATCTAAGACGCTTGTCTTCCTCGCAAACGGCTGTCGCAGCCTCGGGTTCACTTACTGGTATATTTAGCACAGAGTATTAAGAGTTATGGTTCCTTTGTAGGTGCAAGTAATCGTCGCTCATGTTAATTCTAGTTATGGCGAGCTACTCAAAACCCCAGATCCTTGGTGACCACCCTATTTTCCTTACCAACCAAGAACACAGACTTGTGCAAGTCGAACGATTCCGGGAGATCCTCCAACGCACGTCTGCGCTTCTCATCCTCAAGGAAGGCTGTAGCCCCATCCATGTTCGCGAACCAAAATTGTTCCATGGCTCCCATCGTAGTCCAGTCCGCGGTCAAGAATGGAGTATCGGCGAAGAAGTCATCAGTGTCATCAGGAGTGACGCTCTTGTTCAGTGCATAGCGCAGCAACTTGGTACCACTAGAGGCTTCAACAACGGCACTCGCTCTTGCAGTAATGTCTCCTCCGAGCCGATCCTTGGAAGTTTGTGAGTTCTTCGCTAGGTAGAAGACCATCAGGACGGAGTCCTTATCGCGGTTTTCAAACTCCACCGGATCAATCACGATGTCGACTGTCGACTGGCAGAGTATCCCAATGGTACCAGACTCTTCGACAAACACATGGCTCCCTGCAGAGGCCTTGTAATCTGGGGCATGGAACGAACCCCAAAGAGCTTTGAGAGTCGACCAACCTAGAATGGTAGAGCAGTCCCATGAGGTCGACGAGGCGTTCATGCCGATTAGTGGAACAGCTGATTTAGGAACCACAACAACCTGGATATAATTCCGTAAAACAGGAACCTGGGCCGCAATCTTCTGTGTCATTCCAGCGTGGACCTCAGTGTACTCGTGCAAGAACTTTTCGTCCTTCCAGCCAGATACACGGGAAGCCAACATGGCCATTTTGACGGTTTTGTTGTTTTCGGCGTAAGAGTTTGTCACTGGAGGAATGACAGGAAGGACCAGATGGCTGTCATACTTCCCACCGAAATGAATGACGTGCGTGCCCTTGTTCACTGTGTTGGGATGTCGCGAAACGGGTATGTTCGTTGGATAAGTGCCATAATCGTGGCTGGAAACGACAACCTGAAGGCGCTCTCCAGGTCTGAGGTGGCAACTGGTAGGCATAATCTCGATATCCACGGGAACAATCTCACCCGGTGCCAGGGGCAGGTCCCTTTGGTGAGTGTGCACAGGCTGGTAAGGTGTCGATGACTTCTCATCCAACTCACGGCGCGACACCCGCAAGAAACCGAAGCCAATGGGGCCGGTGTCGACAACTGTCAACCAAGGAAAGAAGACCTGATTGCCGTCACGGTCTAGCTTGCGGAGAGTAATGAAGAGATCCATGTTGTCGGCGCCCTTTGCTTCGACCCAGAGACGGAGCTTGGCGTGCCCGGCAAATTCCAGTGATTGTTGTGTAATGGGGAGATCGAATGCGATTTCTCCGCCCTCGGCATCATATGAAAGTGATTGTTCCTTTCCTTGAGTAATGCGACTAAGACCCTTGGATGGTGTTAGGAAGAAGCGCGTATAGTCGGTGGTCTCGATTGGGAACGACTTGGCTGAACGCCATTCTCCCCCGTAGTATCGCTCCCTCATAGTATACCGCACGGTTGGCCAAAATTGAACTTCGTTCGCCTCCCCCAGCAGGTATTTATCAAGGAAGGCTTTCTGGCGCCCGAGAGACTCTTCCGTAGTTGACCACTCCCACCTGTTGTTGTTAGTTACAACCCAAAGCTAGTTTTAGAGAGAAGGCTCGCATTACTTCTGGTACTGATGAAGCTCAAGGAACTTTTCTTTGGCAGGAATCTTCTTCCAAGAGTTGAGTGTGCCACGTGTATGGATGCAGTGATCACCTCAACCGCAGATGATGTATGTAGGACATTCGATGTTCTCGAGGTTGGGCAACTTGCTCTTCCAGTAGTCGTCAAAGAAGGGATGCTCGGCCCCACCGTAGGTAGCATCTTCTACAAGGTTGCGTCCCCAGTTCCAGAAGACAGGATAACTAGACGCAAGTCAGTATTACAGCAGAGTCACAGTAACGGTATCATGAGATTGTTCCTTACAGGCCACTGAATTGCGTTTCGGGGATCCCTCCCTTGAATGTCATCTCACGGTAAAGATCCGTCATTCCGTCAATAGGAATGATGGCCTAAACAATTTGAAGTCAGTGACAGGTCTATACAAAAGGTCCAAGAAACCTACCGCCAGCGATGGGGGCTTCTCAGCTACAGTTAGCCAGATTACCATGGCATATCCACTGGCTCCATAAAGCGCGACTTTTCCATCACTCCATGGTTGTTTGGCAAGCCATTCGATCACATCGTAACCTGGTATAAAAGTCAGTAGTGGCCAACACTCCCATGAAGCACAGTCTATTACCATCGAGGCCAACGTCACGAGTGTAGTAACCTTTGTCTCCATCTGACTGATGCGACCCTCTAGCGTCGACAGAAGCAACAGCATACCCCTGATGACACCACCAGCCAGGATCTGCTGCCTCGAAAAGGTAGAGCTTGGAAATGCGGGAAGCATCTAATCCAGAGGCTGGGGGAAAGACGCAGATGTCGACGGCGCCATCTTTGCCATAGACGCTGTAGTTGAGGATGACAGGCAGACGTTCGTTCCGTCGGTTCTCAGGACGATATAGGTTGGCTCTAAGCACTGTACCATCCCTGACGGACAGAGCGACATCCAAGTCCTGTATGATTCCATCTTCGACGATGGTCCTTGGGTTGGGGTCTCGAGTGCCCAACAGTTTGGGATCCCATCCTACAAGAATTGTTAGCTCGAAGGCCGTGATGGCAAACAGGTTCAGTCCTATGCTCACTGGGTATGAATTTTCCCAGACGCTTCATCTGAGCGAGGGCCTCAGTCGTAAGACTTAGATCAGCCATGTTGTGTAGTAACAGTTGGAGAATATTGGAGTTGAAGATTGGAGTTGTGAATGAAGCACTCTTCAGCTCCCCACTTGTACAAGGCATATTCTGATTCATTATATACCAGAAACAGCACACTTTCATCATCCACCGGGGCACAACAATGGTGTCATTTGGACCATCGGGCTTTCTGGCTGTGTGACTCTCCTGGTCTTCATCGGCATCATGTAAGTGAGGGGATCCCTCTACCACATTTCCGATGCCTGCCAGTTTCAACTTGATGAATCGATATCCTTGACGTACTTGAGCGTGTCTGCCGAGTTAACTACCCTACTCGACCGGTCCCAGCTCGCCTGTTGTTATGCGGTGTGCTGGATGTTGCGGAACTACTACCCCACAATAGCCGACGTTATGCAGATACCCCCACCACATTTCCGAGGCCTGTCAAGATGGGTCAGTTTAGCTGTGAAGTCTATACTGACTTCTCGATTAGTTAGGTATACATTACTACAGAGAGCTGATGGGCGATAGTCATTGCTTTTTATATAAACCTCCTCGCAAAAATGTTTCTATCAACCATTACTCAACCTTCAATCAAACCTCTCTTCCGATCAATCTTTGACATACATATCTTGAACTAATCTCACCGTCAATCGCCAACTAATCCACACAATGACGAACGACTTCTCAAAGCTCGGCCGGCTCACGTCTTCTGAGCCAGAATTTGACGTTGTCGTCGTTGGCTCGGGCCACAATGGCCTTCTTGCAGCTGCATACCTTGCCAAAGCTGGAAAAAAGGTTCTCGTTCTTGAACGGCAGTCGTACCCTGGCGGAGGCGTGGCGTCTCTGCCCATGGCTGAGCCTGGCTACACCAGCGAACGTCACAGTGCAATCCATCAGATGATTATGGGAAACCCTCTAATCACTGATGATGAGCTCCAACTCCAGTCCAAGTACGGGCTGCAGTATCTTCCGCTGGAGCCAGCTTATGCCATCATCTTCAAAGAGGGTGTTCTCCCTCTATACCAGGACATTAAACGGACCGCCGATGCCATCGCCGCCATCTCGAGCCCAACGGAAGGTGAAGCGTACCAGCGCTTTGCCAAATTGTCAGCCAAGATCACCAAGCTCATTATGCCGGGCATGTTCGTTCCTCCTTCTACGACACCCCCAGATCTGTCCGACCACCCCGATGTCGCTGCGGCTCTTGAGTCGAGTGGGAAGCGCAGCTCGCTTGACATTGTCAACCAGTACTTTAAGGATCCTACAGTGAGAGTAGCTATTCTTCGATTTGTTACCGAGATCCAACTGGCGCATCCCAAAACTCCAGGAACCGGCTTGATGGCTTATCTGGGCGTTGGTCTGATGGTCCTGTACGGGTTGGCGGTGCCTCGAGGAGGTGGCTCGGCCTTTACTGCAGCTGTGTCCAGGTGCCTGGAGGCATACGGAGGAGAGCTTCGCCTGAATACCGAAGTTATCAAAGTCATTACCGAGAACGGGCGAGCTGTTGGTGTCCGCACACGAGCTGGTGAGATTCGAGCGCGAGAATGCGTCATGGCTCAGATTCACCCACACATCTTGGGCAAACTTGTGGATGGCATCGACCCAGCTATCACAGCGGCGGCCCCCAAGACCAAACTGTCCGAGTACAGCCTTGTGGTCGTCCACGCCGCCTTGGAAAAACCACTCAACTTCAAGGCAGGAGGAGTGGCAAACCGCGTGGTGATGAACACCATCTGCCCAGGCAGTGTCGAGGAGCTTCTCAAAAGCTACGATACCATGGACAAAGGCAAGATACCAGATGTCATCATGACAGGCGCATCAGCTATCAACGTCGCCGACCCAACACGGGCTCCAGCTAGAAAGTCCATCCTCCATGCCATGGTAATGGTTCGTGCAGATCATGCTCGCGTTGGTTTCCAGGGGTGGGATGAGGCCAAGGACGAGGTGACACAAAAATTCTTCCGCTACTTGTCTAGCTATCTTGTGGACTTTACTCCCGATCAAATCCGGGCATATCACGTCGTTACCCCCAAAGACCACCAAGATGACACACCCAGTTTCCAGGGCGGTGATATCTGTGGTCTCTCGATGTCTTCAGATCAGATGGGCCCTCTTCGTCCTACTCCAGCGTTGGCCCAGTATCGTGTCCCTGGCGTAAAGGTCTTGTATCGAGCCGGCCCTTTTATGCATCCAGGTGGTGGTGTGTGGGGTGGTGGTCGTCCTGTAGCTATGCGTGTTATGGAGGATATGGGGATCGACTTTGACGCAGCGATCAAGAATGATAGGACAAAGCCATCGCACCTTTGAATGGGGGAAACCTAGTCTTGTATCTACGCAGCCGACCATATCAGAAATGCGCGGGCGCTGATGTTTTTTAACAATACCAATACCTCAAGCCGTGGAGGTCACCATTGTGAAATCATTTTTCGATTATCTGTCTGTGATGGCCAGAATAACAGATGACCTCATGGTCGGGCTAGAGAGGGACACTAAAGAAACAAGGCATCAGGGTTTGTTTACTGCAAGAATATCGAAAACCATTACCATGTCCTCTGGGGGATGATGAGAAGTAGTGCTTACACTCGGAGTCTCGGCAATGATCGCTGCAGCTGAATCATTGATCAGGAGAAAGCGGTGCCGTCGCTCCGCGCCGGCTCACAGCTATGCCACAAGATGTGGCGAGTTAGACAAGAGGAAGATGATGCTCGTCCGCTCCCAATTCTGATAACGACATCTCTTGGCAGGAACCGGGCGTAAGCCTGCCCAAAAGGAGATGGATCGACAGGTCAGGCCCCTGGATAAGTTGGGGTTTGTCACTAGTGTGTCCAAATTGTCTGCAGCTTTCGTCGCCTAGTGGCGCTCGAAACCACGCTATTGATTAGCTATTGACGGGTATCGGATGCCAAGGAAATTGGCTGTAGACACAGGGCGAGCCTGTGAGATAAAGACCAAGAACCACTCAACTCTCATTGCAATGCATCCCTCATTCGCTCCAACTAATTGTCACTCGCTCAAACACCTTCAATCGCTACGATGGTTCCCCGGATCACCCTTTTGTTGGCTTTTGGCCTCGTGTGCATCGAGTCTGCAGTTGCAGGTCCTTGCATTCCTGGTACCACATCAAGTGAGTGTGCTTCGTACGGCGTCGATGTTGGGTCGAACAGGGTGAGCTAACTAAGCCTCCAGCGGCCTTGACATCTTCTGAGATGGAATCTGCCACCTCATCTTCCGCATCCTCCACGACGGTTGCAACCACGGATTCCATTACCTCGGGCACTGACTCAACAACCACATCTCTGACACTTACTGAGTCTCCTACCGAGTCAACAACCTTCATATCATCAACCAGTAGCGTCACAGTGAGCTCGGAGTCAACAACGCTTTCAACCTCCGAAGCTACCACTTCCGAGGCGACCACATCTCTGTCGACCCAGACATCCGCCACCTCGACCTCCCCTCAGCCAGACTCAACAGCATTCAACATCATCCCAGGTTCTGGTTCAGCTGCCAGTGGGTTCCTCAAAGTTAGAACCATACTTGGCGGAGAGGTCTACTTCAACAATCCATACACATCATACCAGACCGGCGTGTTCGTTGTGAATGGTGCCACTCGGCACCTTACCGAACGCGGGTCACAAAGCATCTGCGCCTTCTTCAGAACCGGCCAAGGCTATGGCGATCTCATCGGCTGTCAGCCAGAGGTCAATCCCGATGTGCAACAAGTCCCCATCACCTGCCAGCTAACAGCCAGTGAGAAGATTCAGTGCTCAGTGGCTGGCAAATTCTGTTACTACCAGGGCGACATGCTCCAATGCGATGATAGGGGAACATTTTCTTCCCTCTACATTGAGGGCCTTAGCAGCGGCGGCTATGGTGTTGTTCTTGGCTCCAGTGGTCTCAGTCTGACACCAGTAGAGCTTTCAGCTGCACCCATCGAAACTCAGTGATTGTATTCAGTCGGTCTTCTGTCGTGGTCTAGGTTTTTTCAACGAGAGTGGGGAACAGTTCATTAATGACCCTTGCACCGTACATCGTGGGCTTGTCCTGCTTAGCTCCCAGATCAAGCATGTATCAATATTTAGAACTTCTATAGTATATAATTATATCAATGAGAGGGAATACCTATTGCGCCTTGGGTAAAATACATGGTTAATTTGACAACCGAAACATTGAAGTCGTGTGATGGGGAGGATGATTACTCAGCCAATCATGACCGTTCTGACATCACACTCACGCAGGGTAGCTCCAAGCATGATGTCATGAGGGCTTGGAACTTGGAACAACATGGAAATGAATAACAAGACAAGTTGCTCCATCACCTGGATCATTGGTTTTCTAAACTCTCATCAATAATCAAAGCTACCAAAATGAATGTCAACGTCCCAGATTTGATCAAAGCGGCCGTCCCCGAGTCAAAAGGTCGCAATGTCCAGATCCTCAATGACAACATGACAGGAAACAATTACAGAGACCAAAACTTCCTCTCCAGCGACTTTCCATCAAACCCTCCCAAGTTGTACGTGACAGGGGAGAGCGACGAGTTTGACCAGCTGACTCTCGCCGAATGGCGAGCAGAGGGCTTTGATGTTGAGTATATCTCAATGGAGAGCCATGGTGATCGGTATCTACGCAAGATCAAGTCGTTGAGCAAAGAGAATCTGGGACCTTGCAAAAAGTTTGGAATCATAGGTAAGTGGGACGGACATAGCAACTTCTCGGCCGTGTGTTAACATAGGGTACCTAGCATATGACGACGCAGCAGCTATATGCCTCGAGCATTTCCATGTCCTTGACAACAACCCAGAATTCAAGCTCGGCCTTCTGATTGCCTACTATCCCTCTTCGATCCCAGATCCCAATGGCCGATTCCCAAGCGCTATCAGCACCTTGGTACATTTCACAGCTGGTGAAGAAGTCGGCGTAGTGAAACAGTCTCAGATGGTGGGCATCCAAGGCAAGAAGCGTACAAGACGCAGAACGATTAGCAGAGGCATCGGCGCCGGCGGCAAGTTGAACCTCGCGTACCCCAGCTATACATACGATGCCCAGCCAGGTTTTGCTGAGCACGATATGGAGGAATATGATGCGATATCTGCCGACCTGGCCTGGAGCCGGAGCTTGGCTTTGGCGAGAAGAGTATTTGGGATTAACCCCGACTTGGAAGTTGCTTTGGACAACAACGTGCAGAGTTAGTCTTTAACACTAACAAAAAGGCCTATTAGGGACTACTAGACTAACATCGACAGGCAAATTCTTCTCCACGCATCCTGAGCAAGCCATGTCTACCTATACGACACACAAGACGCCTCACGTTACCAACATGCCAACCCTGACAGGAGGCATTGGATCAGCTGAGCTAAAGCGTTTCTATACGGAATTCTTCACCAACCCACCTTCTATCAAGACGACGCTCATATCGCGCACCATCGGCGCTGACCGAGTCGTGGATGAGATTCACCTGCGCTTCAAGCACACACAGGAAGTCCCGTGGATGCTCCCCGGAGTCCCGCCTACCACCAAAAAGATCGAGATCATGATGGTAAGCATCGTCACGTTGAGGGGCGGTAGACTCTACCATGAGCATGTGTACTGGGACCAGGCCAGCGTTTTGGTACAAGCGGGACTGCTAGACCTAGAGTTGTTACCACAGGCTGCCAAAGATCTCGGCGTCAAGAAGCTGCCTGTGGTAGGAAAGCGGGCAGCGAGAAAGGTGATCAAGAATAGGAATGATAGTGACGATGAGGGGGAGGCGGATAATGAGCTGATTGAAGGCTGGGGAAAGGATGAAGCCAAGAGTGAGCAAATTGCAACCGCGACAGCCAAAGAGGCCTCTTGAATGATATTTTCCATTCTTGTCTTATATACAATGCATCTAATTTAGCCCTGCGTTACCATTGGGTTTAACTATTTGTGTCATCACTTATTAAGCTCTATCATCCATAGCCGGTGAAGTTAGAGCGAAGAAGTATCACTTCCTAAGGCAGGTTTATCGAGCTTATCTTGCTCATTTGACCGACAATGTCATGGGGTGCTTAATTACAGCTTGTGTGGTATGGTTGGTCCACTGATGGATGTTTTACTGCTGATTCTCCCAGCTAAGCCACACAACTGCTCAGGTCAGGGGACATGGCCTTTTGGGTAGATGAGTAGACAATCAAAGAAGGCTGTTCAATGCTGAATCTTGATGTTGAATTGCGAAAATAACAGCTAGGGAGACGTAGCGGAATTCTGAATCGAGAAGCGGTCGATGCTATTCTGCCTTGGTCGGGTTGGAAGGGTGGCTCAGGTCATTTGACCGCAACTCACCAACGCCCGACATGAGAGGACTGCTTACCAGTGTCTCTCAACATAGTGTGTGTTCTTCAGGGCCAATTATATCTATTCTTACACAATGACAGCAGATGACCATCTGCCACACAGTTGTTGGAAGGCAACCCCCCTATCTGCCCTAAGGTGATGTTGGCTGGGGTTGATCACATCAGTGCTACCATACAAGAGTGCCTGGTTGCTTCTGGCACTATGGAATCAGCCCTGGGCAACAACTTCCCGTTTTCAAGTGTCATACTCCCGGTTCTAGCCATGTCAACCCAACCCATAGGGGGGGGAAACTCACGGAAATCACCGGAATTCCAAGACACCAACACACATTTCACTTGGCACTCGACAGTGCGAGCCTGCTGGAGGCCTCTCAGCCGACAGTGTCCCGATGTTAGAACTGGCGCCTCTATCACACATCCCGCAGGCGCCACGGCTGTCTCTTCTTATCATAGTAGGACTCCCAGCAAGACAGACAGCCTTAAGGGTTGAAACATACTTCTTATTGGGCATTGGATGTTTCTCGCGCGTAATATCGGCTCGTTATCTCTTATTCCCCCGCTTGGGACAACCCTCTCGGAGTAGAATCGGACACACTACCTGCAAGACCAACACAGCCGGCAACTGTAGTTTGTGACCACATTGCAGCGGCTGAAAGGATCACAGTGGAGACTTGCAACCCAATGCAGCCAAGGGAGTCTTTTCGGTAAGGAGCTGAATCGAAAGTGCTGTTGTGGTGGTGAGAGAGACAACCAACAACCTCCCGCACCTCCCACGTAGGGCAACCTTTGCCGGATGTCATCATCTGAACTCTGACAGATACCTATGCAGAATAACAGTTTAGGCCTTGTGGTTACTGCCTTAAGTCGTGGTGTATACTCCATCAAGTAGCCTGCCAACGCTTGTGCTGCCCAACAGTCCGTTCGGCTCGGGCTCAGAAGCGTCTGGTCACCCACAGGTCCGACAACGGGTCCGTCTCTGTGTTTACAGACCTAATTAAGGCAACCTTCCCAGTCTGCCTGTTGAATCTCATGGCCCACTTGCTTTTGTGCGAACCAGATGTCCTCTCTTATGCCCTTCCTCTTAACACAATTCTTTGACGCGCCGAGGCTTTTGACATTATCTATCCTGCGATCTCACAATGGTGCGAAGAGGTTCCATTGATGCTTATCACTGTGAGCCATGCTTGCCGAGAAAGTATTTCACTCGATCAGTGTCAAGATCTTGGGCAGACCAATCGTCGTTGGCTACACAGCCTGGTGACCATGTGCCCCTGGTGGAAGAGGCGTCCAGAGCACAAGTTCCGACACCAAAATCGGAAGCACAAGATCCCATTTCGAGTGTTCATGAAGATAACGGCCAAATGGTATCAAGACTTGTTGACTTGATCACTCAATTCTGGAGCCTGGTTATTCAGGACGAAGCCCTACCGTTGAGCCAAGGTCAGGTTGACGAAAGGCAAGGAAGACCCATCAGCCCTCCTACCACCGTCGCAGATGACATCACGAGCAGAGAAGAGTGTAACGACAGCCTAGACCCTAGCCCTGAGTTCGATGTCGTTGATGAATTTCCCTCGGGTGCCGGAATGTCTGACGAAGAGAAGCTGGAGGCCAGAGACTGCACCCCAGGTCCGGATGACGGCACAGGCCAAACAACGTTCAATCTCGAAAACCTCCTACTAGGAGAGGAGCTCAAGAGGTTACGGGTCTGGAAAACCGCTTTTTCCAATGACGACCTGGATCGCTTGCCATTCATCAAACACGAAGTTGCGCAGGGCGTCCTGAAATGTTTGACTGGGGTGGCCAATGCACTGATAAAAGGATACAGTAATGTCTTCCTCCATTTTAAGTCTCATTTTTACTAACTCAAGTTCAAAGGCGGGCGGAAGGCATTATTAAAGTCTAAAAATTTGGCAAATTCTCTCCAGGATTTGATCAACCAGATTGAGTCAGAGATTCCAGGAGCTCGTGTTGAAGATGACGCAATGACTGATTGCGATGTTGCTTCCATAACTCAGGGGTCAACTTGCACGGTTGATGGGGAGACTCCTCTAGAGGCCCTCAGGTTTGATATCGGCAGGTTGCAGATGTTGTCTCAGTCACTGCGTCTTGGATTGAGTAACGGCATCATTGTCGCGGCGAGTGGGTGATTCACATGGTTATGGGCGCTTGAAGTTATTGTGATAATCTACGCGATTTTACAGCATTGACTTTTCATGTCGTAATGTGTTGATAACTGCATTCTTTTACTATTGCGGCTGATGGCCCATTTTTGAAAGTTCATGGAGAACAGAAAAAGGAACAAGGCATAGAGGTAGCCAGTGAATGACGAGTTGAATATCTGGCACCAAAGTGCTAGTGTAAGGAAGATCGTGGATAGTGATAGAAGTATTGAAACAAGTTCAGCTTTGAGGTGTCCAAGTTCCTCCGCTCATAATAGCATGTAACCAGACCCATGCATCAAGAACATGAGGACCGCGCGATGTTAGGAGAGAATCGGAAGTTTCAGAGAGAAAGGAATATGACATCCACCATCAGATCAATCTCTTTCATATCTGCAGTACCGTCACCCTGACGATGCCCTCTCATCCCTGTTAGATGAGGTGTCGTCCAGGGGCTCGAGTGTCCTGTCGCGTCTTCCATCATCATCTGCTCTGAGCTGAAATCCAACCACCGAGACCTGTCTCTCAGTCATGGCGACCTGTCCTAGAACCGGCAAGACTCCTTGAGTCCCAGTAATACGGGGATTTGAGCGCTTATTTGCACGACGCAGGCCGTGATTTGGTCTCGGCGAATAAGCCCGTGCTTGATGGGGCCCATTGACCAGGTGTTGATACACTGGCGGTGACTGTTGCCGCTGACGTGGCCTGGCGATGGCTCCAATGGTCTTGTTCCTTGATGCGAATGCCTGGCTTAGCGCGTTCCCGTCCATAGAACCGTTCATTTGGATGCTTTGGCCGCGTGCCTGGTTGCGTTCGATGGTTTGGACACGAGTGACTTCTGCTCCACTCTCGCTCACAGATCCGTTGAACTGGATTGCTTGCTCGTCGGACGTGTTTTCTACCACTCGGTTCGGGCCTTTGACTCAAGTCAGTGTCATCATGGTAGTACGGCAAGTCAATAACCCACCTGGCTGGCTGTTTGCATCATCCTCGCCTAGCGGATAAGAGGCGAGATCCTCGTACTCTTCCTTAGTAAGGTAGATCATTCCATTGCCTGTGCAGGGAAACCGGTTAACTCTTGTGTGATGACAGAGGAGAATGGAATACGCACCATCTGGACTCTTGCGTTGTAGCAGCTCGAGTATCCTGAGCCCGTTCTCTTTGCCAAGTCTTTGCTCGACAGCTTGATTGACCTGTTGCAGAAAAACTTTGTTCAAGACATAAGTTCCACCAGACTCGGTCGGTTGTGTCTGGTCCCTGTCCACAAACAGACGGATATTGACCACCTGGATCTCAAGCATAAGCGTGGCCTTGAGCGTCGTAAGCTCGCCGACCATCTTTTTGGTATCCTCAAGGTCTTGAGCACCATCCATGAGCTGGTTTATCATTTGGCGGGCGGGGGATCTGGTGCCATGCTTTTCCTTCAAACTCTGAACGTGACGCTCCAGCTTTTCGGCGTGTCCGAGCATGTTCTTCACAGCGCTGGAGACTCGTGGGGTTCTGAGCGGCTCGAGATTTTCGACAAGTTCTATGATATCAATGATACCGGAAAGGTCATTGTAAATACATTCCAACCTCTCGTCGTGGCTCTTGTAGTGCTTGATGGTCGATGTCACTCTTCGGATCAGGTCGAGGGACTGGCCAATAATGGCTGTGGCAGCCGCAGCGGCTCCGAAGATATCAGCCTGGAATCAACCTAAGCTCCTTTGTTCAACCGTAATTGTAATGCCACCATACCATAGTTGATGTCTTTTCGAATGGCGGACTTTTCAGAAGCTGCTGTTACTGGCAAGGCGACGACGAGAAAGCCAACAAGGCGTATTCTGGAGGAAAGAAGAAAAAGTCGGCTGGAACCTGAGAACGCCTCGAATTGCAATTCATTCTCTACCAAGCCTCAACGAGTCTGCCTTTTTGCGACCGAAAGGATTGCATGCTGCCAGTCTGACATGCGCCATCTCAAGACCGTGAGGGAATTTACACCCTCCCTCAGGAATTGACAATTTGTTGGACCTCTCTTCAGCCGCAGTGCACTTTTATGCAATTGTGTATCAGCTGATTGCTCTGGTGGCATGTATTTTGGAAGCGAAGGGCGGATGAGGACACCCATTTCGCAGCAGGCTGTGGTTTTTGGGGCAGTAGATGCAACCCAGGCTGACTACTCACACCGGTGTGAATGTTGCCTTGGCTCGAAGTAAGCGACATCAAGTACACTGTGTGAAGTCTTCTCCCTATGCATGCAACGCGGTTGAAACACGCGGGGGCCAGTCAGAAGCCGGTGCCATCAGATTGCGTGGTTGACCGGGAAAGCCCCAAGATAGGTGTGTGACCGAAATCGCTGGGGTTTGGATAGCCCGTCTTCCTGGGTGAGGCTCAACCTCTTCTGATTGATGGTCCGGAATCTTGGTCGGCATCCGAGTCGAGCGTTACCCGTATGATATCTTTCCCATTATCCGTTCACCTCTCCAAGTGGTCAAGATCCCGACCTGAATTGCTCTCACCGCTCTTGTTGAATCATCATTGCAAATTAGCTCTCTTAGCTCTATGAAATGTATCCGAGTATTGAGTCGAATTATGCGACTGGAAACGAGTCACACGGCCCCTCATTCCAACACAATGGCACCGCCAGGCAAAACCAAGCCGTCAGTGTTTACATCGCCAGTTCGGCCGCCACTTCGGTCCAAAACCCGCCATCGACATCATCTTCGGTTAAAGACAAGTTCGACTTTGGATCAATCCAGGCTCTCGAGGAGGACCAGGATAGCTATGGCGAATCCAGGCCCATACCCAGGCTAACGCCAACAATCAGCAAGGCCGACGCCGAGTACATCAACGGCATGGGCACCAGGATAGGGGATAAATATGAGGCTTTATTAGACCGAACTGGTCAAACTGCCAGCATGAGGAGCCGTCGTGTCGAGAAACTGATACAAAGGGCCACCGACCAGAAACTGCGCATCAACATTCAAGTGGAGTCCATAAAGAAGTGGCGCAGACTCCCAGGAAACTCCCGGTACCAGGGTGCATCGGCCCTTGCATCACAAGACACGATGCCGGGCTACGGGATGGGCCAGAGAAGCGCCGAGCTGAGAGAAAGGCTCCGAGACATTCATCAAAAGCTCAACAAGGCCATCGGTGAGATATCACAGATTTCAGAACGAAGCCAAGTACGTATCGCCAGAGAGCTGAAAGAAGTATTACCGACAGACACTGATACATTGCTGCTAGAGCCGCACGGGGACAGGCCGTACTAGGAGCTCCAGGATCTTCAAGAACTCCAAAGTCTCCCCAAGTTCCAAAAGCCCCAGCAGGTCCGAGGTCCTCAAGAACCTCGGCGAGCTTGTCGAGCAGATCGAGATCGACATTGCCGCCATTCAGAGTCAACTCATCCAGCTTTCAACTTGTTACCCGTCTTTTCAATCAACAAAGGCCTTTGGTGAGTTGTTTGTCTCCAGCTCCGCCACTCGGACACTATATCGCCACTTGTGCCAGGCTTGCCCTCTGAATGAGCAGGACAAAGGGCATAGCCACACGGCTCTCGTCGGCCTTGTGCCCGGAAGGGAGCCGCGAGATATTGTTCGAAACAAGGTCGCCATCACTACCCATCACGTTGCCATCGAATCAACTTTTTGCCAGGGACACTACATCTGGTTCGAAGCACATTCTATGCTCAACCTCCCCGGAGACGCAAGTGAGGCTGTCTGCTCGGAACCTTCGTCGCCTCAGGCGGTGATTGAGGGGTTGCAACAGAGGTTTCGTAGGGACTCCAACTCTTCTGCCACTCCTTCATTGTCTACGGAACTGTCCCAAGCATCACAGGCAAGGCGAGGAAGTGACGACTTTTGTCGCATTCAGGTGTGTCCTGGGAGCCTTGCCCAGGGCAGTAATCGCCTGGCCATGTGCATCGGCGACGATCAAGAGAGTGGCCATCACCGAATGATCTATCTAGGGGAGAACAGGAGACCCAAGACGAGCTGCGACCGTCTCAATCTCTCCGACATTATCCAAGATGGAGAGGAGAGCATTGGTCGGCATCGTCCTCATCTTTTCGAACGCAGTCACAAGCTCAAAGAGGATCGGTTCAAGCTAGCCTTCAAGATCGCCGAGGCGGCTCTTCGTTACGGATGGAGGGAATTTGGAGACGCATGGGGCATTGAGAATATCGAATTCTACCCTTACGAATCCAAGAGGATGCCATTTCTGCGTGCGATGATCAAACACAGCGGTAGCAAGCTGGAAGATTTCATGCTCAACCTTGGCACTGTCCTCCTCCAGCTCGGGCTCTGGGAAGTGCACACACTAGGGCGCAGTTTCGACAGAGTCATGGAACATCATTTAGTGTGCCTCGGCGCCAAGACAGACCCTGAGTTCCAAGAAGCTGTACGCTATTGCGTCGGCTTTGCCAGATATGGTGATCGTCATGGGGACGACAATGACTTTCAGCATGCATTCTACCAAAATGTTATTAGCCCGCTCAGGAAACTGGCCAAGATGCCGATTAACGACAAGAGTGGTACATCTGGGACATCGGGACACTCAACTGATACTGAAATGAGTTCTTGAGAAAGGTGCTGGGAAGATTTGGTGCTGTCTTTGGTGGTATTCGTCTTAGTTGATTACCTTGTATCTCTTCCACTAGGTTGGCAAATCATTCCTCCTTTTCACTGGTTTTACACTTTCTTCACCTTCACTTTCACTAATAAGCCTACTGATTTATTCTACAGTATTGCGTTTTGATGCTATTAGTTAGCTATGTATTGATAACTGTGTCTTTTGCTGTTGTGGCTTGAGTAATTGACATTATTTCGCGTCTAACTAGTACGTATGTAATAGCCTCGTGGTATTCTTTCAGACCTTTGCTCCGCTACATACCCATCTTCCCAAGTATCTATGGCGGAGTTTGCGGTGAACTCACAATATGACCCCATTTTCTTAAAGCAAGAGTGTAAATCAGTCACGAACTCGATATCTATGATACGGGCTCAAGCGGATCCATCCACTCCTCCCAATGGTTTGAGCCCTTCCAAGGATGCTGACGAGGTTGATGTCCATCATCCCGCAACATGGCCTCTATATCACAGCATCTGAAGATGTGCACCTTTGTAAGCCTTTTATGTGACATCTGGTTCGATTCCACATTCCCATACTCGTCCTCTATCTCGTCCACGGCAACTGGACCGCTGACGTGCACTCTGTTTCTCTCAAGGATGTTGATGGGGTCATCCATGGCTGTGTCTTCAGACCCAGGTAGGTACAACGACGTGTTGTAGGCGAGTCCTTCTTCTGCCCAGATCACAGATGACGCCGCAGCGCCCTCAATCTCTCCGCACCAGGGTCCCTCCCTACCACTCTTTATCAATAGACCCAATGCTCTGCGGCGCCAGCGTCTATGCCTGTATTTTCGTGCCACAAAGTACAGTGGATGAATGATGCCCATTTCAGGTGTGTATGACAATAGTGTGCTCAAGTCTCCGTGCTGCAAGGCCTGACCCTGGTCTGTATTGGGAGAAAGAGCTTCAACCAATGTGACTATTTCCTGAAACTCTGGACCAAAGCAGTCGTAGGCAGTTTCCCGGGGATCAAGAACACAAGAAGCATAAACCAAGGCGGCAAGGCATTGAGTTCGAAGGACAAGCAGCGACTCATCTTGAACTGCATTGTTTTTCGTTTGAGAGGACGGTACTTGATTGTATTCAAGCCATTGTCTCATGTTGCTGAGCTGGCGGCCCTGCTCGATGAGCAACTCTGGAGGGATTATTCGTCGGCTGGTGTATTTGTACACATAGCCTGCGGAAATGAAGTGGTAGCATGAGTGTAATACCCTGGAGAGAGATTTATCTGGCGGACCGGACAACAACTCGTCTGCTGTGATCGGAGGCTGAGGTGGCAGATGTGGTGCGACTCCGATAGCATAGGTGGCGATATGCAGATCGAGCTTTCGGAATAATGAGACATATTCCATATCGATCATTGGTGTTGCTTCTTCGCTGGAGTGAGATGCCATCAGAGCTAACGCGCCATTAAGATGCACATGCCCACTATAGAGCCGCTGTTGTATAGCTTCGATGCTAGCCAGAAGAAGACAGGCGATCATGCAGGGCAAGGGTCCATGTTGTAGAGTGGAAAGATCGAGTTGCGCGAGTTTCAAAGCTTTGATGTATCGCTTTGTAGTCTCCAGGCCTGTAGTAGTAGAGTCACCTCCTAGGACATAATCCTTATAGCAGGCCCCAAAAGCTTCGACCGCAGCTTGGACAGATGGGACAGAGTGGGTCAGCTGGGGGACGGTGCGGGACCAAAACTCCAGCTCCAGCCTGTTCTTTGCCCTGCGAGGACTCTGTACTAGTACGTTGCAGGCAAGCTTAGCCAAGGGGCTTGAAGGAGAGAGGAGATCAGGTATCAAGAAGATTGGAGGTGATGAAGAGGCTGCCGAAAGTCTTGAGGTTGGTGATGATGACAATGCTGAAGTGGCTGTTATAGTCGATGGCGAGGATGACGACTCGGAGGGTGCTCCACGTGGGTAGCCTTGACAATGTCGCTGTGCAGTCAAGCATCGTCGGCAAGACGGCTTAGCTTCGTCACATTTTACTCGTCGAGCTCTGGACATATCATGTCAGTCACGCATGCATGTGAAGGCTAACCAGGGTGATCATACTTGCAGGTGAAGCAGCCGAATTTTGATTGCTTGACATTGGTCCTGGTCCGCTTTGCTTTCTCCGTTTCTGACGACATTCTGGCGTCTGGGTGGTTGGTTGTAGGTTGAGAATAAAGACCGAGAAAGCCAAAGACCGAGCGAGGATGATACGAGGATAATAAGCAAGACAAGGCACAATAACCGTTTTATATGCGTCAGTTGAGGCGGCCCATGCCGCGTGGAACGTGCTCAGCAGGACTTGAGCGACAAATGTACTGGTACATGAACGAAGCACGGAGTCATATCTGCAGCTGAAGTATAGAGTACTTCCTCGCCTCTGAAGATCTGATGTCAGGGGTCAGGATCGCCAAAATTATCTTGGCGTAAAGTCAAAGACCGAGCAAAAGAATGGGGCAGCTCGGTCATTCAACCAATAGCATTATATCAGCCTGCACTAAAGGCTGACACCGTGGGGCAAGACCGAGCAGAATGAAAACAACACCAATGTCTTGATTCTCGGTCTTTGAGTTGGTGCCTTGAAGCAGGATTTTGATACGCCCTCAGATGCATCTCTATTCAGCTCAGCCTCATGATGAATTATACAAGATCTGAAATTGACAAGGGCTTACGAGTTCATGACAGAATTTCACCGATTAGCTCTCTCCCTGCCGCGTCACCTCATCTAACCACTTAGCTGGGTCGGTCTTTCACAATGGATATATCATATACTATCTCGAAGCTGTCCTGACCTAAGCGCTTCGACTCATCTTATACTATCTCATTCACACCATGGCCAGCCAGATCCCCTCAAAGGAACCGGAGACAGCGGTACAGCAATCCATTCTCCAACAAGCACAAGCAGCGGCTGCCAATCTCGAAAGTCCCCCAGGCCAGGACACTCTTCTACAAGACATTGATCTTATTAATCCTGAAGACGATGTTCCCCCTCCCGCTTATGGCGACACCTATGGAGAAGTCCGCAACGAAAAAGACGCTCCAGGCACGAGTGCATGCGTGACCGACGACGGCCGTGTCAACATCCGCATCAATCATCTCAACCGGCGCCTGTCCCAAATCTTTACTCCTGCCCTCCGTCAAGAGATTACTGAAGATAATCGCCCACCTCCTCCCCCATACATCCCTCCATCCTTAGGAGGTGAAGAGGGGGTTCCTCCGCCCCCGCCTCTGAACGTCGTCATCCAAGTCGTGGGCTCACGCGGAGATGTGCAGCCGTTTGTTGCCTTGGGGAAGGTTCTAAAAGACACCTACGGTCATCGAGTACGACTGGCGACTCATCCCACCTTCAAGGACTTTGTGCAGGAGAATGGCCTGGAATTCTTCAGCATCGGGGGCGACCCCTCCCGTCTGATGGCCTTCATGGTCAAGAATCCTGGCTTGATGCCGGGCTTTCGCAGTCTGGTAGGTGGAGAGATTGGGGAGCGAAGAAGGGACGTTGCCGAGTACATTCAAGGTTGTTGGCGATCATGTTACCAAGCTGGAGATGGGATTAATCTGGATGACATTTCTGAGCCCTCCGGGAATGACCCTGCAGCAAGACCCTTTGTCGCAGACTGCATCATTGCCAACCCCCCAAGCTTTGCCCATATTCATTGCGCGGAGAAGCTAGGCATTCCTCTCCACATCATGTTCACTATGCCATATTCTCCCACTCAAGCCTTTCCCCATCCACTGGCCAACATCCAGTCCTCCAATGCCGACCCTCAACTCACAAACTACATAAGTTATTCAATGATCGAACTTCTCTCATGGCAAGCCTTAGGCGACATCATCAACCGCTTTCGCGCCAAGTGCCTTGGTTTGGATCCTGTGAGTATGATCTGGGGTCCAGGGGTGCTCCAACGTCTCAAGATCCCCTACACATACTGCTGGTCTCCGGCTCTGATACCTAAACCGAAAGACTGGGGTTCTCACATATCTATATCCGGCTTCTATCTTCTCAACTTGGCCTCCAATTACACCCCTACCCCTGACCTCCTGGCATTTCTCGACGCCGGTCCACCTCCCATCTATATTGGATTCGGGAGCATCGTTCTGGAAGATCCGAATGCGATGACGGAGCTAATCTTTGAAGCCGCCAGGAAGACTGGCCAACGAGTCCTCCTTTCCAAAGGTTGGGGAGGTATGGGCGCGGACGAGCTTCGTATCCCTGATGGCGTCTTCATGCTTGGCAACGTGCCCCATGACTGGCTTTTCAAGCAAGTTTCGTGCGTCGTACATCATGGAGGCGCAGGAACCACATCTGCAGGCATCACCGCAGGTCGACCAACTCTCGTCATCCCTTTTTTTCGGAGACCAACCTTTCTGGGGCGCCATGGTCGCGCGAGCAGGCGCCGGCCCTGACCCGATCCCTCACAGACAACTCACGGCGGATAAGCTAGCCGAAGCTATCAACTTCTGTCTGAAACCTTCAAGCCTGGAACGTGCCAAAGACCTTGCAGACAAGATGTCGGCAGAACGAGGTACCGACATAGGAGCTCAGTCATTCCATCAACATCTCGATGTTGACCGTCTCCGGTGCACCCTCACACCATCCCGACCGGCCACATGGCGCGTCAAACGCACACATATAAGTCTGAGCGCCTTTGCGGCTTGTACTCTAGCGAATGCAAATCTTTTGGATTTCCATGACTTGAAGCTCTTTCGACCACAGGAGCACTATACAGATGAGGGCCCTTTAGAGCCAATATCCGGAGGTACCATGGCATTTGCTGGATCGGTCGGTAGCATGTTGATGGGGCTTGTCGATTTTCCATCAGAGACGTTAAAGTCATTGAACATGTCGTCTGGGGCCAGTCGAAAGCAGTCCCAGGTATCAGCGCCGCCAAGCCAGACAAACTCGGGTGTGCAAGAATCTCTTGGCCGTGCTAGAAGCACTCCCGGTTCGTCATCTTCTACTTCCAACGCTGAATCAAGCTCCGTGTCGGATTCTAAGGACCACGACATGCGGCGCCAGACTACCGCACACACAAGCAAAGGCCTCGGCCGTATCTTAAAGGCAATCGTGCAAGGACCCATGGATATATCAGTCAGTTTCACCAAAGGACTTCACAACGTCCCCAAGCTTCTAGGAGACGATACAGTGCGTCCTCAAGAACAAGTCAGCGACTTCAAATCAGGCGCCAGAGCAGCAGGGAGAGAGTTTGGCCTCGGCTGGTACGATGGTGTCACTGGTCTGTTTACTCAACCCTGGAGAGGCGCCCAGAAAGAGGGCGTAAGTGGTTTCTTCAAAGGCGTCGGTAGAGGGGTCGGAGGATTCATAGCTAAGCCATGTGCGGGCGTCTTTGGCATCCCTGGCTATGTGATGAAAGGGGTACACAAAGAAGTTCAGAAATTGTTTGGCAACAATGTACAGAGCTACATTATTGCTTCCAGAACAGCTCAGGGATACGACGAATGGATGAAGAGCTCTGATGCAGAGAAGGAGGATGTCATTGTGCGGTGGAAGTTGATTCAGAAGTACCTAAAGAAGAAACTCGACCCTGAGATGGTGCGAGATCTCCTAGAAGCATAACGAAAGGAATACATAGAGGCCAATGTTTCTTATGGCTTACCATCCCACCACTTCGCCAAGAATTCCTCTGCTTGAGTAAACTTATAGTCAGGCAACAGCTGGTTCCACTCATCAGAGCAGTCAACTTCGCCGGCGTCAAGGGCCAAAAGCATGCAGCGGGAAACCATTTCCCCCCAAGCGTCGGCATTTTCCGGTCCGATAGCAGGGTGCTCGATCTTGAGCTTCCAATCGCTCTTGACGATTCCAGCCTTGAGATCTTCAGCCCGGAGCTTTTCAACTTTGAAGGGACCGCGGATCTTTTCTCCGAGGGCGATGAGCTGTCCAATCTTGATGCTGTTGCCTCGGATACCTCCTACGGTCGGCCAGACGCCCTCGTAGTCGACGGCCTTGGTGACAACCTGAACAATGTTCTGGACCGTGGTGAGGGAGATTCGGGCGTCTTCGCTTCCCTCTAGGATAAGTGCCCGCCGCTTCTCAAAGCTAATGGTGTACTCCAAGGGGATGACATATTTGGCGGACCTGTAAGGGTAGACTAGCTCGTCCAGGAAGAGTCCTGGCTGGAAGAGCGAGTACTCGAGGACCTAAAGCCAAATAATTAGTCTTAGTCTAAGCTCTATATAAAACAGTTTTTAAAGCATCGATAAAACTTACTTTTTTCTGCTTGTTAAGTGTCTCGAGATACTCACGAACGATGCCCTTGGTTTCATACCATGGAAAATTCTCGAAACTCGACCTATGCACAGATGATTAGTTAGAACCTTTCATTGGTGTCGTGCCACATTAACTTACGAGAACCATTCGCTAGGGGCGAATCTCCTAACCCCAGCTGCAACGCATGCATCAATGAGGTTCTTCTGAGCGACTCCACCCGCGTCCAAGTGTGCGACGATGAAAGAGAGGACAGTATCAACGCCCTGTAGCACACCCTTCAGTTGGTTTGGGTCCTGATAGTCTGCCTTGATCCATTTCACGCCCGGCAGAGACCCGTCAGAAGAAATATCCTAGGTCATGGTCAGCGGGGTTGATCCAGAGGGTTGGTGTTATTCAGGGCCGTGCCTTTCTGGATAAGAGTAGAATTTCATGCTTCCCAGCCGCAACAAGACCATCGATAACCTCTCGGCCGAGATCTAATTGGAAGATTAGTACTGTAATCTTTCAACAGGGCCCTGAAAGGAAGAACATACTTCCAGTGCCGCCTGCGATAGCAATCTTGACCATTGTGTCTTTAAGTAAAGGTGTAACTTTGTATGATGTGATGGATGTAATATGAATGAATGTAGATGTAATCTTTCAAGGCAAGTGTAACATTCCTCATCGTAATACTTATAGCATGGACCTTGACATCGTGGTTGTTGTATTGACGGACACACGGGGCCTGCGCACTCCGCCGAGATTTCGGCCGAATCATCCACTAGACGAAAGAACATGCAACAACGTTAACTAGGGCATTTATTATTAATATGCATCATTAACTACTCCGCCGTCTCAACCACCAGCAACCATAAACACATCGTTTCCGCCGAACCATGCTAGACGACAAGGCTTTTTCCGCCGAGTTCATCTCTAGTTCATTCCGCTCCTATCATCATCACCGAGGTCAACCTCCTGCATAGTATCGTTGTCAAGTTTCGGTCACAATGGACGCCACCGCCTCCATCCCTGGATGGGAGTCCCCTCATACATCGGCGGCCGAAGTCCAGCCCCTGAGAAAGAGGCTCCGCGTCCGTAAGGGCACAAAGAGTTGCTGGGAATGCAAGCGGCGGAAAATTCGCTGCACATTTGCAACCTCGGCCGATATGCGCTGTACAGGGTGCAAACGTCGTCGGACGGCGTGCGTCGGCCAGGAGTTCCCGGATGAATCTATGACTTTTCGTTCCACCGACGGCGACGGATCGCCGGCTTACCGAGATAGACTCGGCCGCTTGGAAGCCTCCGTTGAGATGCTGGTCAAGATTTCCGGGCCCAATGGTCACAACACCAGTGACCCTGGCAGTCCCTCCCGCGTCACTCTTCAGGACGAGACTGTCTCGGCCGACACTTTGCCCCAAACGAGTGCCACAACTTCAGGGGCCCCCGAGTGTACCTCGCCTAACTTGCCCGTTAGAGAAGTGGCAGTCACAGGCAAACTCGATGAAATATCCCGAGCCCTTGCTGCAACTTGGCCGAAGCCGCACGAACTTGAGATTATCTTGAGTGAGCCACTCAGCGACGGCACATCCTTTCTTGAAATCCTTCACAAGCTCGGCTACATTCCAAACACTCCGTCTAATAAAGGCTCACCACTACAAGGTGCACCCCTAATACCACAACCGCGAGCCATGTTGCAGCTACCCCCGCCAGGCTCACACCCTGTGCTCATTGCAAAGAAGATCTTCCTCTTGGGTCTCTATTCTCAAAACATACAATCCCATGCCAAGTATTACGATACCATGTCCCACATGGTAGAAGCCGCCATTAGCCTAGTGGCGACCAGGGACGAGCTCACCAGCACCCTAGAGGGTATAGAGTGCATTTCTTTAGAGTGTCTTTACCATGAGGCTGCTGGGAATCTTCGCCGCTCATGGCTCGCGATCCGCAGAGCTGTGGCATTGTGCCAGGTAATGAACCTCCACCGCGGCAGTGCCACAAGCCTATCATTAGAGGTTCTGGAGCCAGAAACTCGTCAAAGCGGTGACCCTGAGCACATGTGGTTTCGCGTTGTGCAAATGGACCGCCATATCTCCATGATGCTAGGCCTGCCGCATTACTCACCCGAGAGTGTCCTCACCCACCCAGAGTCGATGGAGCGATGTACCCCAGTAGAGCGGATGCGACGCCTTGACGCGGTAGCAGGAGGACGCATCCTAGCACGCAACCAAGGCGACATTGCAGATGGAGTGGCCGAGACGCGTGAGATTGATCAACTACTGCGAAATTCGTCAGAAATCATGCCGCCTCAGTGGTGGCTGTCCGGTAGCGAGGCCACCACCTACACATCTAACCCAGGGGAACAGGAGGGTGAAGAGATACGCATCTTGGAAGCGACAATCCGCATTTCAGATCAGCTCATCCACTACCAGCTGCTTGTCCAACTTCATTTCCCCTACCTACTATCCTCCTCTGCCCAGAGCAAGTACAACTACAGCAAGATGACAGCCGTCCACGCAAGCCGTGAGCTCCTTCGCCGCTTTCTCGCCTTCCGCGTTATTTATCCCGTCAGCTCCTACTGCCACGGTCTTGAATTCAGCACCTTTATCGCAATATCAGCGCTATGCCTTGCTCACATGGAGGCACGCCGCCAGGTTCTCGCCGAGAACGTCGCCATCAGAAGTAGCGTGCTATGCTTCCTAACACACCAGCGACAAGCTGACCGGGGAATGATGGAGCGAGCGGTTGAGAATATGGAGAGGATGGCCACCGCCCGTAATAATGTTCTTGTAAAGAAGGCCATCACGATCCTACGGCATCTCCTTGTAATTGAGGCTGATGTTGCAGCCGGTGGGTGGTACAGCGTAGACTCTTCGCCCGCCGAGACACACGATAGTGAAGAGCAGTTCGGCAGGCTTAGCGAGGACTGCAACGTGCTGGACATCTTCATTCCGTACTTTGGCACCGTCAAGATTCATTGCAGCAGGAGCGACACGTTTATCTCACCACCGATGCCACCGCGATCAGAGGGGCAGAACGAGCATGCAGAGTCTTGCACACGGGGAGCTACCAGGCGGGCCATTCATCCCGCTATCTTCAGTCTCAACAAAGACTCGCAGGAAACGCAGATAACTATGCCCGAGTTTGAGACCGCGGTAGGCGATTGGACTTTGCAGGGCATAGACTCGAGCTTTTTCGATAACCTCGCAGGGACTGGGGCGGGTATGTTAGAAGCAAGGCCATAGGTCTCATGAGATGGCGCTACCAATAAATAGGTCAAAGTCTACTACACCATCGAAGTAAGACTCAAGTCAATTGAAAGAGCATCTCAAGGGCAACTAGGTTCAGTTACACGCAAGGGGAGCATTGCGATTCGAGAAACAGCCGGAGCAAGTCACGGCACAGAGTAGAAGTCAACAGAGAAAAGACAGTGATCAGGCAATGCTAGAGTAAAGTGCATGAACATAACAACAAGTCATTTACATTATATGACAGACTCTTCTCAGAATCAGCTAAATATCTACAGAGACTGAAGTGTTGCCTCTATATCGTATCGTCGGTTGAAGATGAGGCTCCTGAACCGTTTGATCTCCTCCTTTCGCCTGAGATCCTTGTAACCAACCTAAACTCGGACTTTGTTGAGGGTTTCATGTTCCTCGACTTGTCTGAATCACCATGCCCCTTTCCCTTGGAGTCTTTTGTCGCTTGTGATGCAGCAGTTGAGCCAGTTGGGGTTGGGCGAGTCGTCTCCGTCTTCGACTTCCTCGAATCCTTTGAGCTTGTGCCTTTTCCCGTGTGCTCTCCCTTCTCACCCTTCTCACCCTTTTCTCCTTTCTCGGGTGCCTTGGTCGGCTTTCCCTTCTTATGATCCTCAGTCTTCGATACTGAGGAGGTTGCTGTAGCTGAGAATGAGGAAGACTTTGTAAAGGTTTTCTTCCCCTTGGAGTCTTCTCGGCCCTTACTCTCCTTCCTGTCATCGGAGTGCTTGGTCTCTCTTCCCTTCCTCGAGTCCTCCGTCTTGGTGACGGATGAGGATAAAGTGACGCTAGCCGAAGTTGAGGTCTTCCTCTTGCCGGCATCACCGTCATCCTTTCCTTTGCCCTTACCCATGTTCTTGTCCTTGTCGTCACCATCACCGTTGGTCTTCTTTCCTCCATCAGAGTCCTCGCCCTTTCTCCTCTTAAAGACAGGGGCGACAGTCACCTCAGGCTTCAAAGCCCTGCGGGTCTTTTTTGCCACACGAACAAGAGTGGAAGTCGACTTCGTCTTGGATGTTGTGGTCTTCTTCGCCTGAACCTTTGCCGTAGTTGTCTTTTTGGCTGCCACTTTGACAGCCTTGGAGGTTGTGGTAGGGCGGGCGGTCGATTTCGCTTGCACCTTGGCCTGGACGGGCTTCGAGGTCGTTTGTGCCTTGGCCTTTACAGCTACCCGGTGGCTGGTGGAGGGCTTGGCTTTGACATTGGCAACCTTTGAAGATGAGGTCTTCTTTGCCTGTACAGCGACTCGAGCTGTAGATGTCTGCTTGGCTTTCTGAACAACCACCTTGGACGTTGATGTCTTCCCTTTGACAGCTGGGCGGACAGTAGTGGTAATCTTGGCCTTGACATTAACCACCTTGGATGTCGTCGTCTTGGCCTTCACGTTGGCCACTTTGGACGTCGTCGTCGCCTTTGCCTTGGCATTGACGACCTTGGACGTTGTGGACTTGGCTTTGACGTTTGCCACCTTGGATGTGGTTGTCTTTCCCTTCACATTGGCCAGCTTGGAAGAGGTTGTCGCTTTGCCCTTGACATTGGTTGCCTTCGATGTCGTCGTCACCTTGTGCAAGGTCGTGGGAGAAACGTCCTGAACCTTGGCCTGAACAGGTTTGGCACTGTTCTTGACGGCATTGACTTTGTAGACGTTGAGCCTCTTGGCCGCACCACACTTCTGCCCCTTGTTACCCTTGCAAACCACGTTGCACTCCTTCTCAGGCGCCTCAACACTGCCGCTTGAAGGTCCAGCATTACTGCAGTAGCAATCCTGACCATTCTGCAGTCCCACGAAGGCGAGGTCCTTGTTGGCGCAGTAGTTTGCACACACCTCGACCGTCATCTTGCTGTCAGACGTCTTGGCCTTACCCAGCGCCAGGCCATTCTTGCCTTCGGTGTAGCAGCCGAGGTACTGGGGCTGGATGTTGAAGCTTTCGGGGCTGGCCATGGGCGTATAGAGGGTGTTATTCCAGATGGAGACGCGATTGCCGGCACCACACTTCTGAGAGGCATCGCCAGCGCAAGGCATCCTGCAGTCACCGTCGGGTGCAATTGAAGATTGAGTCTTGGGCGCATAGCCACAGTAGCATTCTCTTCCATACTCCATACCGAAGAGAGGGAAGTTGAGCTTCTTGCAAAAGGCGAAGCAAGTGTCGAGCGACACGGAGGAGCCGGTAAATACGGCTCCAGGCAGTGTTCGACCACCAGCACCTCCATCAGTATAGCAGCCAGTGTAGACGGCAGCACCATTGAAGGCGGTTATGGGCCCAGCTGACTTCTCGGGTTGAGTGATCTTCCAGACACTCAGCCTGTTACCAGCGCCGCAGTAACTAAAAATGTTTCCCTTGCACTGCATAGAGCACTGGGAAATATCAGGGATGTTGTCGCCGCCAATCGTGTTGCCGCAGTAGCACTCTTGGGAATACTCAGTTCCAGCATAGAGATATCCGCCAGCTTGGCAGAAGGCGACACACATCTCGTTGGTCATGCCAACAGTATCTGAGGTACGATCTGACGAGAGGGCGCGACCGCCTGAAGGCTCGGAGTAGCATCCTTGGTATGTAGCTGTGTTGTTGGCTATCTTGGTCGAGCCGACGACCAGTTGAACGGGAGGTGTATAAGATGTATCGTTCCAGACAGTAAGCAGGTTCGGGCCTCCGCAGTACTGCGTCATGTTGCCACTGCAAATCATCTTGGGTGCTGCTGCGCAAATGGACGCTTTCACGTATGAAGCACCATTCGTCAGCGCGCTTGCGCAGTAACATTCACGACCATTCTCCATACCCGCGAGAGGGTATCCTTGCTCCTTACAGGCAGCAGTACAGTAGTCGATGGTCATAATGTCAGAGGTGACGGCGTACTTGTTCAGCGCTCGAGCGTTCACACCCTCTGCCGCGCAGCCAATGTATGCCCAAGATCCAAGCTTGTCGCCAGGCGAAGGGTTCCACCACTTGCCAATGCCCATATCACCAAGGTCATTGAAGGGTGGCTGAGTAGAGCAGATGCCTTGGGGTGCTTTGGCAGGGCCGCTTGTGACCTGGTTGCAGCCAGGGAGCTGATCAAGCATTCCACGTACAGTCTCGTTGACGATAGGGGGCATCTCAGGGCAGTTGTCGCTGAAGAAAGGAGTCTGCGACGAGGCCAAGATTGGACACTTGGAAATGGCTCCCCCAATGGCGTCGTTGTTGATGCAAGACTTGATGGCGCCCTTGAGAACCGACATATCCCAACCGTTGAGAAAGTCGCCATGAAACCCGTATCCAGTTGTGTCGCCTTGGGCAAAGACAAACTTGCCACCCTTGCTCTTGTCGATGTTGTTGACTCCATAGATGACCTCGAGGAACAAGTGAGGGAGCATGCGAGGGTGTGATGGCGGGCAGATGCCGTTGTCAATCTGTGACAAGAACGCAACATGGCTCTGATCGGACTGGTAGTCACCTCCATTCCAACAAGTCTGAAAGTGAACCTGCGCTCGCATGCCGTTGTCGCAGTCCGTCCTCCACATAAAGTTGCGCTCCTTGGAGGGACCGGAGCTATCCAAGCAAGCAAAACTGACACGCTCTGCCACTGGTCGACCCTTGTATCCGGTCTTGCTATATGTCATTGTCTTCGTATCCGCCGATCGAGCGGTGCTATCTCCAGAAAGCATCTTGAATCCGGGAGGGAATGGCTCAATGTTGGACCTGTTCTCGCCGCGGCCGAGATAGTACACAACAGTGCCGCCATTAGGAACAAGCTGAAAGCTGCCATTCGAATGTTGAAAGAAAAGTTGCGGTGTCCAGTACGCCGACTTGTCGTCTTGAACCTCACAGGAGCTGCATCGTGAAGCCTGTAGGTCGTCGTAGGTGGCCGAGACACCAAAGTTGCTGGCACCTGAGACCTTGTGAAGATGGGCAGCGACACGCCCAGGAGCAATGATGGGATCAACTCGCCCAGTCTGGATGATACTGCACGACATGCGCCAGTAGGCATCAGCCAAGGTAGCGATGGCCAGGAGACCCAGGAGGGTCTTTGTGTTGCAGCTGACCATGTTGTTAAGGTGTGGCGGTTGAAGTAGAACAGGGAATAATAGTTCGCAAGTCCTTGTTCGACAGGACACCCGTTGTGAAGCAAAGAGACTCTAACGGTTACAGGAGAGACATCAGCCCAGCCGAACGGGTTGGGATCGTCCCAGATATACCATCTTGGGAGGAGAGGGTTTGGGGCTATCACAACATCCGACCTACCGGTAACCGGTGGCGGCCGATATCGAGGAGACGCGTCCAGATCGGACCTTCGTGGAGGGACCCTTGAGCCTCAGTTTCGGAAAGTAAAACCACACCACATGGGAACTCTAGGCCACGGGGCGGACCAACATCTTGTCGGGGGCTCGCTTCATTCCAGAGCCTCGCATTCCAGTCAACCCAAAGCATGCCAACGAGTCAGTGGGCCAGGCCTACCTAGACCTAATTCGACAGTCTAGATAGCTTCAAGGAAACTTTAAAGGGTACTTGACATGCGCTACTGGTGCAGGCACCCGCAGGAGCTGTAGCTTGATGCACGCCATCATCGGGACGCCTCGAAAACTTTAATGCAACAGCTCAATGACGATGATTCGATCGTCCCTGAGGATCGGTCGCGTGTGGGCGAGGGGAATATGGTTCCTGCATACCAGTCAAGCTTTAAGTTTCGATAACTGTTAATCCAGGCACAGGTTTCCCCGCTTGAAGCGTGGCCGCGATGGTCAGAGATTCTTCTGATACCGCATTGGCATTACACATAAGATGGGAGGGCCCTTCAAGGGTCCATCCCGGATTTTTCGAGGTAATAGCCGATGCCCAGAGAATTGAAAGAGGGCTAGATGATTCCCTCCCTGCATAACATGTTGCCGAATAGTCTCGGATAGCAGACATATGTATCAAGAGTGCATCGCGGGGGGCAGGAACAGCAGCGATATGGACACAGAACGGATATACGATCATGGGGGTGAATGGAAAGGTAGATGCCATCTCAGGGCGTCGGATGAGCCTATCGGAACTGAGCCAAGCCAAGAACAGGCGTTCCTGGCCAGTGTCCAGGCGATGACGACGTGATACCAGAGGTGCGTGTCCTCTTCGGGGTCACTAGCTCCCAGTCGGTTCCTCCCTAACGTCGAGATTAAGTTTGTTGGCAGTGGTCTTTGGTCTAGCGTAGTTGGTTTGGATGACATGTTGCTGAGATGAGACGAGACGACGCCAGTCGCTAAGGCGGGACTGCCCTCCAACTTAACGATAACAGGATATCACTCCGACGGTGTGGGGGGAAGCTAGAGATCCTCTGGGCTTCAGTGCTTTTTCAGGTCTATGATTCAAGTTTGGAGTAAATAGTTGGCTGTTGTCGCGGGGCTGCGAGTAAGGGAGCTTGGGACGGCTCACGATTGCTTCAACCACGTGTCAAGTGGGTAACGCGGCTCGGAGGATTTGTTGCAAAATGATTAGCGAGGAGCTTGTCTTTGATAGAACACCATTACGCCATAGTGGTCTTATTTGTATGCTTGAGATTCGTTGACAAGAACAAGCTAATGCACGTAGGATCTTGAGGATGCGCTGAGTGAGATGGATGAAGTCTAAGTGCGTAGCTGGGTAAGACGAGTAGTGAGGGTTGATGGAAGCTTGAATGGATGAGTGATTGAGCCTAGACACTCCAGTTCGATTGTCAATTGTACAGAAGCTCTTCCCGCTCTATGAAATAAAGCATTGCCCTCACATCCATTACACTGGAGTGGCTGTCCAATGCTGGATGAAGAAACATGCATCTTGACTTCACAGTGGATAAAGAGAAAGGAACATCCTTGATGCAAGCACAACTAACAATAGAAACAGACAACAGTTACTCCATAGTTACGTGTAAACGCACATGACATCCAGGTTGGATATGCGAGCTGCCGATCACTGAATTGTCCACAACAATTATGGACGGTGATGCAAACCCACAGCAGAATAAAAGCCTTCAAAGGAGCGAGCGACGACAGTCATGTTATATCTTTCAACCTTGAGGCCCCCCTGCATATGTTTTGATTAAAGGGCCTCAAATCCCTTCCACAGGCGAATCGCTCCCTTGTCAGTCCCTGTCCCCTTGTCCAAGTCGGGGAATGGTCACCCGTGGTCACCCACTCTCCCGATGCTCGCGGATTGGAGGTTAGGCGACCTGTCGCGCCACTACCGACAGCATCTCTGCCCATTTGCAATCTTTGGAGAGGGCAGAGTTAAACCGTTTAGCATCTCTTGATCTTTGTGTCAAGAGTTGGCGCTGACGGCATCAATTCGAGGCTGACGGGAGTGGTACTTGGCTGCACCGCAGATTTTCACTGGCGTCAGAGGTACCTTTTCGGTCTTTGGAGCAACCTGAACATCCAATCTCCAGCTCCAAAATTATTGCCACAAACCTTGACACCTACATACAACTTGGAACCAACATTTGTCACGTCACGTCACCTCCAAGCATAGCATCCCCTTCTGCGTGCTTCTTGTTCGTGTCACTCTCTTCTTTCTCGGGCGGATCGGAGTATCTTTCGATTTTCTACAGCGGCGTAACGACCCCTCGCAACTCCCCTCCTTGTTCCATCGTTTCCAGCTCTAGCTGGACCTCTCAACAACCGACGAAAGCTATCACAACATACCATCGACCGAACAAGCTTCAATACACGCGCTCGCCCCTCCCATCCTGTCCTTACCACTTCGAATGCGCGTTTCTGGCCATACTGCGCATGTGCCGCCGCGACTGCCCGAAAGCAATACGCCACTGTCACTGGGAGACGCTCCCGCCGCCATCAATATCCCACCGCTGCTCGACTTGACCCGATCGCCGCCTCCCGATTCCCGCTCCGACGACGCCAACTAAATCCCGTCTCCCTCCCCCGGCGTGGCCAGGCGGCGTGGAGGGATGCAGGCCGTCAAAGGACAGGCTGAGCTGGTGCGCAAGGCCAAGGTGCGTTGACCGGGTCTCCCAACATGGAGCTCCGTTGGGCTTCGGATGGAATGTAGCTCTAACCCTCTTGAATAGCTTGCCCGCTCGTATCAGGAGCTTCTCGAGTACGATATCCCCGTCAACCTCGCCGTTTCCACCGCTAATACGTCCCCCGTAGTGAATTCTCCAGCAAGGATCTCAAATCCGTCGGCTCCTATACTCTTGGTCGGTTGATTGGAAAGGGATCGTTTGGCAAGGTTTACCTCGCCTCCCACAAGCTCACCAATGGCTCCAAGGTCCGCAACGACTCGACTCAAGACATGAACGAACGCAGCTAATCTTTAACAAGGTCGTCCTCAAGTCCGCCAACAAGGGCGACTCCAACCTTGCCCGGGAGATCCATCACCATCGACAGTTTATACATCCCCACATTGCAAGGTTGTACGAAGTCATCGTGACGGAGAACATGGTTTGGATGGTTCTCGAGTACTGTTCCGGTACGCACAATGTCTCCGAGGCCGCTCCCTTCCTCTGCTAACGCTGCCAGGTGACGAACTCTACAACCACCTCCTCGAACACGGTCCGCTACCCGTCCAAAAAGTCCAAAAGATATTTACACAGCTCGTTGGTGCCGTCTGCTACGTCCACAACCATTCGTGCGTTCACCGCGATCTCAAGCTCGAAAACATCCTCTTCGACAAACATGAAAATGTTAAGCTGGTCGACTTTGGGTTCACAAGAGAGTACGAGGGTAGGACCAACCACCTCCAGACTTTCTGTGGTACCATCTGCTATTCAGCACCCGAGATGCTCAAGGGCGAGAAATATGCTGGCGAAAAGGTGGATGTTTGGAGTCTCGGTGTGATTCTATATGCTCTACTCTGCGGCGAGCTTCCCTTCGACGACGATGATGATAACGTTACTCGAACCAAGATCCTGTCCGAGGAACCCAAATTTCCCGATCATCTTCCAGCCGATGCAGTCCCGCTGATTAAGGCACTCTTGTCCAAGAGACCGCTCCTACGTCCAACATTGCCAGATATCCTCGCCGACCCATTCCTCGCTGAGCATGCCCCTACCCAACGAGCTATTCTCGATATCCAACCGTCGCCTCCGTTCTCGACTCCCTTGGAGAAGGATTGTTTGCAGAGGATGCGAAGCGCTGGTGTCAACATTGACGCCGTCATTGAAAGTGTGCTCGCTCAAAAATGCGATACTCTTGCTGGATGGTGGGCTCTCCTTCTCGAAAAGGAGCAGCGCAAGATGCGGAGAAAGGAGGCGAAGAGGAAAGAGAGGGAGGCTGAAAGCCGCAGCATTCGACGTTTGTCCGCAGCATCGAGCCGATTGGAACGGATAGCTCCCATCCTACATGAGGTGGACGAGTCTAATGGCATGTCACGACACATGAGGCTAGAGCACTCGGGATCGGGATCACGAAGCCGAGGGAGGAGCGAGCGGAGGAGTGCCCATTACGTGGACTATGTGGTATCGGATCTCCCTCAACTACTCGAAGTTGGAAAAGAACCAGGAGGAGCAAACGCCGACGGTGATCATCCTCCTCCGCCCATCGACAAGGATTCGATCAGATCAGTTTCGACCTCACGACAGCGCCGACCTATTCCACCTCCTAAGGAAGGCCTAATACGCAGTGCTCGATCACGAGGCTCGACTCTTCATCTCGTTACGACATCAGATGCGCTAGGCACGGATGGTGGCAGTGCTCAGAGCCAGCAGAGCCAGGCAAGCGGTTCCGAAAAGACACGAAGGAAGCCCAGTCTTGCATTCATAACCCACTGGAAGAATATGACACACTGGTTGGCTGAAAACACGACGAGGAGAAGCAAACGTGGGCACGAGAGGCGGACAAGTCGGAGCACACCCGACCTGCATAAGAAAGAGGGCAGTGCCACGAGCAGTAAGGATGGGAGCTCACGGCCGCAAACTAGCAAGTACCCGGCTTCCGGCTCACCGGGGACACAGCCAACAGCCGGGCTACCCAAGGGAGTCGTGGCTAATGGTCATGTCGCGAAGACACATCAGGCCGGAAGCAGTGTTCAGAGGACGGCCTCTGGAGGATTGACGTCTCCTACCTACCCCCCGCCACGTATCACCACGGGGTCGTCGTACAAGCGACAGTCGTTGTCACCCTCACCCCTCACCCCGAGGTCGACGATTCGGCGGTCGTCAGCTGGACTACGAGGCCGGAAGTCAACATCATCCTCTGTGTCGTCGGTTCGATCGATTCACCATCATCATCATTCCCACTCAAAGGCATCGTCCACCAGCTCGGCAGCTTCTTTTTCTACATCCATGTCGAAAACGCCTCTTCAGCGAGGCCATTCACCTCATCATTCTGTCAAGGTTCTACCAGCAACACCTACTTCTGTGTCGTTTCCATCAAATATCCGTCTTGTTCGAGCGACACCACCTCCATTGAGCATCTTTAACGAAGGTATGCCATCTGGTCCCCCGCAGGCACCCGGATCACCGAACCCATTCTCTTCTGGGATCATGTTTGCCAAGCGGAAGCGCAACTTGTTCAAGGGGCCGACACTTAACTTTGCTGGATCTTCACAAGGTCAACGCAACAGTGGATCTGGTTCGCATTCCCGAAGTGCGAGTGCCTCTGGACTGGGACGTCGATCTGGAGAAATCACCATTCAAGAGGAGGATGAGGGATCCGGAGAGGACGATGATATCGAAGAAGTCGATGTCTTTAGTCCGGTCATTGGGGGTCCAGGGGAAAAGATCGAAGAGCAAATCTTTGAAGAGCATGAAACACCAAAACTGGAACCGGCGCCCACCATTATCGAGAAGAAGCCAGAGGCTACGAATTCAGCAACAGCCGAAACCTCGACTTCAGTAGCTGCTGGGAAAGCTCCCGCAGCATAAACGAGATAGAAGTACGTTCGCCAGCGCATGAGAAGAGCAGATGGCGTGGGGGTTCCAACGACTTGACGAAAGGAATATTATAATTACCTGGGAATTGGCAAGTGAGCATTGTTTTTTTTTTATCCATGGGGGTTCTCGAAAAAGCTTCCTCGGCACTAGACGCCGTTTTACACCTTGTTTTCGTTGTTTCTTTGTTCCTCTGCTTCACTACTCGAGCTTTTTCGACTTCCATCATCATTATCAGTTGGCATGGATGGACTGGACTGCTGTACAATACCTAGTCATGGATACCTCTTTTGTTATATATGCGACCACGGAATGATAGAGGCTCAAGAGCCATTCCTTGTTTCGTTGTTGAGTCAACTGTCTGTTCAGAAGCAAAGTGACATTATTGCAAGTGAAACGAACAGGTCAATTTCATCAAACTATAAAAGCACATACGTATCAGTCATGGATCTCTACTACGATCTCTTTGCAACCGAAATCCTATAACCTTGCTATAACATCCTAAAGTGGCATCTTGTCCCAAGAGCACCTCGTATCTCCAACCCAAAATGACACCGTTACTCCGAGAAGTCCACCTAAACCGAAGACAAAGCGAACTCCTCAGTTGGAGTACGACTGGCTCCGTCTCCTGGACTTCTTGCTCATGATGGCCTCACGCTCCTCGCGGAGGGTGACCCAGATCCAGAACCAGGTCATGGTCTCGATAAAGATGAATGTAAAGAACAGACGGTTCTTGAGCATATCGCCGCCCCAACCAGCAGGACGGTAGGATGGGTTGTGTGAACTCGGGTGGGAAAGGCGGCTGCGAGAAGAAGAGTCGTACATGGGAGAGGAGGGGCCGAAGATGTAGATGTAGACGACGAAGCCGAGGGAGAGGAACGATCGCAGGGGAGCTAGGGAGATGTTAGCTAGGTTGCTTGTAGTTTGGTGCGAGGGACGGACCTTGAGTTCCCCAGTGAAACACTAGACAGACCTCATCGGGCATAGAAAGGGAAACGAGGTCGCTGAAACCGATAAAGATGAGGACGGCAGCGAGGAAAGCGAGGGGTGGGCTTTGTATTTCGAAGCCTCTGGCGAAGGGCTGTGTCTGTTAGCTTGGTCCGACCTGTGCCTAGAACAAGATGGAGGAAGCATACCATTCCCATGCTCTCTCCGAGCATGTAGACTAGGGCTTGTCCATCGAGGGAGCTCGGGTTGGTGAGGAAGAAGTAGGCGAGGGTGAGGTGGAAGAGGGAGACGGAGGTGATGATGGTTTTGGCGGATATGAGCGCCATGATGAGAGATCAGTCGGGAGGGTTATTAAGGCGAAGTCGGTTCTAGGCAAGAGTTCTATATCGTGTCGTTCAAGGCACCAAGATGTTGTTGAGTCCCAAGGGTAGCTGTTCGACTCGGCACTTCGAAGTTGTAGCTCGTGAAAGGAGGGGAACCCAGAAAGAAGAACGAAACAAAACGGCGGAGGCTAAAATATAAACCCGAGGATCAAAGACAGACTAGAAGCGAGTGAAGGTAGGTCACACTTGGTGTCTGTCTGTCCGTCTGCGCGTGGTCACGCTGTACTTTTATCCGCTGCGAATGAATGAATGCATGCGATGCGCGATGGATAAAAGCTAGGGTGGCCTACTCCGTACTTTCGGTAGTGCTAGACCTTCCAGTGGAGGCTGCGTCACATGGCGAGCTCAAACAATCGTGGGGAGTTTCGTGTGGCCTTGGCCAATTAGATCCTCGGGGGACCTGTGGCGCAGAGCGGGAAGCTTAATGCGAGCAATGTGTTGTGGCTGTGCGTGGCTGGTGAGAAGCCCCAACAAGGCCTACAAGCTGAGCTAGGACTTGAGCTGTGAAGCATCATCTCAGATCAGATCGTATATCGACATTCGAGGGCTTACGTGTTTTCTCCCTTTCTTTTCCTTCTCTCATCTTTTCTCGTTATCCCTAAACTATAAGGCCTTTCGCGACAAAAACTTCTTCATTCTTCCATCATGGCAGACTCATCTGACGCTTCACCACTGCATAAGCAGAAACACATCAAGTACTGGCAGCGCTGCCACAAGACATACCTCCCATCGCCCTACACGGCATACGACTCAACCCGTCTCACATTTGCCACCTTTACAATTTCAGCCCTAGATCTGCTCGATGCGCCCCTGACGACGTCAGATCGCGCAGCCATCCGTCACTGGGTTCTGAGCCTGCAGCATCCCGATGGTGGCTTTTGCGGCAGTTCGACGCACGCTCTACAAGGGCAGAATGCATCAAAGGGAACTGCTAACATCGCAGCTACTTTTTTCGCGCTCATTTTGTTGGGCGTCGCAGCTGAGAATGAGGATGAAGCAAGTTCTGCGTTCAAGGACGTTGAGAGGACGAAACTCCTCAGGTGGTTGAGAGGATTGCAGAGAGAAGATGGAAGCTTCGGCCAGAACACTTGGGATGGGAAAATTGTGGGTGGGAGGGATATGAGGCACAGTTACCTGGCGAGCTGTATTCGATGGATGCTGAGGGGAGATGTCAAGGAGGGTGAGGATGCTTGGGTTAAGGATGTCAACGTTGATGAGATGATTGCCCATATCCGAAGAGGTCAAGTAGGTCACCCTTTTCTTAAAAATACATTCATACTGACAATTTTCAGACCTATGACGGGGGAGTTGCCGAGTCCTCACAGCACGAATCCCACGGTACGCTCACCCCTCCTTGTGCTCATCTCAAGCTAACCCCCCCCCCCAGCCGGATACGCATACTGCGCAATCGGCGCTCTATCCCTTCTCGATCGTCCCCTAGACTCAACCTCTGCCCACCCTCCTGAGAGTGCTCTCAAGCAGGGCATCCCCAACCGTGAAGGGCTCCTGCAGTTCCTCGCCTCCCGACAGTTTGCCTACCTCGCCAAGGAAGAAGAGGAGGACGAAGTTGAGGAGAACTTTCTAGAAAGCAAGCTTGGAGAGACCAACTATGGACATGTTGGTTTCAATGGACGGTGGAACAAGAAGGCCGATACGTGCTATTGTTGGTGGGTTGGCGGTACACTCGCAGTAAGTCCTCATCCCCTCTTGTAGCAGACTTGATGCTCACAGCATTTAGATGCTCGGCAACTCATCCATCATTAACGCCCCTCCTTCCCGACGTTATATCCTCAACATCACGCAGCATCAAATCGGCGGCTTCTCCAAGGCCGTAGGAGGACCACCTGACATGTATCACGCATACCTAGGCCTCGCGGCGCTGTGTACCATGGGTGAGACTGACCTAAAAGAGTTTGACGTTGGGCTTTGCTGCAGTATGGATACAACGAGGAAGATCCAGAGGGCGAGGGATGGGTTGATTGAGAGTGTTAGGGGGGAGAGGAAGGGATGGGGGGATGATGGGTTCTGGTAGACGGCTATATATCAATGGTACATGACTCTCTTCGGTATCCTTTATTCGAACAGGTGGGGAATTCTCACGATTGACCAAGTCAAGGCTGGTAAGCTTGGTAAACGTGAAAGCATAGGGTTGATGATGGACATCGGGTCGGTCTCATCTAGACTTGACACTATTGATCCAATTGCTCTTTTGCTCCCAGAGGCACAGAATGTTAGGCAAAGTAGCAAAAATGCGTCTCAACTCAACCTTGACAGCAAACCTGAATCGAATCACACCGAAACCACCTCCAACTGTTCTCTAAAGTTCATCGTGAAGTCCCAAGTTAAACTTGACAATTTGAGATTGGATTTACCCTAGGCCTTGATACTCATTACTACGGACTAAAGTGACCACAAACTAATCAGAGCGAGCCTGCCATAATTTGAACTTGCACCTCTTCAAACTCTAGGGCCATTATTACCGTCAGATTAAATAAAGCCTTGCTTATATATTTGTGTTGAAGAGTGAATAGATCTCTAATTAGGTACGGAGGAATTCCGCAGTGGATCTAGGGTCCTTCGCTAACTACGTCATCAGGATTCTTGGTGTTTCAATAGCCGGGATGGAAGATTGGCGATGTTTAGCGATAGAAGAGAGCGAAAGTGGTCATGGAAATAAAAGACCTAAACTAAACATACGGCACCAAGTGAGCAACTGTATACGAGCAATTGCTTAGACACGAATAGACACGAATAGAGAACTTATTAAGGAGTACAGAACATAGGCTTACAAATAACCTTGATCTCAACCCCCCTGAATGCCTCGCATCGCCAAAAAGGCCCACCACAAATGCCAAGCCCCCGATCATTCCGGGGCACCCCTGTCATCTTTCAGCTATTTATCAATCACCGAATCCCCTCACTCCCCTCATCAGGCATCAAACATGGCGTGGTTCAAGGAAGCTCTCACAAAGGCGGTGCAGCAGGCGAGCGAGGAGTATCAGAGGGAGAGGGCGAGGCAGCAACAAGGTCAACAGCAGCAGAGTTCACCTGGTGGTTCTGGGCAGCGACAACCTCAGTCTCAGTACCAGCAGCCTCAATCGCCTTATGGGCAAGCTCAGTCGCCCTACAGACAGCCTCAGTCGCCTTATGGACAACCACAGGCTCAGTATCAGCAACAGTATCAGCAACCTCAGCCCCAACAACAATATCAACAACCGCAGTATCAGCACGTTCCGCCTCCGCCGCCATATGGTCCGACCAGTCCCCAGCAGCCTCAAGATCTTCTAGCGCAAATTCAGGTACAGGCTGAAGCACAACTGCAGGCTTACAGAGCCCAAACAGCTCGTGATCAAGCCGAGGCCGAAGCACAAGTACAAGCTGCTCGGGCCCAAGTGGCCCGAGAGCAAGCTGAAGCAGAGGCTCAACTACAAGCTTACAGAGCCCAGGCAGCCCGAGAAGAAGCCCAGGCAGAGGCTCAATTGCAAGCTTACACAGCCCAAGCCGCCAAAGAACAAGCCGATGCCGAAGCTCAACTACAAGCTGCCAAGGCCCAAGCAGCTCAGGAGCAGGCACGAGCTCAGGCCCAACTCGAAGCTGCCCAAGCCCAGGCCCTCCAAGAGATTGAACGTGCTCGGGCTGCTCAAGATGAAGCAGCGAAACAGCTCGAGGCGCAATGGCGTGAAGCAGAGAGGTTGGCATCACAGTATAAAGCCCAGTATGAGGCGCATATGAAGAGCGCGGAGGAGGAGATGGCGAGACTGAATCTCGAAGCGGAGAAGCAACAGCGACAAGCGCAAGATGAACTGGCTGTGTTGAAAGCAGAGGAAGCTAAGCAGCAACAGCGCGCCGAGGAAGAGATTATAAAGGAGCAGCAGAGACTTCTGGATGAGATCCAGAAAGCCAAGGAGAAAACAGAAGTCGCGCCACCACTACCGAGGAGACCAGTTTCTATGGTCGGAACAAGTCAACCGCAGTCTTATCAACCTCCTCCCAGCCATCGAAACTCATATCTGTCGCCTGCTCCGGGTGCACCGAGTCAACCATCGCCGAGTCCTTCACAGGCGCAGTATGTGCCTCCACCACCACCAGGACCGCCTCCCATTCAAACGACAAGTCCGAGTCACCAGAATCGACGGAGCGTCTACCTATCTCCAACTTCAGGGCCAACAATCCAGTTACCATCGGGTTCGTCGCCGCAGCAAGCCCCTTCCTATCCTCCACCTCCGCCGAGTCCCTCCCAGCAGCAATACCATGCTCAATACAGTCCTTCTCAGCCAGCACAGGGGCAGCCACCTCCTCCAGCTCAGCAGGGCACTTTTCAGTCCCCATCATTGGCGCCTAGAATATCTCCAGATCAGCCGGCAGTGAGCCCTTCACAGCAGGTCCCTCATTATCCACCACCCCCACCAAGTCCTTCACATCCCCAAACTCAGGCCCCATACGCTTCAGCTCCCCCGCCGCCTCAGACAAACCTAGCTCAAGGAGAGAGTAGGGACTCGCATCTTTCACCAGCTCCAAGTCAGGAGGTGACAAGTCCTTCACAGACCCCTTACTACCCGCCTCCTCCACCAAGTCTCCCGCCCCGAGAACAGACAAATCTGGCCCAGGGTGGCCAAAACTTACATCCATCACCGGCTCCAAATCAAGGGGTGACGAGTCCTTCCCAAGCTCCTTACTTTTCACCACCACCAGACTCTTCCAGCCAGCCAGCGCCAGGTCCTCAACAGCAGCCTCAAGCTTCACCCCATGTCTCTCAGCCCAGACAAGAAGCCACTCCTGCTCGCACCAAAACACCTCGCGTCCATACACCGGGACCACCACAAGAACACGCCTCCGGCGCAAAGCCACTCCCGCAATGCTCCTCAGCCCCAACATCAGCACCACAGCATTGGTTCTTTCACCCTACGGTACCCGAGTTCACCATTTGCGCATATTGCTACATCAAACACATCTACGACTCCAGATTCCGGGACTCCTTCACCAAGGTGTACTGTGATGACAATGAACAACGCAGGTGTCGCTTCTCATCACGTCGTCTCAACGAAACACTTTTCCCCGAAGCCATAAAATCAGGAAGTCTGGATGAGTGCATAGCCTTTATGAAGAAACGAATGACCATCAGAGACTGCCTCGAACAAACCCAGACAGAAGGAGATTCCTGGTACACGACATCCGATATCCCCAACAGCACCCTCTGTCAAGCCTGCTTCGAGGAGGGCATCAACGGGACATCCTTTGCAAAGCACTACCAGCTCCAGACCGTCCAGGGAGCGTGCTACTGCGACTCAACAGTCTGGTTCCTCAAACGCAAGTTATCAGAGTACCTCAAAGAGGACAACTGGGCAAAGTTCACAGAGGAGATGAGCTTGAGGGTGACATTACCCCCATGTCCACGGACGGAGGACATCAAGTCAAACGACCGTCAATGGTACAAGCCCAAACTCAATCACGGACCTTCTAGTCTCCAGGCATGCGTGACCTGCTTCTTTGACTACTTTTACCGGTCTGATGATGAAGATTTGTTTGAGCAGGTCACTGGAGGAGACTTTGGGACGCGGTGCACAATAGGCCAGGTCAATCTCCTCATCCCAATGCGTCAGGCACTCGCCGACGAGGATAGGAGCCTCTTCTGGAAAGCCGCCTTTGAAGTCGACAAGCATCCCTTCTGCCACAAAGAAGGCATCAAGGGCGGAACTTGGTACACGTTGCCCGGCGATACACCAGGTTGGGGAATATGTGGCGCCTGCTACGAAGGCGTTATAAAGACTGTCGGCGGGTCAAGCTGGTTCATCCAAGACAAAGAAGTATCGCAAGATGAGACGTATCTCTGCTGCTTCAACATGAACCACGCCCGCGTAGAAGGGAGTCTCCAAGCCTACGACAAGGCTCACAATCTAGGTGACTGGAAGATCCTAGCCGATTATGCTGCAAAATGGACAAACGTGAGACTGTGTCCTCGAGCAAAGCTCAAGTCTGGCAAGAACCGTCCGTGGTGGGGATGGGGTATGTTGGCCATCTGCGAAGAATGCTATCTCAACTTTGCCCAGGGGACAGCGTTCGAACCTCGATTTGCACTTAAGGGCGCGAGGGAGCCGGATAACGAGAGGATGTGCGATCTCTTCTCGCCTCGTATGAGGGGGTTGTACACCGAAGCGTGCAAGACGGGTGATCTCGAGGGCCTACTTGCAATTGCAGAGCAAAGGCACGTTATCTACACGCAGACAATCATGCAGGCGGAGCAGATCCTAGTACAACAACGGTTAGCAGTGATGAAGGCTCAATATCTGGGTCAACAGGGGAGTTTTTACAAAAATCTAGGCTGGTCACAAGACGCAGTCATGGGCCATAGTTACACGGTAGGAAACTCGTACGCCGGGTACGGACACGCGAACTCGTTCGTGATGCAAGGCCATGCCTACGATCGACAAGCCAGCGAGATGAGATCTCAAGTTGGAGGAGGTAGCGTCCTTCAAGTTGGCATGTTAGAAGCGAGGTGGAAAGAAGTCGAGTGACGCGATCCTTGTCTTTTGAATGATACACTTTGGATACATTCTGTAACCATACACGGCTTGCCCAACGTCAATGTCATAAGACGGTGAACAATCCCATTTTTAAACGCCATGATACTTAAAAGACCAATTCCCACACATCCAAGGTCGACATGGCGACTCTAAGTCCCATCCATGACGCCGCCTTTCCCAAGATCAAATACCGTCCATCCCAGCTAAACGCCGCAGTAGTAGCATAGCCACTCTGGAACTTGATAGTGTACAGCACACGACCTGAATAAAGGTCGCTCACGTCAACGCCATCATCGGTTCGGCAGCACAGGAAGCGACAGTCGGGCGATATGGCCATAGGCCAACCCTCGCGTGTCCTGCGGCTGCTAAGCTCAAACGACTCGAGAGCTTGTGTCCCGTGGTTCCAATGGAAGACAGTATCGCCCCAAATGGACACGATAATATCGCCTTGAGGCGCGACACCCAGGAACATGGGCTTCTTCCATGTGTCAGTCTCGAGCTTGGCTATAGCCTTGCGAGTCTCTGTGTCAGTCAAGCGGATCATTCCATCGCGAGACTGAGTGACCAGTATCTTGCTATCAGGAGTGAAGACGGCATGCGTCACCTCATCCTGGTGACAGGGTATCACGACCGATGTCTTGTTGAAGTTGAGACAATCCAAGAGCCCAACTCGGCCCCGGGTCGTACCCACAGCAAGCCATTTCCCATCCTGAGAAAAGCCCAATGGCTTTGAGCCAGGCCACTTGGGCATGGATACTCTCCTCCCATTGATGTAGTCGCCCAGGTGGATGACAGGCTTCTTGAAAGTCTTGCCATCGTGACTCTGGGGGTTAAGCATTCGACCATCCTCCTCGCTGAGATACGCCCACTGACGCGCATTCCTCGAGAAAACCATGTTGACTCCGTGCTGGTTCTGCAAGCACGAGACCTGGTTCGCATTGATGTCGTAGAAGCGAGTGGGCGACTCCATGGTGCAGACGGCAATGGTGGGCTTGTCGTTGCGAACGAGGTACGCCACCTCAATCACCTCATGATTGGAGAGTTCCTTCTTCGCCAGATGTCGGAGACTGATACGGAGGGGAGTCGGATTTGTAATGCCAATAGCATTGTATTCGGGGATGGGGGGCTCATCAACTTCAGACGAGCCGGTTGTTCTAGGGATGTTAGCCATGGTATGTCTCTAGTATGAGTCAATACTTACTCAGGGGCCGTAGCAAGAGTTGCGTTGCTAGAATTTTGTCTAAGACTTTCACCAAATGACGGTGGAGGTCCCAAAGGAGGTCCCAGTGGAGGAGGTGGTGATATCGATGGCGGAGGTGCCTCGGGTGGCGTGTCTGGTGCCGCTGTTGAGGTCTGCTCAATGTACTCTTGAATAGCATCGGCAAACTCGGAAAGAGTTGGCCTCTGGCTCTGCACACGAAAGTCTTCGCTATCCGAGTCTTCTTCCACTCGCGATCGCAAGGAAACTGCTTCTTGTAGGATCTGGGAGCTGCTGTACCCAGGGAGTTCTCGTCGACCGTCGTGGGGCTCAGAATTGATGGCCCTGAACATGTTAGCTGTGACCAATTGAGTTGGAGGACGGAGCTTCTTACAGTAGTATCCCATCCAATCCAAGATTCATGGCAATTCTCAAGCTTTCGGCCAATCGAGCTAGAGGCGACAGCCTTTCGGCCGTGTGCTCCAACCAAGCCGGGGTCCTGTCCTCAGGCTTCCTCCCAGGTTCCAGCGCATCATCCATCTCCTCCAAAAGAGCGCTCGCGTTCTCAACGACTCCCCTCAATGCAGCCTCGAGGCGTTGGGGGAGTATCGCGGTGCCGGCATCGAGGGATTCAGCATTGTGGTGCAGCAGTCGCGAGACCATCTGAAGCTCAGCCAGCTCGCGGGAGAGTGACGCAAGGTCCAAGCGGGCCGAGGGGTAGTAGATGACAAAATCGCGGAGAGCATCGATAGCGCGAGCTGTCGCAGTCTGGAGGGTGCCACAGAGGGCAGAGATTGACGCTGTGGGTGGTGTTGAGGCGGCCATGATGAGGCTATCGACAGAGCCTCGTCGCTCTCTTTGGAAAAAGAATCAGATGGTGATGTTTGCGACAGAAGATGTTTGACGACAAGACAAGGCTGAAGGTGGAGACTAAACAAAACAAAACAAATACCGGAAGACGTCGGAACCAGAATCTATTGGCTCTTAAGGCTCATTCTCACCAAAAGACGAGGCTGAGGTTTGAAGAAAAGAATTTTCCATCCATGAAAAAAAAGATGATGACTTTCGGGATATAGCATCAGAGCCAAGACAAAGCAAAGTCCGGGGTCGGATGAGGTGGTTACGACGCTACGGAGGCGGGGACTTTCCCTCTTGCAGTCGCAGTCGCAGTCTCTTTCTATTAATTAGGTGGGCATGTCCCAGGCGCAGGCGCGATTCCGCGGCCGTGAAACGTCTCTACCGTGTCTGAATGGACAATGTCAAGTTGTGTAACATTGTCCTCTTTGAGGTAGCGTTATAATCACACAGACTCGGTCCAGTTCATTCTCTTCAATATCTGCCAAGCCAAGCGCGGGGTGGGAAATCCCTTCCTCGGGGCCCCGACCTTCGGAACTTACCCAGATGGAGGGGAAGATTTGCAATTAGAGCGGTTTTCGGATCATGACATGATAGCCTAGAGGTACCCATGTTGACATAGGGCGTAGAATAATAGCCATAGAGGAATAGATGTTAGTGAAAGGATATAATAATGAGGGCCAGAGAGAGACTAGAGTCGTGTACTGTATCCAAGTACACCCGTCAAAGTCCATCCATCGCTCTAGGGTGAGCCGGCCAACTTCGGCATCTTCTTCGGGATCCAAGACCAAAACGGAGCCAACGGAGAGATTGCCACATGGCAGCCTCTGATCAACCTCCGAAGATCAATTTCCAACGTCTAGAAACCGTTTCTTCCGGTTATCTGTCAGCGTCGCCCTGACCGAGCCCAACCACTGCAATCAGCCCATCACCGGTGGCCTCGGCTCAGTTATGAGGGACGAGCACCGTCTTACGCCAGACTCTTATGAACACGAAAGAGGCATTATCTTTCCCGCTTATGAACATGGATGATGGATGTTCACGATCGACTGCACAGTAGCTCGGCGGCAGGCATCGTAAGACGATCCCCTCGGAGAAAGACTTGAGGCATTATTCATAGATTGGCCTGAATGGGATCTTTCTCGTCTTGGTCTTTTTGCCACATTGCTGATGCAGCCGTGGCGGGATCAAGACGACGAATACAGAAGAGGCGGTGGCCTCGAAGTCCAAGTTATTCGTCAAGTCACGAGCTGCACTGCAGAAATCCAGACCTTGGATGCATGGCCATGGTAAGGATTGGCTTCTTGGTGGGTGTGACAAGTGCAGCTGAAAGAGCATGCATCAGCCACGATCAAACAGCTGGCATACTGTGGCTGAGTGGCTAGTGGAGATCGAGGCTTGTGCGACACGCACTCCAGGCACTTTCTGACTCTCACCCACATCGAGACTCTTCCGCCTTATCGTGGAACACACACATTGACTCGATGGGAGCTCACAACAAGATGATCCTTGCAAACTGTCGGGATCGTCAACTTCTATTGTCATCCGGCCATCCGTCGTCACCGTCACCGTCTTCCCGTCTCTGCCGTGTCCCTCCCAGCCATTCTCTTCGTCTCCTCGTCTCCCCCAGCCCCGTCCTCCCTTTGATAGGGTCTTGAGCACACCACATGTCGCGACCTTAATCGCCGAACAGGCCCTCCCCCTCCCATCCTCCAGGCCCGCACGGGGAAGCGATAGGGTCGCTGTCAAGCGCTGGCTTTCTGGGCCTCCCAGACGGTGCACATGTCTCCCCTGGTCACTCCGCGCTACCGCTGCACAGGCGCCCGACCAAGAGGGAGGTGTAGACAGGGTCGGGCCAATCGGCAGCGTCTCCATGACCCAAGGTGAGCTGGGCTTTCGGGCGAGGTCATGGTCGAGGGGGGCACCGGGGCAGGAAGTGTGGTGAGACCATTCTGATGGCGGCGTCTCGCCAGGTTCAGGTAGACGTTTCATCGGGGGTAGTTTTCACGGAGGAGACAGTTTACTCTGGACAAGACACGACACGGCACAGGCAAGATTTCATCATCCAAGGCTTCTGTAGTATCCAGACCATGCGGACAGCCATGCGAGCCGACGTAGGCGAAAGCAGGTTGTCGTTGCAGTTTGTTACCAATCCGCAGGGCCAACTTGACGGCCATCTTGATCCATGCAGGACCAACTGCAGAGCGATCATCATCGTGCAGATGGGATGAGATGAGAGACGACAGGAAGGGAGCTGTCACTGTGACAGTAGCAGCACCAGCAGCAGATGATGATGGCTCGACCGCGTTTTGGTTTCCTTCTCCTTCTATTCGCTTGCATCTGGAGGCTACTGTACCTGAGAATCATCCATACCCAACCCAACCGGTTTGCCGCCTTGGGAACTGATGCCTCGTTTTTCTCCTTAATATCCCATCCCCTTCTTCTCGTGAACCTGGGTTTTCCCTGCCATCTTCTTTCTCTCTCCCTTTCTTCACCGACAAGTCCACCGCCTCTCTCAACTCCATCGCTGAGCTCCCTCCCTCCCAAAAAAGCCCTTTTTTTCTGTGGACCCAATCCCCTTCTCTCTCTTCCCCGGCGCCACCGCTCAGCAAGGTCCCTCCTCTTCGTGGGTACATGGTCCGTTTAGCTGGGCCCTAGCGAGCTAGCCCCCCTAGCTTGTTCCCTGCCACAGGCTCACAGCGCTGCCCCTTCCCGGGAGGCCGCTGTAACATAGGCGCTGGGTTACCTCTTGGAGGCCCTCGTCTCGCTGAAGGTATCAAGTACCGGCTCTGAGGAGTACAAACTTGACCGACCTCTCTGCTCTGCCCCCCGCTTCTGATCGTCAACCACATTTTTCCGTCTCTTCAGTCTCTCCACCTGGATCCCACTTTTGCGGGAACTCAAGCAACAACTCACCTCATCCCACGCTCCCACGCGGGACCGGGTGTTAATCATTCATTCTTCTCTCTTGCTCTGGTAAAGGGATCCTAGTCATCACGTTCAAGACAAGCCTTTACAAGGCCGGATCTTGCTTGCATTGACGCTAGATTCGCACGACCTCAGCTCCTTGTCCTCTCACACACGCACCCTCTTTCTTCTCTTTACCGAGATAGAGAGACCGTTACAGACAAAAGAAGGAGCTGGTCTCCTCCTATCTTCATTACTTACATATCAAGCGCCCCATTCGCATCTGTCGTGCTTCCTCCTGCACGACAAGTCTAGCCTTAGCCTCTCTTGACCGCGACAAGACACTATCACTTGGAGAGTGCGACCTCAGCTTGACCGCCCATCATGCCTGCGCTTGAGCAGACAATCACCATCGTTAACAACTCCGGCAAGATCATCAAGACCGTTAGTCTCCCACCCTAAGCCTCCCGATCTGTACTAACCGTACTGCAGGGCAAACAGCTCTACTCTATCTTTAAGGACGCCCAAGGCACTTACAAGGAGAAGAAGGCCGAGATCAAGTCGGAAAAGGCCCTTCAGCGCTCTCAGTCCTTTGACCCTCACGGCCTTCCACCTCAGCAGCCCAGATACGTCGACGATGACGCCCACTACTTCGCTCCCCAGCAGCCAAGATGCATCGATGATGGCGACCGCTATTACCCTCCCCGCGCCTTCGACCAGCGTAGTCAAGCCAGCTCCCGTCGCAGTGGCCGATCGCGAAGCGTAACCTCTCAGTCCCGCCGCCCTCGAGACGACTACTACGATACCCGCAGCCGACCTGCCCTGACCATGGATAACCTCAAGACACACAGCGAGGTCTCCAGTGTGACTCCGAGCCGAGCGCCTCCTCGCACCTACCAGAACCCGTACGCCGAGACCATCCCCATGGATCTCGCCCTCCCACAGAGCCAGCTTGCTCGAGTCGAGATGCGCAGCGTGGCACCCTCTGCCTACGGCCCCGGTGGCGGTGCCATGGTGCAGCGAAACCGATCGACAGGAGAATTGGTCAAGATGAAGCCTCACAAGGAAATCGACATGGATCTCGCATATGGCAACATTCCTCCAGATCTGGCAGACCGCACCGATCTGGACCCTCAGTACGGCAACGAGAAGGAGGCCAAGGCCCTGGTACACCGTGTTGAGGGACTCCTTACCGAAGCCAAGTGCCTTCACCATTCCGCGACTACCACCATGGCCCAGCTCCAGAAGGACCCCGATTCGGCGGCCGCTGTTGCACTCTCTCTTGCAGAGCTGTCTAAACTGGTCAAGAAGTCATCACCAGCATTTTTGATGCTTCTCAAGAGTGGATCCCCAGCAGTTTTCTCCCTTCTCTCATCACCCCACTTCCTTATCGGCTCGAGTATCGCGGTCGGTGTGACGGTTGTCTGTTTCGGAGGATGGAAGATTGTCCAGAGAGTCAAGGAGCAACAGGCGGCGAGAGAGGCTCTCATGTACGAGCCTATGGATCGCCCTGCACCAATGCGAACACAGAGCGAATATGCGCCGAGACGGGCACCGACTGAGTACAGTGCCGGCATGGATGAGGCACTTATTATTGAGGATGATCTCAGCGAAGTCAGCTCTATTGAGACCTGGAGAAGAGGTATCGTGCCATTTGGCGAGGATGAGACGGCCGATATGGAACTCATTACACCACTGGCCAACAAGGAGAACGTTGATCGCTACGGAGATGATTTCGACGTCAAGTCACGACGCAGCACCCGAACGACCAAGACCAACAGGACGAGCAAGACAACCGATAGCCACCGAAGCCATCGCAGTCACCGAAGCGATGCAAGTGAGCGGAGCCACCGCAGCCACCGCAGTCGACGCGACGACGAGAGTATCGCCGACAGTGAGCGCAGTCACCGCTCTAGCAGGAGCAAGCGCTCCGAGAAAATTGAGACACGGTCGATCGACAGCCGAGATAGCCGAAGTCGCAAGGACGATTTGGACGTTGTTCTCCGACCCAAGTCACACCGCAACAGCAACAACATGCTCAAGGCTTTGTTCAAGAGCAAGGAGAAGAAGGAGCGAGAGCTCGTCATGGCTTAGAGTGACTGGAGTCTACTGGCGCTTTTGAGGTATTTTTTCTTTTTTCTTCTACATGAGATTTTGCATACTTGTTTTGGCGCATAGAAGACAAGACTAGTCGGTTATGACATACCGCGTCATCGCGACAGACGAGACAAAGAGTTTTGGATATGAATGGATGTTTAACAAATCATGGGCGAGAGAAGTCCTTACTACAAGCGATTTTTTTTTTTTTTTTTTTACGATTCTACGAAAGATCTCTGGCACACGCCGGAAGACATTTATTTGGAACACTACTACCGGCATATGGCATTGGATGGAAGGACATGGAACTGTTTGCATTTACAGTATTTGGGCTTTGGTGTTGTCTTTGTTCTCATCACTCTCTAAAGACAGTGGGCGTATGTACAATCAGTCAATCAATCAATCAACGGATGCATGGGGAGCTTGTGCTTGCCCTTTTGAATCGACATATTTGTCTGTCAACATGTTGCCCTTTGAGTGAAGCTTGCCGCATGTGTGCATGTTGTTTGTTGCCTACACGAAATGCTTGAGGCTTGCTCAAGTGAGTGAGGTTTGAGCCACAGCTGTCTGAGGGGGCTTGCTCAACTGCATATTTTTGGGAGCAGATGTTGGGGCGTGCCATATAGCCAAGTTGGCGTGCCCAACGCTCATGATGGCCATAGATACATCCTTAGCAAAGCCTCATTACAATTTCATCATGCTTTTTATGCATGTCATCAGAAGAGTTGAGGAGATTTGCTTATCCTTCGTCTCAATGGGTTGTCTCAACAAGCTTTCCACCTATTTCTGCCTTGAGAGTTCAAGCACTGGGTTTCTATGGCAAAGAGCAACTTGAGTGTCAGTCATCATTTTACCTTTTATTCTGGTTTGGGCTAGGGTCTGGAAACTTGTCACGAAAGACCAGCGCAAGATGTGCGAGAGGCAGCTGCTCTGAAGGGTATAAATACCTCCCCTCCCATGCCCCCCATCTTATCTCCTCTTCACTCCCCCATCACTTTCTTGTTTTCGCTTTATACTATCTATAGCATATATATATAAACAGAGCTCGGTTTTGTCTTCCGTCGATAGGTAATGCCTTCTACCTCTAAGACCATCTGAGAGTTGCTCACTGACTTTTGACTTAGGAGCCGCAGGATCACGCCTGATTCACACTTGGGCGTGTCGCACATCGGCGCGACATAGGAACAACTGTTCTTGCGCCTTTGTTTCCCGTACCCTGTTATATATACCTTCTCATCTGGAACAGCACTGCATCAGCAGCGCACACACCCTGTTCAGCTGGCCTCCTGGTCCCGACTTGGTACTTCTTCTAGAAGTGTGGGTATATAGCGACAAAAGCCTGTCCGAGGATTCCGACAATAGGGACGATGAATACGAAGGAGACGAATGGCTGGCTCTCTGGTCGGTGGCGAATACAGCAAGTAGGTGCCATCCCCTCTTCAAAGTTACCTTGTGATCGCTCATCGTCTTTATTCTTAGAGGCCCAAGGGTCCCTACTCAGCCCACGACTGCCGTTGCCAGATCAGTTGGGGGTGGCCGGAATTTGGGCGACGCAGGAAAATTTCCTCCTGCTCAGCGTATTAACAACCATGGTTAACCATAGTCTGGACAATCTCAGGTCCAAGAATTGGTGAGTTGTAATATTGTCTGAATATTGACTTGCTGTGGCTTACTCGATGATACAGAACAACGACGAGCAGATACAACCTGAAGCTGAAAGCCACGATGCAATTCACTTACCGATGCACGACCACTGCCAGCTTTTCTCTCCGACATCCCGTCTATATATACATTTCCCAAAGATCCAAGCCTTGTTGGCCAAGGATTTGTCCCCCTTGTAACCCTCGGGCCTTATCGCTGTTCGGTCGAACCCAGCTTTACACATCTTCTCTTGATCATCAAACCACCAAGTCGCCTTGCTCTCTAGCTTTGCTCCAAACCATGGTCCATCTATAGATCCTAAGGCAATCGCCACTCCTATACACTTCCTCCAGAAAAAAAGTTCGCCTACGATCTTCTGGCTTGTTTTCTATATACTCTGACTGGATCTCACTCTAGCCGATTGGACCTCTCGCCCTATTTCATCACACCTGGGAGTCAAGGGTTAAGCTTTAACAGCTGGAAGCCGCCTGCATACGATACCTGCACCATGAGCGAGTTTTCTCTGACGGAGAAGATTCCTCAAAGGCCCAACCAGCACATGATCTGGACAGTTGTGACGGCATTGTGTAGATCGCTAACCGCTCATACCATCTCTCTTGGTGTTCGGCTATTTTACATCCTCTTCTATTCCCTCGTCTGCCTTTCAGGTGCCCCGAGTCGATCGCAAGCAGCCACTGTTTGTTGGCCTCCCTATATATAATGCAAAACTTCTTTTTCGCGTCCGATCGAGCCATCTCTGGCAATCTGGCGAGCACGATAGACAGACGATGTGGAATTACGAAGAAGCTCGATACAGGATGCAAGAAGATACGTTTGTGCACCATTCATGCCAACCCTAAGCCAACGAGCTGAGAGCTCTGACTATCACATCTTTTTATATACTATTGACTCTTGGTTCGATGAACGAACAATCCAGCGGCAATTCGACCCTATCAGATCATTGGTGCAGAGTAGAAGACCCAACAACTGTATCGACAAACGTCAAGCGATGAGACCTCTCCCTTGCCATCCTTCGCAGTGCAGCCGTGCCGCACTCGGCCAAGAGCCTGGGGCTTAGGAGGAATGGCTTCTTTGCGGGCGTCGTCGTATTGATTGAGTGTGAGCTTGCCAGATGACTACGAGCTTGCTCCTGTGAGAAGTCTTGGCCGATCAGAGATTTGGCTGGTCTTTGGTGCTGTCGTGGCTCCTCCCTACCTACTTGAATACCGCTCTCGACAGAAGCAACCCACTCTCTAAACAGCGGCGAGGAAGATCTACCAACCTGGAACAGAACCCGGTCGCCATGACATAGAGAAAGCCTAGAGAGACGATGTCGTGGTTATGGGTGCAAGTCTTCACAACTACAACTATATATCTTGGGTATCTCTGTTGGTGCCTCGTTGTTCGCTTCTCCCCCAAGACTGAAAGGTCCGGGATGGCTGTGCAGATTGCCACATACAAAGCACATTCAACTCTCAAGGAACCCAGCCCGAGGGCTCAGAATTCTGTGCAACTTCGTGAGCCTTGGCATCAGACGTCCACTGCGGATGATAGACGCCATCTCGGTGCTTGCCCTTGCCTTGACAGACAGCATGTGGGACCATCCTGGCTTGCCACACTTTGTTTCCAGTTCATTGCCTGGTCTATATACACATTCTCTCAAGACCAGCCCTGGGATTTGTGACAAGCACCATAGTCTATGCCCTCGGCTGGCAGCCATGAGCTATTGAGGAACAAACTATGCAGGCACAAAGCTAACCCTGACTGCTTTCACATCTTGTACTTATATCATGATACTGTATGACCAAGGGATCAGCGTTCAAGGGACAAAGATGCGTTTTATTTTGCCATCCGATATTTGCTTAATGATTCCGCTGCTGGTGACATCTTTGCCGACGATATGGCCCCCCGCGCCCGTGTTACCTCTGCTTCTCGGTGACAGGCAGTCCTGGCAAGGGATAGGATCCGACTGCCCAAAATGCCATGAAACTGAAGTGTCTAGAAGAGGACACAAGCCATTAACCACGTCCATGGTCGTCGGCTCTGGCCAGTCCACTAGTTTCAGGTCTCGCTCATTGCAGCCGGGACATCTCGAGATCGTCGAGCCTCGACTATGTACAACAGTCTCCGCCTGCTTCGCACGCAACTCCCACATGAGACGTCATAGGGATCATGAAGTGTCAGCTCATCCTTGAATATAGTACAAGGTCTCGGTCCGGTTGTATATACTATTGGGTATCTAGTAGAGGCGAGTGTAAACATCGACCTTTCAGATTCTTCCCTGATCTGCTCCGTCGAGATGATCAAGGAAATAACCATGGAGCGTTTGAGCCAACCCGCTGAACAGAAACTGGTTTCCTGGTGCGTCCGCCTACCTCAGTGTCCTGTCCTCCTTTTCTCGGGGGCTACGACCAGCAAATGCGGTGCCTCGATTCCCTACCAGAGAATACCTCTGGTCGATGATGCTGCTCCATTTTTGAAACCTGTTCACACCATCTTTTGGGTGCTGTGTTGCAACATTTGGGGCACAGACAGACGTAGGGATGGAAGAGCCTCTGTTATATATATAAGACAGAACGAAAACCGTGAACATGACGGATGACCTTTCGGTCGGGTTGGGGATGAAACTCATGATATTACCAACTTCGTCAATGGTGCATCGGGGTTTGATGTGATTTATCATCCATCTTCGGGTTGTCCTTGCATTTTCGGCGGCAACCGACGCCCGTTGGGGTCCATATGTATCTCTGGACATGAGTCACTTCCTGCATTCTGTCCGAGGACCAAGTGGATGATCAATTCGACACCGCTGCCGCCGCTCACAAGCTTCACTCATCAGAAAGAGTTGGAGAAAATGGCTTCATCGCGTACAAATCGGCAAACAAATCTCGGAGTATATATCAGTTGAACACAGCCTGTGGTGATCTCCCTATTTGTATCATGGCCCGCCTAGGAGCGTACGACACAGATTCATACATCTGTTGGTCGTACATACACGCCACTCTTCTACTCTCACAGAGATTCAGGGAGCTGGTGACAAGATACTGTCGAGTGTCAGTGGCCCTTGTGATGTCCCTTTCAGTGCGGCGGCTTCTGTTGAATTACCTCACCTTATCTCTACATTGTTTCCTATCTGTATGATTAAATAAATTGACGCTCCCTGGGTCTTTGTTTGCCGTTAGACTCGAACTTGGCCACTCCCCCTAAACGAACGAGCACTTCAAGTCATCTTGTTGTCATTAGACTTCCGTCTAAAGTGCATTAAAATCTCTTCAGAATTTATCCTTAATTCTCTATATATTTAGATTCTCCCGTAATAATCTCTTCCGATGCGTTACAAAGGGTTGTGGCATACATACATCCATACCAGGGCTTTATCATCCACCCAGACCGTCGGCGCCGCTCGACCAGTCGAAATGCGAAAGCTTGGAAGAAGGAAAACAGTGATAAATAAAATTTTATATATTTGCACACCCTGAAAAAGCTCACAAATTCCTTTGTCTTTTTGCCTTTGAGGCTGAACACTTCACTTTTGTGTTTAATCTGATCGAGTCTGACAACATCGACACTGAGACGATGACGACAGTACGAGCTGGGACGATTCTTGTAGCGATGAGCTGTACTTGATTGATCTCTATGACACCAGCAGTTGGTCTGGTCTTATATGAGAGCAAGATGGCGAGCGTGGGCAGATATAATTGAGCGTGTCATGCATAAGGCGATATATTAGAGAAGTCATGCGAAAGGATCAATCTGGTCGATCTCTAGACAAGCCGTTGATAGGGATCCAAAGACGTTTCGAATGATACAAGGTGGAAGAAGGGTCCCTGCCACAGGTTGGACAGCATATATACCGTCTTCATTTGCTAGACTCTGAAGCTGGAGACATGACTCCGTCTGCGGGAAAGACTCCATGGAACAGATCACCGAGTCTACCGACGTCCATATCCAGCGAAAGAAGTAGTCAACAAGAGTCCCTGCGGGGACTGCATCTCCGCCACGAGTTGAAAAATTATATATACCTTGGCAGGAGAGCTGGTTGAGCTCCTGGTTAGAAATAGACCGGGACTACATCATCCATATCAAGGTTGTAGTATGGATGGTTATCCTCGTGGTTCACTCCACCTAACCTATTAGTTATCAGGGCGTGGAAAGGGAATCGATGTCAACGCGAGGCTGCTCCCCTTCTGCTGATTGTCCTCAGAATCTTCCCCATGCATTCTATATAGAATAAATACCGATCTTTGAGACGGAAAACGAAACGTTGCCGCGGATGGGCAGCAAACCCAAATTTCCGGGTCGGGAAGAATCCCCAGCTGCGAACGTTGACTGAGGCTCTATATATCGTGATTCCATGAAAGCAGCGGCCAAGCATAGGATTTACTGGTGTATAGACACACTAGAGAGGGAAACTAGGACAATTATGGTGGTGGATGAACATGTCCAACGACGACAGTGAAACATCACAACGCCAAAACACACATCACGACTCAATCTTTAGATAACAATTTTATTCACTCCCAAGATAACCCGCTTCTCCACTGAAGCTCCTATAAAACATGGCTTTTGTCTTTTATCGATCCATCAACACGAATAACGTGATGACATCCATTCATGCCTCTCTCTCCCTCTGTGAAAAAGCCATCAACGTTGACAAGGCATTGACAACCCCAGAAATAATAACAAAAGGTATATAAATCCATTCCCCCCACGTCCATGGATCCCAAAACATTAACAAAAACGCCAACCCGCCCTTCCATGCATGCAGTCACTTCGTAACCACGTGTGTATGCGTAAAGTAAAACTATGCGACACCATCAACGCCAGAGGCTGTTTGTTTCGTCAGTCATCCATGGCATGCGGCGGCCCAACTGTCGTGGATCCATCCATCCATGCAATCCTTCCTGTCTGTCCTGTCTGCCTTGAATACCACTCACGGTTGGTAACCTGGCAGCACTCCCTAAGTTTCATCCTCGATCATAGCTCGGACCTCGGGCTCGTTGAGCAGGATACGCTTGCCAAGTTCCTCCGGGGGCTTGCCATCTCGAACAGCTCCAAAGTCGAGAATCTATATCATGTTAGTTACTATTCTTCAACACTATCGTGGGCTTCAATATACCTCGACATAAGTCAGCTGGTCCCGCTGGACAGCAGCCACACATCGTCTCTCGTCAAACTTGACCTGCCAGACGCCACTGAGATCGCTCAGCAGGTCCTGGACACATTCGCCAGTTCGGACGTCCCACATCTTGACCGTCTTCTCGCTGCCGCTAATAACTTTGCGGCCATCGTGCTGGAAACAGGTGATAGCCCCAGTATGTGCCATAAGAGTATTACGGCATCTGCCATTCTCGGGATCCCAGATACGGAGGGTCGAGTCAGCTGCTGCCGACACCAGTCGCTCATCTCGGAGATCAAGTAGACCGACGAGCAAGCTATGCCCCTCAAGTGTGTACAGGCAAGCACCTGTAGCAAGATCCCAGATTTTGACCAGAGAGTCCATCGAGCCAGAAATGCATCGGTTGCGTTCATGGTCAAGGACAACCGAGTACACCTTCTGCGAATGTCCGTGGAGTACGTGAAGAGCCTCGCCAGTGCTGATGCGCCAGACGCGGACGGTGCTATCGTAAGATCCACTGACGAGAGTGTCGCCATGAGCAGAGATGGCTCGGACCGAGTGGGTGTGGCCAGCGAGGACGCGAATGAAGTAAGGGCAGTCCGACTCGTGAGCCGGGGGCCCTGTTTGGATGTATCGACGAGACCCGACCTCTGGAAGACGCCAGACTCTAAGTTGGCTGTCTCGGGAACCAGTGATGATCAGAGGCTTCTCGGGTTGCATAATGGGGCTGCCGCTAGAATCTCTGCCAGTCTCGGTAGGCATCAGGATCTGCAGGCAACGCACGGTGCTAGTGTGCCCATAGAAGACCTGCTGACAGAGCCCCCGTTCGATATCCCACACGCGAACAGATCGATCGGTACTACCAGAAACAAGCATGTTGCCTTCGTACTGCAAGGCCCAGACACCACCCTCATGGCCCTCCAGCTTCTTGCGGAGCTTGCCAGTCTTGGTGTCGTAGATGTGAATGAGGGTATCGTCGCTGCCAGTAATGATCTTGTCCTCGTCGAACTGGAGGCAAGTGATGACGTGACGGGGGTGAGCAGCGAACGCCACATGCCCGGGCTTCACCTCGCCGCTGGTCCAACTCTTACGGATCATGTGGTGACGGCGGTACAAAGACTTGAAGAGGTGCAGCTCACGGAGACTGGGCAGTCCAAGTTGGGGGTCAGGCACGGCGGCGGCTGCGGCATTAGCAGCAGACAGAGGGCCCTCCGACTTGTGCTGTTTGGCCTCAGGCTGGGCCTTGTCGTCACGGGTCACTGCCTCCTGAGCGCTGGCGCGTCGCTTGGATCTCTCGGCAGCCGAATAAGTGTTGAGAGCTCTCTTCCGCTTGGAAGCCCGCGACTTGGAAGCTGTTTCCTGTCGGAGGTTTCGAGTGAGCTCGTGCTCAGTCGAAGTCAGTCGGTTTCGCATGCTCAAGTCCTTCTCGTAGCCGGAAGCACCAACAGGATCCTGCCAGCCCCAGCCCTGAAGGATGGCCCTCTGAAGCTCGCCGGGAGGCAGAGTGTAGCCATCACGGTCAAACAGTTCCTTCCAGCCAGTCTCGTTTCGGTCGACAATGTTACGCCAGTGCTTGGAAACCTGGGCGGCTCGGCAGAGATCTCGGTGGTCAAGGTGGGACAAGACGGTGTAGCCCAGCTCGAGAGGCAGCTGTCGAAGAAAGTCGCACTTCAGAGCAGGGTTGACAGCGTTGGCAACAACGCGGAGGGTAGGTCGGGGGCAGCGGCGAAGGAATTGGTACATCATGAATGTCTTCATCTCCGTCTTCATCGAATCGAAAGCCTCCAGCAGGGTTTGCGTGTCGACCACAAGAGGCTGACCAGACGAATCGGTTCGGGTAAGGGCATAGTTGTCATGAGATTGGCCAGCGCGGACCAGGGCTGTCGAAGTACCGTCCTCGGTCAACTGGGATTCATCGACCCAGTTGGAAGGGTCCGTGTGGGAGGTCTGGAAGTTGGACTGGGGGTCTTCTTCGTCCTGGTCGGCGGTGTGTAGCTGAGCGGCTGCAAGTGTCGGAGACAATCTAGGACTAGGGAGACTGGCATCCTGAGCGGTAACAACGTCGATGCTCGGCCGGGGGTTGAATGGTCTTAGCGGCTGGTGGAGAGATCCATCGACGTCAGCGAAAGGCTCAGCGTCGGCATCAGTAATCGGTGGGGTGGCCACATTGCTGCTGAAAACTGTGTGGGAGTCACTCTCTACGGGGCTGGTGGCCTCGTAGTGAGGACTTTGTGCGGACGAGGATGCCTCGGGTGAGTGATGTCGTTCGAGATGAAGCGATCGTCTTCGAGCTGACCGATCAACTGCTCCAACGACTTCTGATGTATCGGGAGTGGCCAAGAAGCCCGAAGAGCCCCGGGGTAATCTTTCTGTCGGATCACGACGGTTGGAGCTGTGGGCGATGGAGCGTCGGAGCTTATCCGACACGGCGTTGAGCTGGGTGGATCGAGCAGGTCGTCGAGAAGGGTTCGAAGTCGGGGCAGAAGAATCGGGAGATTCGATGGGACTTGTTCGGGATGCGCGAGCACGGCGAGGGTAGCCTTCTGATGGGGACTGGGATCGATGCTTGGGTATCCGGGTGAGGGGAAGGTTCTCTTGAGGGGACTCAGCCTTGAGGCTTGGAGTATATCTTTCGTTGGTATACCGGGTCATCTTCAACGTGTTAGTGGCGCACTTTGTGGTGAGGTTATTCCATTTTCCAGGCAAGCCACCGTCCAAATAAAGTAGGACATCACAAAACGTACCTGCTGGCCTATAGACCGCTCTTCTTCGTCGTCGTCTTCGACCTCATTCGTTCCAGGCATGTTGTATGAGAACTGGATCAACTCGGGAGGTGTAGGCTTCATTGCGAGCGGATATTCCTTGGTGTCGAGATTCTCGAGAGGGACGGGGTCGCGAACAAATACGTGAGGGAACTTTCGAGTGAGGCGAGTCGTGGTCGTAACGGTCTTTGTCTCGACACACTCGCTCACTTCGAGCTGGAAGCGACGAGAGCGGTTCTGGGAGCCTTCCGAGATGTTCACCGAGACTGTTTGCGTAGGTTTAGGATGCCGAGGCTCGAGGGCCTGGCTTGATGGTGAAGGTGTCATGGTTCGTGTTTGTGCGGATGTTTGTCGTGACTGGCACGATCGGGTTGTCGAGTACGCGGCTCGGCAACGTGCCTAGATGGACAGAAAGGGTAAGTGAATGCATTTTCGTCGAAATCGACAAACGTAGAAGATGAAGAAGACCCAATAAGATCCGGAACGTTCACCGTGAAGCGAGGAAGTGCGTACTTGTATGTGTCAGGTTGCCAGTGGTAGGATGGCAATGAATGGCCGACCAACGGAGCGTCTCACACGGGCCGACAATCGAATATGTACCGTGAAATGTGACCGATATCGAACACGTCGACGATGAACGGAATATGGGATCGAGGTGACCCCAAAATGCGCGAGGGACGAAGAAGAGTCTTCAGAAACCGGGGGGCAAGCCAGATATCGACCACGATGTCGACGCTGGGAGGCTCCGGAGATGTAAGCAGGCCTCGGGGCCCGGGGGGCGAAGAAGGGGACCACACGATCAAGATGTGGAACCGGGGATATCGAAGCCGATGGAGAAGATGGTAGGGAGGACGGTCGAGGGAAGGGTTGGAGACGGTCTCGTCACACGCGTGCGTTGGGATGCGTGCGCGAAAGGCTAAGGCTGGGGGAGGAGAGAGGAGGGCAAGGGCGAGCAGAACAAGGGAGCGGTTTGATGATGCAGGAGAAGAAGGGGAAATGAAGAAAAAAGGAGAGAAGGAAACAACAAGAGAAACCACGAAAGACCAACCCAATTTCTGTCTGTCCTGTCCTGTCCGAGTTGGTTCGTGAGTTGCTGACAGAACGAGGCTTTGGTGAGAAGGAAGATCTGGTGGTGCAGGCTGATGTGACGGAGGAGTTGGTCTCTCTCTGGGTCTCTCTCTCTGGTCGATGTGGGTTTCCACTTGCTTGGTGGAACTGGCACTGGGAGGCGTGGGGCTAGACCGCTGTAGGTCTAGCGCAGGGAGGGTACAACAAGCACCGCATTCCCCTCTGAGAGGCGGTTCTTTCACAGGGTCTAGCCTGACGCTACGGGGACGCCATTGGTTGGGAGTGCAGCTGCATTCAGGGAAGGGGGCCGAGAGTGAGAGTCCACTGTACTGGCACTGGTAGTGGCCATGCCGCTCCACACGTCTTCCAAGGGGTTTTCCTGGGTTGAGGTACCGGTACATTTCAAGGAAGTGCCCGCCAACTTTTTCTGCTGCCGACTCGCACGCTGCAGGGCCTTTGTACTCAATAACAATGGCCTGTCGGTTTTTCTACCAATACGCGGTCCAGTCTCTGATGCAGGAGAAGGAAGACGCGACAGGGTTCGGCCAACAAAAAATCAAGCCTGTATTTTTTGCGTCGTAAGAAGCCCGACCTGACCTGGGGCTCGGCTAAGGCTATGATACGGCTACGGCCGAGACTCGATTCCTTGGAACCAAGCAAGCAAGCCTGGAGCCTGGGGGTGATTGATTTTGGGGTTAGTCAGCTTCAAACCCTCGATTCAAGACGGGGATATTTTGTGGCTTCAAGTGGCTGAGTCTTTGTCGATCGGAAACCTTTTCTTGGAATTTTGAATTCTTCCGTAGAACAATTTGAATGGATCTTTGTTCTTCCAAAGAGGGGAAATTATCGTTTTTTTTTCTTTCCTCAAAGAGAGGCTTCATATGCATTCAATTATCCCCTTTGAGATGGAAGTCTCCGCTTTAGAGAGTGCCCTGTGCCCTCTTCGGCAGGGCCGCTTTTCTTTGAATGTGGCTTGTCCCGATTTAGGCTACGATGAGTCTCAACATCTTTCTTCCTTTTCTTCTTGCAAAATAAGTAAATTCAAGGCTTCATTACACTGCCCCTTCACGTGACCCCCTCCGAGTTTCACCAGTCCCCCGTATCCGGGTCGGCGGCGGGGCGCAGTGCCGTTCTGAATCCGGGGAGGGGGGGTTTATATTAAGACACAGGAGGCTTGTCTGTGGGGATTGGAGATGGGAACAGGGAGCCTCAATCGATGCGCTCAGCGAGACGGTCAGTATTAAAATTGGTTTGCTGTCATTTATCGACGAGGGAGAGAATGTCAACAGATCGACATTGCACGAACCTGAAACCTCCTCCTGGCCTGTCAACCCTCGCTTTTGTCCCATGATGGAGACCCGGCCTGGTAGGGGCCGGAGGGCTCTTTCCAGGGCTCTGGTCCGACGCTCCCTGGTTCGTCTCGTCCCTCGGCCAATAGCCCATTCTGTCTCACCGAGAACCGATTATCTCAAGGGAATCTCGCTCCCCTTGGAAAAGCTCCCGTGCCCTCTTGTGCCTCTCCCGCTGGTTATTTTCCGTCACCAGAATGCCTCGGGAATAGCCCGGTCCGGATCGGCGCCCGTCTTCGGCCGTAGCCGATTTGGTCGATTCTCCGCCACATGGCCTGTCGTCTCCGTGGAATTTCTTTTTTCGCCTCCTCACGTGCCCTCATCATGGGTTAGTCAGCATCATCTTCATGACCAGAACAGGCATGCCGTCGGCGGAACCGAGGTGTCGCACCGGATCATCCATTCTTTTGGCGAGTGCCGTTGCGCGTGGCCCGATGAAGCGAAGCTCTTTGATGTGAAGATGGTCAGGCAATTTGATCCTTTGGAATATGATCTAGATGTGCTTATGCCGTGATCATCACCCGGAATAATTACAAGCATGTCATGAAAGAGTGACCTGCCATGCGGGCTTGTGTCCATGCAATGTACCCACATCTTTCATCCCGACTTGACGTTATGGCGATACCCTCAGAGAGACGAGATGACCCGCTATTCACGAACAAAGATGACGATTTATATGATTGACATATACCATGACCATTATGCCAGTAAAACATCGCTTTTGCTCAACACATTCTGTACCCAATCATCTACACCCATCCCATCATGCCAATGCCAAATGCTATATATGGTATCCAATATCCCAAACAAATGCGCTCCCAAATCCAACCCGCCGAAGATGCAACCACGCCTCATGAGATATAAACCGGCATTCGACTACCCAGCAACTCGCCCTTGCTCACCTGCACGTCGAGCTTATTAAAGTCGTGCAGCATCAACCAGCATATCATTCGGAACATGAGCGTGCACCACACGTCGTCATGTGACACCTCCTGGATGCTCAACGGGAGGAGGCTCTGCTTCTCATGGTCCTCGGTCAACGCCACAGAGTCACCCGCAGCGCTGCGGGGCCTTTCTGCCAGGGACGACCGTCCGTTCGGGATGGATGTGGTCAGCGGCGCCGGTACCTCGTTGACCGTTTGTGGCGGCGCCGGCCGCGTCGGAGAGGGCCCTCGCTCAGTGCCGCGGATGCTGCTCGCCAGGGTTTGTCCGGTGCCTTGTCGTCGGAAGCCGAATCCTGGAGGAGCTCCCGCGGGAGGGGCGACGAGACTCGCCCTTCGGTGGTCCGTTGATCGTGTTGCCCGGCTGATGACACTGGGACGAATGACGTAGAAGTAGACTTCCATGAAAATGTGCTGTCGCTCATCCGGGCTGGCTTCGTGCATGTCCTCAAACCCGTTGGGTGTGACTCTGGGTTGTCCGTCCCGTCGCGAGCCTTGTACTAAGGGGCTCCAATCGGCATGTAGAGAAGAGTTGTCTGAGCGGTCGTCGCCGTTGAGAAGACGGAGCACCTCTTGGATGTGAGACCGCAAAACATCTTGAACAATTTCTCGACGTGCCGTTTGCACCTCCGTCTCGTGGCCGGCCTTCCCTAATTGAAGCTCTGGAGGGGGTGTCATGGCGTCAGTCTCTTTGGCTGTCAGAACACGGTCGCAGTCGTCGATAGCTTCGTGAAGTGCCTTGAGCAAGCACACCTTCTTCCTGAGGTCCTGGTCCTTGTGAAGTTCCAGAATGTTCTCGGTATGTCTCCTGATTCTCTCGATAAGATTCATATTCCTGTGTACTACAGGCAATCCTTCGGGAACCAGGTCCCGATACGCCTCCATCACCTTGATGAGCGATACTGAACGCTTGTCCCAGCGATCCGGTGTCGGGTTCGGGATATGAGTGTACATAGTGTCTTTGATGTGAAACGTGCGACTCAACATGCCTAGAATCTCAAACGATACTGAATCCAGTTAGAAGGGGGCATCCGTGATGGCCATCATGACTTACCAGGGAACAAATGCGAAGTATGCTTTTCAGGGTCCTTGAACGCCCGGACAGCATTATTGTTACATCCAATGCGAACCAGAGTCTGAGAAATCTCGGCCTGAGTTGCCAGCTGAAGGAAAGCCAAATTCTCAGGGTCGTCCTCAGGAAACCGTAGACGTCGCTTATCCAGCGTCACACTGTAGATGGTGGAGACATAGCCAAAGCAGAGCTCCTTGACCTCGTCAACTGGAATCACTCGGTTGGCTTCGAAGCGACTCCTGCCATAGATGCTAAAGTTGAACATCAATCCAAGATCGGCTACCTTTTCTCCCAGGACCATGAAGCCATTGCCTTCGGCACGGTAGCGGTCTCGCTTCCGGTCAAACTCTTTCCAGTAGATGCCCAGGGCGGCAACCATCTCGACTAGATGGCACATGGTAGTTGTAGCGTATGGGCGAGCAATGGTAGAAGGCATGGTGTCCCAACTCTTGCGTTTACGCTGAAGAGCAACTGTTAATGTGTGGGCCTCATTCAAGGTGGGAGGTCTCTCGGCGAGGTTGTTCAGCGGCGTCTGGTCAGTCGGAGGTCCGATCTCCTTCTTCATCTCGTCGTACTGGCTCTTCTGCCAGTTTTCTGACTCGTGTTCCATGCGCTGTATGGCGCTGAGGAGCAACGTCCAGGAAGCACGCTCATTGTCGGCGGTATGGACGCGTTCTCTGGGTGTCTTTTGGGCATATTCGTTGCGCTCGTTGATATCCAGCTCCGACCATGTGTTTTCCAGACTCTGTTCAGTTCCATCTAGGAAATAGATTTCGGCACCAAGAATAGGACCATGCTTGTTGTCTGGAGGAGAGACAAAGATGACCGGGGCCTCGAATTCAACCTCGAAGCGGAGCTCGTCCCAGGAGAAACGACGAGACTTGCTCAGGGCCCATTTTCCCATGACTTTCTCATTGCATTGGGAATATCCAGCAGCAGAGGCGTAGTATTGTTGCATAACCTGCATGAAGGTCGCTACCAGAGCAACCAGGGAGATGATGAGAGCCACGATGGCCACAATGACTTCGGGGTCGTCGTTGGTTTTGGACGCCATGTTGTAGGTATTCGCAGGTTCCGATTCGCAAGTCTGGTTCGATATCGAGGCTTCTGGCAATGGACGGTACGTTTAGGGGTTGAGAGGGTGTTTCTAACGGGCTAGGGAGGTATACTGCAGCTCCAACGGTCGACAATGGGAGGTCCGATCTCGAGGCGCAAATCGAGGAGCAAAAGGGTCAAACCGCGACGATCGAGAAAAAAGATTCGTGAAGCAGTCGTCGCGATGGCACAGCATTCGCGGAGCAGTACCAAGAGCGAGACCTGCTGAATATCAATCAGGGCCAAGCCATCATGCAGCAGTAGCAGAAAAAAAGTAGAGTCAGGAGGGCTCGAGAGATCAACGGAAAAGAGAGAAGAGCGCAGAGCCTCGTTTGAACATCCAATTCTCCCATGTCCCCTAGCCCCCCCAGCTTCCCAGGACACGGCCCGCAGAACAGAGCAGGGGGTGCCAGAGAAGCGCCACAAGGCTCAAGATGACCCAGGGCGTTATTGGATCGACAGGCTAATTGGGCTCCAGCTGTGTGCTGCCCTGGTTCGCAAACGGGCCGCACGGGGTTGAGGTGCAGGGAGGCGGAGCATCATATTGGGGTCCGAAGCTGCAGGAGGAGTCGGAAGTCGAGGAAGAAGAAGGCAGAAGAGGCATCACGACTGTGGCAAGGCGAGATGGAAGTCGTAGTTGAATTGACCAAGGGATGAAACCTTTGACCTGAACACGTTCGTGACCCGACGGGATGACGTCGCAACGGGAGCATCCATATCCAATGCGCCAAAGTTTAGCGGTTTGGCCCTGGAACGGGCCCATTCCAGTGGACGCGGGGCTCGGGCGCTAATGGAGTCAAACTGCGCCCACCAACGATAGACGACCTCTGGTGAACTTGATCATGAATTATGCTTCTTAATAGACACGTTAAAGATCAGATCATGCAGGGTAGATTTATTGGTGCATGTATGACTTGCGAGATCATCTCTGATGAGTTTTTCTACCTAGGACAATATCTAAGTCATCGTTATGACTTCTCGCCAAGAGTAAGCCCTTTCAGCCTCTCAGCAAGTGTGACACTCAAGTCAAAAAGATGGAAAATTCCCTGACACTTTCATCTCCCAAAGACAAGGAACCCTCCTCCTCGCTTCTGTAAGCCCCTGTCTGGCCCCCAATGCAACGTCGGCAAGCGTGCATCCATGGAGGCCATCTTCAACAAACATGGCAGGTCTTTATCAGTGTGGTCGTCTTCTTCTGTCTTGTGCCACGTATTGACATTGTGGCTTAGCAAACGTTTGCCTAGCTTTAATGGAGTAACTGAAGCGAATGTCTCAGCTCTTCTCCGAGATCTTTCTTATCTTGTCAAGTGTAAGCTTAACTTTCCCTTTCACGTCTAAACCAGGCATACTTCATAGACTCGGTGAGCCAATTCATACACACATATGCAGCTGATGCCTGGAGATGGCCTCAACACCCAACGCATGTGTCTACAACTTGCCGGTCCGCCCAAAATTCCGCTCCCCATCAACAGCCAAGGCGACATGATTGCTTAGCGCCACGACATCCCCCGCTCTATCAAAGATGACCACCTCGGCGTCGTATCTCCCGTTCCGCACCACCTTGGCAGCCACGCGGATCCTCAGCCACTCCTCACCCTCCTTTGGAAGCGCCTTCTTCACCTCGAGGCTCATGGTGACTGTCGGATACCAGAACTTCTTGTCAAACGCGAATCCTCCCTCTGGGATTGGTGCGTCTGGGTCCGTCGGTCGGAACGTCTCGACGAGGAGTGGCGGGCCTGCATCAGCGACGTAGCCTAGAGATGAGGTTGTGAAGCGCTCACCGCTGGCCATGCGCATCCACAGGTCGTACGTAGCCGGGAGTGGGCTCTCTTTCTTGGGCGTGTAGAGCTCCACATTGTCAAAGATTCGTAAAAAGTCCATAATCACGAGCTGTAACTTTTTCCAGTTTGGATCCCCATCAGTTGAGAGTCTCTCAAACTCCGCAGGCGGAGGAGGGTCCTTGAGCTCAAAGCCCGTCGGCAAGTTGACGCCCTTTTCGAGTTCAAGCCTCGTATTGGTAATGTACGACACAGCCATCTTCTTGGACTTGTCAGAAATCCACGGGCTGGCAGAAGTGAGGCCCTCTTGGTATAGTGTAACGTGAACCACAGACGTGGCACGGCCTGTTTTGACCTCCTCAACGACTAATACAGCTGGCCCAGCATGCGTCGCGTTGAGGAACTGCCAATGACCCGCAAAGGGATCTGGCTGATTCCTCGGCGTCAAATACGCGCTTGCGACACGGAGAAAGATGGACGCGACATAGCCGCCGTTAGGAACTGTTGACGTGTGAGTTATGCCTGTCAAATGAGTAGTGGCGTCTACCTGTTCCGACGCAGAATGGCTTGGTGAGATTGGCTGCAAAGGTGGTTGCATCGAGCTGTGTCACCCGCGAGTCTATCTCGAGCGATGGTAGTTTTGTCATTTTTAGATATATCACTGTGTAAATGACTATGCGATATGCAACTCGATTAAGGAGTATATGGCTATTTATTGTCTCGTTCGGCCCCGATGGACTTCAGCTGCTCGACTTCATTCGGGGTGATAGCCGAGCCGAGGCATTGCACCATTGGAGCGGGTTACAAGGATGCCGAGATCTAGACACTCTATTACCATCCTAGTTATACAATCTTGACTATTCCTATCTACCTATCCTCATTCACATATAATGTACTCGGCATAATCGAAGATGAAGCAGCACCTCTCCACTCCTACAGAATAGCTGCTGCAGTCCCCTTGATAGCCTCCCTCTCTGCCTCATTGAGCTCGAACTTGCCATGCCCAATAACGGCCTGAACGAAATCAACCCGAGCAGCCTCAGAATCGAGCACCTTCTCAAAGACCTTCTCACCATTGCGCCTTAGCTTAGCCGTGTTGCCCTCAAGTATTAGCTGGCCGTCCAGCGGAACATTCCTGCATTGGTCCGCGTTCAACACCTTAAGTGTACCGTTCTCGTCGACGACTACATCCTCAGAGGTCACGAACCGTGTTGCGATCAGTCTCTGGACAAAAATGCTTGTCAGAGTCGTCGACGGCTTGAGGTTCATGATCTGAATGTCCTCGGGAAGGAATTCAACGTCAGTGAAGCAGTACATGGGCGTCCAGTTGGCCGTAGGCTCCAACTTCTGCTCGTAAATCCAAAACTTGGCTTCCTGATTTATCGCCTGGGGTAGAGGAGCATGTCTGAGTCTCATCTTGGCCTGGCCCAGGTGGTCAACCTCATCCTCGGTACCGTCCATGCCGAGAGGGAGGATTGGACCATTTGAGCCGAAGCCGACGTCCGCCACGAACTTGTTCCCGTGGACGGTAACGATGTTGACACAGTGATCGAATCCTCCGAACCTTCCGAGATTAGGATTGTACACCCTCGAGCCAGCCATGTAAGCATCGCAGCCGAGGTTCAGTAAAATGGTGTTGAACAAGGTGTTTTGCTCCATGCAGTATCCGCCACGTCCCCGAACCACCATCTTGTCAAAGAGAAACTTTGGCTCGACATTGATGACGCGATGCCATGAGTAGTGCAGGGAGACGTTCTCAAAGGGGACACTTCTCAGGTGGAATCGTTGGAGCAGGAAGAGAGTCTTCAACTGCTCAGTCGGAGACAGCGACTTGAGTACGTCTCTGTCCAGGGTAGCGCGAGACTCTTGAGGCAAACGGATGCGATTAAAGTATTGGTCCAGTTGAGCCTTGCTCAGCTCGTAGTATTTGGAGTCTCCCATGTTGCGTAGATGGTTCTTGGTGTCTCAATGTCGAAGGGAGATCATATTCATGCCGACACTACTTGGATTAAATAGTCCTGGGCTCCATCTGAAGGCTTCTGACTTGTCCAAATTAGGGCATGGCTAGAATATGTGGAACAAGTTGCTTAGAGAGCTTCATTATTAATGTCCGTATTAGATATACTAACAATCAATCACCTCTATTTGAAGTCAAGAGTTAATTCCATCACTTGTATTGTCTCCCGTCTTGGCGTTGTCTCGTAAGCCGGGCAGATTTACCCGACTTCACCATGATTCGCTGGTCGAAGTTGAGTTTGAAGCTTAATTATGTCCCTAGACAGTGTACCTTGACGCGGTTCGTATCGAGCATGAACAAGAGGAGGATGTGACTTTATTATCCTAGATTAAGGAAAAAGGCGATGTGAAATATCTAGAGGCCATGATGTTCTTGTCTTCTGCGGATTATTTCATGAGTTTTGATGCAATTCTGCAGGCATCCATCCCCTGCTGATCAAACGTTGATGCCTTTGTCTTGCCTGGGTACCCTTCCCGTCATCCATCCAACTTTTGGGTGCTGACCACTTAACAAAGAACGGCGATGATTCACTTTCCCGATATCGGCCTCGTCCAGGCCTATCATCTGGAGTGAATTGCTACGAAGGATCTTATGAACTGAGGATGGAATGATTGCTGAGCTTACCCTATGCATCCGGAGGATTCATCCGTGGGTTCATGGAATGGGGAGTGTTTGGCGTCAGTATCACCAACAAATAGGCTTGAAATGCATCTTTGTGTGTAACTGAACAATGTATACATAGCTTTATCTTATCCAAAGTCCGTTCGAGCTGATACTGTCAAGACATCGCCTCGTGATCTGCCCGACGAGACCAACTTGGACGCCAATCTGGGGTCGCCTCCACTGTAATAAACTAGCATTCAGCCTTACGGCCCCTAGAACGGTTCTCGTTTAGCGGGGTCAATGCCTAGGCTTTCTTGGTGGGCATTGGATGGATCTTTGGGACCTTGGTCAAAGGCGCGGCACAGGGGTTCATTTAGTTAAACCTTTCATCGCTCCAAGGCCTCCGACTCACCGGCCAACTTGATGGAAGCTCAAATCGGCCTGAGTCACCGGCAACAAACACCTTCCGACTAGTGAATGTGGAAATGAGAAGGCACGATTGACGTCAATGTCAAGATGGCTATAAAGGCCTTCAATCACTCTGTTGAGGAGTCTCTTGCTCTCCAGATCATCATCATCAACAACCATGGCAAAGACTCGTGGTCCTCACGACCTTTTGGTCGTCCTTGACGCTACAGCATCTATGGGCGAGTTTATCCATGCCCTCAACAAGTCCCTTCCCGAGATCATCAGTTTATCCGCTCTCACTGGCTGCTTCGAGCGCATCGGCGTTGTTGCTTATCGCGACTACTGTGGCGGCGAACTCACCGAATGGTCCGGCTGGTGCTCTCCCTCAGGTGCCATCTCCGGTCCCGATATCGTCTCCCAGGATGACGTCCTCTCCATGGCCCGAGGTATCGTAGCGGACTGTGGTGGTGACTGGCCCGAAGCGACCAAGACTGGCCTTGCGCTGGCGTACCAGAAAATGCGAGAGGACGCCACGACCGTTATGCTCCTTTACAGCGACGCCCCTCCTCATTTCGCGTCGACCAAGGGATCAAACTATAAGAAAGAGAAGACAGTACTACAGAAGATGAACAGCTATGGTGGAACGGGCTTCCTCTTTGCCGACTGGGTATCAGCTGCTTCGACCCTTAGAACTGGGCCCAAGAAGGCCGTCGTCTTCTCCATCCTGACCGAGTGTAACCCCAGTTCGTGGAGCGCCTATCTGTATCTGTCTGCCGTCACAGGAGGTGCCTTCTTCTCAGCGACTATCACGGCTGAAAACATCTCGCGGTTGACCCTGGGATTTCTTCTGACGTGGATGGGTGCGGGAAAGGCAGTCGAGGGGGACACCACCATCGTCGGTAGCATCAAGCATTACCTGGTTGCCGATGACATCCTCAAGGCCAAGTCCGAGGTACACTCCTTGCTCGACAAGTACTACGTTACCGGATATACCCGAGACTGCTCCAAAAAGCCAGTCACCACCAACATCAAGGACACTACACTCGCTCTCAAGGACATGCCCACGCTCCTCAAGGCCCGAGGTCCCAGTGTGCGTAACTTTGCCAAGCGCTACATCGAGGACGAGGGCTACAAGAAGTTGGCCGTGGAGCAGCTCCGGCGCATCATCTCATCCAACGTGTCGGCTGTTTCTGTCAACCCCATCTTCGGCACCCTTTGGCGAACCGTCTGCAATGATCGCACTAGTGAGCACCGTGATGAGCTCATCACCATGTTTGGACTTGAGGTTAGCCGTATCGCGGATGCCAACGAAAAGGCACGCATGAAGGCTTGGTTGGAAGAGTCTTACAACTATGCCGCCGAGATCCAGGAGCAGATTGCGGCTGTCCCTGAGGAGAATCAGTTCCCTGTGGTGTACCTTGACCCAACTGAGGATTTCACTTCAGCCCCTGGCGCTGAAGGCGAGGACAACCGTCCCTTGAACGAGTTCACCCGAGCAGAGCTTCTCGAGATTGGACGATCTTGCGACTACCGCATTCTTCGACGACTGGGCAAGGTCTTGACTCGTCTCAACTATGTCGACAAGAAGGAGAACCTCCCTGCCCATATCAAGGCCGCTGATCCCGCCGAGGTCCCTCAGATTCCCATGGCACTCGCGGATCCCAAGTACAATCGCAAGTTCTGGAAGATCTTGCTTCACGCAGTCCTTCCTGGCACCATGATCACCTCGCGTCCAGCCGCTGTCCTCGCAGCACTCGCTCTTCGAATGGGAATCGCTCCTCTACGCGAGGTGGCTGACCAGGAGCTTATGTCCTTCTCCGACAAGTGGAATACCATCGATATTCCTGAGACATGGAATACTGGATGCCTTAGCCTCCTGCTCGATGCGGACCGAGATTACGAGAAGCGAGTGTCCGAAGGAACTACACAGCGCCCCAACGCAGAGGCAGTGATCCTGAAGGAAGCGGACCGGAAGCTGTTCAAGACCTTGGTCGACTACAAGATGCTCGAGATGAACCTCAAGACGACCCTGCAGGCCAAAATTGGTTGGCGCCCCGAGATGACCAAGGTCGCTCTGGGCCCCGTCGTCCTTTGCAAGACTTGCAAGTTCCCTCGCTCAGTCACCATGATGAGCAAGCGAGGAGCCTGTGGGTTCTGCTCTCTCAGGGCAACCAAGTGCCAGTGCCAGGCCTGCACCCGTAGCGAGGACTTTCAGGACCGGGTTAATGCGAACGTGTCCAAGGACCACGATGAAACGTCTATGGGTACCTGGGTAGAGTGCTGTCGATCTGAGTGTCGAGCTCAGTACGTCGTCTACAATCCCAAGGCACTTCGCGTTCGTCCCAAGTGCTTCTACTGCAGACACAATGATGGAAAGGGGACGGCGGGTGCGGCTCCATTGGTCGAGTGTCACAAGTGTCTCAACCGAGTGATTTGGCCCGAGGAATATCGCCCTAAGAACCTGGATCTGACCAAGTTTGAGTGTTCGGCCTGCGCTTCCAACGTCGTCACCATCATCAGCCAGGATACCACCGCTCAGGCCCTTGCTAAGGAGAACGGTACCAAGTGGATCTTGCGAAACGATGATAAGGCCATCGCTGAGACCTTCAACGGACGATCTCTGTTCTATACTGCGTCGCACTGCGACCTCGCTCATCTCCCTGAGAAGGTCGAGGTAATTCCCGAGCAGGACACAAGCTCTCTCACCATCGCTGGCAAGCTCGTGCGAAACCAGGACGAGGTCAAGGCTTCACTGCAGCACTGGGTTCTCTCACGACGCACCGAGGCAGGTGTCTGCAGTCTTTGCTTCTCTGACTTCCGAAAGGACTTTCTCAAGCGTGCTTGTGGTCGAAGTGGCTGCGACCAGCTCATCTGCAACGGCTGTTCCAAGGATTGGTATGGTATCAACGCTCGGGGACGTACCATCAACGTTGCTGCTCTCTCTTGTCCCTTCTGTCGACGCCGCCCTGCTCCCAAGACAGTTGCAGCATTTGATCTCACGCACCTGGGTGACCTGCGCAAGGCAGTCGATGACGCCGGCTCTTGGGTATACGCCTGGTGCGCCGGCTGTGGCTTCGCAAAGCAGTACGTCGAGAGAGCATGCGCCGCCGGTGCTCCCCCCGAACTGGTCGACTGGCGATGCGACGACTGTGCCAAGGGAGAGAAGAAGCTGGCCTCGAGAGAGTGTCCTGGCTGCGGAGTCGTGACGCAGAAGGTTGGAGGCTGTGACCACATCACTTGTCCTTGCGGAGCTCACTGGTGTTATGCTTGCGGAGTGCAGAAGGAGTATAACACGATTTATGCGCACATTGCAAAGGAGCATGGGGGGTTGTTTGTTGAGGGTGATGACGATGAGGAAGACTGGGTGAATGATGAGTATGCTTGAGGATATACTAGTTATGAGTGAGACGAATGGCGTTTCTAGTTTTTAGCATTCATAGTAATGGATCTTGGGTTTCTCAAAACGCCTCGGCCTCCATGTTATGCGGGCGCGCCATTGTGTCACAGAACAGTGCTTGGCATCCCTATTTGTGACCGCTCTCTGTCCACCATCTATCTCGCCTCAGTGAATGACTTCCAAGATTCGCGATTGACAGCGCTTGAACTGTCTCATAACTCAAAGTCATAATGAAGACTAGGTTGTTAGGAAACTTGGCTTGGCTATTGCTTGATGAAGCATTCAACTTTGCTCTGCACGAATGCCCTCACTCCCGGACTCGGCCACCACATTGAACTGTAGTCATGGCCAAGCAGGAGGCCAACTGGTTGAAAATAACACCTGATGAAACAGTGTACCAGTAAATCTATTTTCAGCGGGCGCGTCGATCATTGTGCCGCCTTCGCCCATGCATTCTTCCTGCAAGGCGTACTGCCTGCCCAGAGCCTGGTTTCAGTTCACGTTCACTGAGATATATCTGCCGAACTTTTCTTGACATCCAATTCTTATGATTCCCCACCCAAACTTGCAACAATGGTCCGACTGTCTTGGATCTTCTCAGGCTTCATTGCTGCCGCCAGAGCCGATGATGATGATGGCCTCTCTGACTTCTCCAACGACCTGGCCACCGACCTGGCCCCCCTCCTCGTTTTATTTGGTGATGCTGTAACCAAACAATTCCTAAGAGAGAGCACCTCATATCTCGACTATCTGATCTTTGCCATGGGGCCGATCGGCATCTTGACCGCCATGGTGTCTACCATTCGTGTTTGCGGCCACTCTTCTCTCCGCGCCTTTATTGGAAGGTCGCAAGAAGGGGAGGGGGCGGTGGAGGCTGAGCTGTGCACCTCTACAAGCCGAGATGTATGTGAGCTCTTCAATCGAGGCGGTATAGCCCGTGTCCTCGGTCGCCCCAATTTCCTCGAGCTTGTGTATGCCCCCAGGGCAGGCACCGAATGGTCTGGTCACTTCTTTCGACATGGTGAAGTCTCTGGCGGCAGATCTTTGAACCTTTCTCGGTTATATTTTGAGGGAGCCTCTAAAGTTGGCTCCTCGACTGGTTGGAGGCGAACCGAAGGCACCGTTCTCGAGCGATCAACGAAAAAACAGACCTCAACCGAGGACTTTGCCCCGAACCCCAATCTCTCCCTCAATGTGGGTATTGTCAAGCGACCGAAATGGGTCTACATGGTCATAGCAACGACCGGCGTATCCCTTCAAGTTGGAGTCTTGGTTCTCGCCGGTGTGGGTGTCTGGGTTCTCGGATGGAATCTCAACGGAGGTCGCACCTCAGCCTCGAGGCACTATGCACCAGTCATGTTCATTGCTGGGACAGTTCTCATGTGTCTCGGCATGTGGAGCTGTGCTTATCTCATCGGCTAGACTACACAAGAAGTTTGCTTTCGACGGTGTGATCCAGACTCATCAGATAACATCCCCGACGACTCGCATTCCATAGCCTCCAAGAAGCTCTGGTCAATCATTCCCAAAATCTCGCTACCTGGCCTCTTATCTGGCTTCTCGCATAGAAGAATAAGATTCGATGAAGGCGCTGCTAAGCATCCAAAATCACGAATGTTTTGGCTACAACCTGGTCCACAGGGCATTGGAGACCAAAGTTTCGACTCGTTCGGCTACGTCGAGGACCCAGCAAACCCAGTCCAGGTCTGGATGTCATCTAGAAAAGAATTCCACGACAACTTTGAGGTGGGGACCTACTTTGCCGTATCTGCCGTGCTAGTTGGGTACATTGTCCAATTCATCGGCCTCCGCGGCATGAAGGCTTGGGTATCCCTTGCGCAACTCAGCATCTGCGTGGTCATGAGTATCCTTCGGGGGTACCTCAGGATGCAGCGGCTTGACAAGGGCTCAAATCAGTTGGCTGACAAGCTCGACATCATTTCCGGGCATGAGCTAGACTGGCTTTCACACCAGATTGTACAACAGGAGTTGGAATGGACCGTCAACGCACGCTGTGCTAAAAATCCTAGAGAGGACTCCAGTGATGATAGATATCCTGCGCCACGAACCTCAGCCAACTTCAGCCCAAGAGGGGAATATGAAACCTCCTTCCACAGACTTTTTACGATTCGGAAGCGCCTAGCACAACTGACGGGCCAAGCTTCACCGGATGAGATCCTGGACTCTAAATGTCAAAAGTGGAAAGACGAGTTTGTCAAGGTGCGGGCGAAAGCAAGACGGATATCGGCGGCAATCTGTCAAGTAGCTGAGAGGCAGTTACCCGAGACTACCATGCCGGACAGATGGGGCAAGCGCCAAATATATCACTTACCTATTCCCATGGTGGCTTATAACCCACGTCTGAACGAGCATTGTCGGACCGACCTTGGCGTGGACTTGCAACTGCTGCCTGCACAGAGACAACCCGTCTGGGAATTGGACCCAGCAGAGATAGAGGCAATTCTAGGCCATTGCATGTGGGAGTTGATCGACGACCCCCTTCTGAAAGCCGACGATCTTACGTCCTGGGAAAAGGGGGGAAATATCCCCGTCCACAGGATAATCTCACTTGCCCCAGACCATGCAACTGCTGACGAAGACGTCGCTGGGATGAAGGGTGAGATGAGCCTTTGGTCTGCCAGCTTTTCTGACGCGGTCCAAGAGAATATCCAGCTCGGGGGGCAGCCTTGGTACAGCCTGAAGTCCCTGTGGGCGGCGACCCCCAAGTCCTCGCCAATGAACACACGCTTTTGCAGGGTCCAGCAAGAGGATGCTCCGGGCAGGTATCTTAGACGGTTTTGCGGTTGGACCTCAGTTCAAGAAACTATTCAGCCAGGTTGCGAGGGCGCATTCAGAGCTGTGGTAGTCGAGACCAGCCGGGACAAGGTGTCACTCCTCGATATTATCGCCCAGGATCTATTTACTGCCCTCCTAGTGTCACTGGCTTCTTACATGGCCATTCCTCAGACAAGCATCGTCACCGAGGATGGCATTGCGCACCTGGAGAACTCGGCCGTCAACGACTTGGTGGATGCATTCACGGAGAATGGCCTCAGTTCTCGTGAAACTGCGCTCTTTTGCATCATCCCAGCTCTTCGAGAGCGACTTCTCTTGCCGCCGCCTCAAGACCTCCTGAACACGATCATCAACATGAGATGCAGTATTCCCGGATCTCCAGATCCAATTCTGTGTCTGAAATGGAGCTGTGCCCTCTTCAGCCCCTTACATGGTAAAGAAAGCAGAGTGTTTGTACAAGCCTTGCGGGCTGTGGGGGAACTCTATCGCACTTCGTTCAGAAATGCTTGGTTAGGCGTCATAAATTGCCCCTCTGTTCAAGACGTCCTAGTTGATTGGATGCATCGCACTTACAGTGGCCGAGCCCGAAATGACTCGGCTGTGAAAGAGATATTGGAGTGCTATCGAGATATTGCCCAGAGGCTTGCACAAATTGCTGAAACGAGGGCATATCCTGAACTCGGCGAGAATGAAGACAAAGGAACCCTCTTCCGACTTTTGCAGGATCTTGAACATGGAAACCGAACAGAAACGTTGTACCATCTCTGTTTCATCAGCCCAAGAGCGTTCCGTTCCGGCCATCTGCAGTCAGCCTTACCACTCGCCACCCGCAATGGATGGAGCGAAGTAGTCAAGGATATGCTGGATCTGCGGGCTGACCCCAATAGTCGAGATAAGAATGGAAGATCTGCAGTCTCTCATGCTGCTGAACTTGGATTTGAGCACCTTGTCAAGACCTTGATCGAGCGTGGAGCCAACTTGGACCAGCAGGACTACAAGCAGCAAACTCCATTATATTATGCCGCAGAGAATGGACATGAGAGTGTCTTCAAACTTTTGGTCAGCTATGGATCTGCCGATATTAATAGCACAAACGAAGATGGCCACAATGCGTTGTGGGCTGCCTCCAAGGAAGGCCACAAAACCATCATGGAGGACCTCTTGAAACGAGGCGCCAGCCCTGACTGTCGCAAGGGGGAGTATGAGAAAGCGCCATTATTTTACGCATCCAGTTATGGTTACACAGCCCTCGCTCTGGAAATGCTTGACAAGATGTCGAAGTTGGAAGACGCCGAGACAGGACGCGGGTTGTTGGCGGTGGCCGAGGCCAACGGTTACACGGAACTCATCGACAAGTTGCGTGGCAAAGCAACTGATGGTTCATGAATTAAGTATTGGAATGGGGTCTTTTTTTCTCAACTATGTCTGTAGCTGGAATGTATGGGTCTGGAAGATGGGTATCTTGTGTAGATGGAGCGGCTGAACCTAAAAGGAGATCCTTGGGAGGGTAGGAAAGATTGCCTCGTACAATCATTGTAGAGGAGACGTACATTTGGGATATAAACATGACTATTTATATTCGTGTATGTATAGTAGACTTCTGGTTTGGTCGAACGGCGCTGTAGTTCGTAGGTAGACCTCGTGCAAACTATAATAGGAGCGGATTATGCAAGCCTCGAAGCCCCTGGGGAGCATCGGATCCTTCCACATGAACTTAATCCGTTTGTAAGAAACCCACGAAAGCGGATATGCGTCTGTGGGACACTTGTCGGTCTATATGGACGGTCGTGGGCAGAATAACTCATTGCCTTTTACCTGGGTTTGGCTACCTATCACTCGTGTATCATTTGTGAAGCTGGAGAAACGGAGATCTAAGGGCTATCAAAGACTACACATACTCTTTGACCAGAATGATTGATAGGTTATGAAAATAGCCCTATTTTTTCATCATGACTGCTGAAGTACTGTACAGAAGGCTAGAGTTTTGTTGAAGAGCAACAGATATACCTTCAAAAAGGTGGCTGTGACTCACTCAACAGCCCCAAGATCCCGGCTACGTAGGTATTTATTAGTCTCGGAGGCTTTTCAATTGCTGAAACATGTCGCCATCACCTTCTTTGACAACCCGCCAGTCATGGACCCAGACAGTTCTTTAGGGAATCGCAAGCCGATCCTCGTAGGCAGCTACCGTGTTGCCTCTCCAATCCTTCGTCCTGGTCCCCTTGTGACTCGTCCCGGCTTCTTTCCGAAGCTACAGAGCTATATTGATCCCATCAGAGACGCAGCTGAACAGTGTCTGGAAGTTTGGCGCAATATCCGGGCTGACGAACGGGACCTTTAACAAGTACAAGCTTGTTTGCACAATTAAGGATGATGCTCACGTCACCGGCACACCAAGATGCTACTCCAAAGAGTTTGTCATTGCTGAGGACAACATGTCTAACCAGGGGCAGAGCGGTAGTTTCTGTAGACCTGGGGACTCGGGGTCCGTGGTCTTTGACGCTCGTGGTCAAGCGATTGGGCTACTGTTCGGTGAACAGGTACCGAGTCAGACGGCAGGGGATGGGTTCGTCACGCCTATTAAGGATGTTTTTTTTTTGAAGATATCAAGGCTTCTTCGGAAGGGTACATTGAGGATACCCGTATTCCGAGCTCCCGATCGATGGGCCGCGTTGTCCCTTCGATGCTATTCTCAGTGCCCATGAGTATGCATTCATAATTTTATGTAATAGTACTAAATGATTAATTGAAAAGGAATTTGACCGGTATGTACTAAATAATTAATACAAAAGCATCCAAGTTTGATCTTGCTATCTTAGAGTTTTCTAACTCCCAGTCAAGGGATCTTCATCCGTTGTTTCGATCCTCTTCGCAGCATGTGTATTATCCGAGGTTAGATCCCATGATACAGGGTCCCTGACTTGCATGGGCTGGACCCATCGAGATCGCAATGTTTGAGTTACGATAAACCTTTGTTCTATCGCGTCCTCGCGTCTTAAACCCGAGCCAAACCCGAAGGGTCACCATCATCGAGCACATCTGCAACTCGAAAGACATGGCCGTTTCGGGTCGTCGGCAAAAAGTCTGGACAAGCGAGGTCGAGAGCGTCTGTGAATGATTGGCAAAATGGGCACAGACACAAACCAAGTTGGCGAGGAATAGCAAGGATACGCATCCTTCGGTTGAATTGGCGAGCTTACGCAGGTTCCATCGCGTCCCATTCTTGAGGCACAGGGCTGACTCTGGGCAAGGATCTTGGGATCGAGAATGGGGACTTGACCAAGTATAAGATAGCTTTTGTTGCTGTGAGTTGGCTTTAGTCTTCTCTTGAATCTTTGACCGTTGAGTCCAGCTTATTCTCCCTCACCTTGGCCACCCACACACTTACAAGATGCGTTTCCTCTCCGATGACCGAGAGGTCGACTCCAAGGCTGCCCAGATGCAAGTCCTCTGCCTGGGCCTTTCACGCTGTGCAACATCATCACTCCAGGCAGCTCTTGAATCCGATGTCTTGAACGTGGGCCCTTGCATGCACATGGCGCACATTGCGCCCCATGCCGACCGAGAACAGATCGTCATTGACGCCATCAACGAGGATGATACCGAGAAGAGGCAGAAGCTGCTTCACAAGATCTACGACGGGTACGCGTCGTCATGCGACTTTCCTGGGTGGCTATTTGTGCCTGATCTTATGGACATGTACCCCGATGCAGCCGTGGTCTTGAACACGAGAAAATCGTCACAGGCGTGGGCGGAGAGCATCGGCAACAGCCACTCTTTCTTTGGCTCACGATGGTACTACTGGCCCACGTTTCTCTGGAAGACAGACCGACTTCACTACGCGATTCACCGAACCAGCTACGCTTGGATCCAGCGTCGCTTTGGTATCGCAGACATGTTCACGGCTGAGTTCTACGAGAGGTACAACGACTGGGTACGCGAAGAAGCCAAGAAGCGAGGAAAGCGGGTGCTGGAGTGGCAGGCAACAGACGGCTGGGAGCCTTTGTGTGAGTTCATCGGCAAGGAGCCTCCAAAGGACAAGAGGGCGTTTCCTCATCTGAACGATGCGAATCAGATGACATTTGTAAAGCGCATATTGGTGGGAAGGGGGTTGGTTGCTTGGGTGGCTTTGTTTGGGGTCGCTTGGGGTGGATGGAAGTCTTGGCCTTGGGTATTGGAGAAGCTGGCTTCCTTCAAAGGATGAATGCAACTTCTGATGATATACGATAGTAATGAACTTGAGTTATCTTGCGATGTTGCGAGGTCCGTTGCTTTCATCAAGTCAAATCGTGAAAGAATACCTGAGGTTCACCAAACCGCTGCCAAGGATAGTTGTGTAGATGCTGATAACATGCCATTGCACAACAAGACGTGGCTTGCAGTTTAAAGGTCAATAGCCCACCTTAGTCATCGGGTTTGGAATCAGCCTTGAAGGAGCTGAGAAGGATTCCGAGTAGTGTTGACAAGAGTGACATTGAGTAACATTGAGTAACATCGAGAATTCATTCGTGGTTTGGTCAGAAGTGGCATTGAGTCGTTTCTCCCGAATGACCATAGCCAATGGTCTCCTTGTCGGTCCGTTATCTGGGAAATATAGCCTTCGGCTCAATGCAAAGTGTCAGAATAATGCCATGCACAAGCATTTCAGGCATCCAAATGTTCAACTCGCATGAAGACGCCGTTTCAGGACGAGGTTCGTGGCGGAGGCGCAGACCAACGAAAACGGTGCTGACTAAGGCCATGACGCGGTCCCCTGGCCAGGGTGAGATCCTACAGCTCGTAACGTGATAACGGTCCGTATGTCAGCGGAGAGGATTCATCTATCGTCTCTTTATCTCTCTTCTTCTTGAATCAAGATCATCAACCTACGATATACCATCATCTCGAACCTATACATCAAACCTCTTCCGAAACATCCGCAACCATGTCCCGGTTCTCCCACTACGATACCGACGAGGAACGCCTCCCCGAAGGCATGGAGCGAGTTGGTTACGATGCTGACGAGCAAGTCTACACATTTCGTGACGCCGATGGCAGCTACTGGGAGAGCGCCCCAGGCAACCAGTACGGTCGCCTTACAAAGGTCGGGGAATCCCGTATCCCCGAGGACCACGAGCCCTTCATCGTCTCTGAACAGAACAAGAAGCTGTCATGGCGGAACGAGATGCGGCCATTCCTCAACTTTATGATGCTCATCGGCCTGTGCCTGTTTGGCATGTTCTGGTTCTTCCACATCTCCGGAGGTACACCAGCCGAGGAGGGCATGCCTCTGCCAGACTGCCCGGGTACCACGACTCCCTATTGGATCAAGAGTGGCGATACGTGCTGGGAGATTGCAAAGTCGCACAGCATCAGCGTGGATGACCTGTTGAAGGAGAATGCTGAGATCTCCTGTGATGCCCTCAAGCCAGAGCATCGGATTTGCCTGCCCAACAAGGGCACCAAGGACATGGAGACCAGTGATGAGCCCAAGGGCAAGGCAGAGAAGGAGGCCTAAGCAACAAAGGCGGTGCGATAGAGGCTGGCATAGCTCTCGGTATGAGCCGGAATGGGATCAGGACATGGCGCCGGGCCAGAAATCGTTGGGTATGGTAACAAGTTATCGGGACTTTTCGCGTTCAGATAAGGGACCTGGAATAGGTAGGATAACGGAGGAAGGGGCAGACTGTTTACTACCGTGTGCCGTACATATCTGCGTACACATCTGGATAGGTAGCACTTTGATTGTGTAGGCTCTGTTTTGGCGTTGTAGGCATGGCGTTGATTGCTTGAGTAAATGCTTGTCCACTCGTCTCTGGTGTGTTCCTTTCAAACTTCTGTGAAGCAAGCAAGCATCCTTGTCACCTGAGCAGATGATACTCCAAGTTCACTGAGCTAATGGAAAGAAAGCTAGCTGCAACCTTCGGCCCATGTGTGCAGCTTGGGTGGTTGCTAGGCAGAACTAAAAGCAAGGTACCCAGCGCGGAGAGGGACATGACCGACCGACGTGTACCAATAATTGTGCATGGGATAATTATCTCAAAAGGCAGCAGACAAAGACGGCAGTTGTGCCCAAGCTTGCCGAGAGTTACATGGGTTTCGAACAGGGCGCGAAATGAGGGCAAGCAATCGGCACCAGTTTAACCCGCAAAGGAAATCATCACCAGAAAAAAAGAGGCCCCGCGCCAAGTGGGAATAAACGAGGGGCAGCTCCAGCAGGGACCTTCTCCTTCTGTGCCACTCAGAGCGGGGCAATTTTTTTTCCCTGTCTTTTTTTTTTTTTTTTTTTCTCAACCGTAATTTGAGATTCGGGCCCAAATAAATTTTCCTGGACGCGGGTCCTTCCCCTCGCGTTTCTTTCTCCCTTCATCATCACCACACACCAAAAGCCTTCGGGTTATCTTCACTTCTCTGTTCTTTTTCGTTGCAGAGAAAAAGAAGCCATGGACAAGGGGAAGCTTGCCCAACTGCTCGAGGGGAGCCAAGTCCGTGAGTCTTTCTCGCGTCAGCCGTCACCAGCTTCGTAGCTGTTGATACGCTGTCCCCTCTTGTTTGAAAAGAAAACACGTCGCTGATTTGACCTCCCTCGCAGCCAACACGGAGCAGGTCAAGGCCGTCACTGCCGAGCTCCAGAAGAACTACTACTCCCAGCCCGAGTCGTTGCTCGCCCTCGTCGAAGTCTCCCTCACCCATGGCGACGCCGGCGTTCGACAGCTCGCCTCGGTCCAGGCCCTGCGCCTAGTCCCCAAGTACTGGGAGAAGACCGCTCAGGACCAGCGACAGCTTGCCCGCAACCATCTTCTCGAGGGTACCCTCAAGGAGCAGTCGGCTGGTGTCCGTCACTCGCTCGCCCGTCTCGTCGCCGGCATCGTCAGCGCCGACATGGAGAATGGTGAGGGTGAGGACTTCCTCCGACAGCTTCTCCCCCTCAACAACAACGACAATGTCGTTGCTCGCGAGGTCGGTTCGTTCCTCCTCTACGCCATGCTCGAGGAGGATCCTACCCACTTCAGCGACCACACCCACCAGCTCCTTGAGCTCTTCCAGGCCCGCATTGAGGACCCTCAGAGCAAGGAGGTTCGCATCAACATCGTTCGCGCTATTGGTGCTATCCTCATGATCATCGAGCCTGAGGAGGACCAGGTGGCCCTCAAGGCCATGCAGGGCTTCGTTCCTAGCCTGGTTAACATCCTCAAGGCTACCGTCGAGGCCGAGGATGAGGAGAGCTACAAGATCGTCTTCGAGGTCTTCCACTCCTTCATCGCCTATGACTCCTCCCTCCTGGCCGTCCACCTCCGGGATCTGCTCCAGTTCATGATTGAGCTTGGTGCCAACTCCAACGCCGAGGACGATGCCCGATCCCAGGCTCTGGCCTTCCTCATCCAGTGCGTTCGCTACCGCCGCATGAAGATCCAGGCCATGAAGGACATGGGTGCCCAGCTCATGGTCAAGGCCATGCACATCATCACTGAGCTCGACTCTGACGATGAGGAGGAGGACATGTCCCCTGCCCGCACCGCCATCAGCCTCGTCGACACTCTGGCCAGCGAGCTTCCTCCTCGCCAGGTCATTGTTCCCCTTCTCGAGCAGTTCCCTAGCTTCGCCACCAACCAGAACCCCAAGTTCCGCATGGCTGCCATGCTCGCTCTTGGTAACGCCGCTGAGGGTGCTCCCGACTTCATCTCTACTCAGCTTGAGCCTCTCCTCCCCGCCATCATCAATCTCCTCTGCGATACCGAGACCCAGGTCCGACACGCCTCTCTTGTCGGTCTGATCCACCTCGCTGAGGAGATGGCCGATGAGATGGCTTCCCACCACGACCAGATCATCAGCGCTATCCTCAAGAACCTCGAGGCTGCCTCCCAGGCTGGTTCCGACAAGAAGAATGTTAGCATCATTCGCTGCTCTTGCGGTGCCCTCGACACATTTGGCGACGGTATCGACACCAAGATCATGGCTCAGTACGGTCCCAACCTGATCCAGCCCATGGTCCGTCTCCTTGACCACGAGGACTTTGGTGTCAAGGCTGCTGCCGCCTCTGCTATCGGTGCTATCGCTTCTTCCATGGAGTCTGCCTTCGAGCCCTACTTCAAGGACGTCATGACCGCCCTCGGCCGCTTCGTCGCTATCAAGGACGGTGAGGAGGCCCTCGACCTCCGAAGCTCTACTTGCGACAGCTTGGGACGTATCGCCATGGCCGTCGGCTCCGAGGCTTTCCAGCCTTACGTGATGGACTTGATGAAGGCTAGTGAGGAGGCTCTCAACCTCGACAACCCTCGCCTCAAGGAGACCAGCTTCATCCTCTGGTCTAACCTGTCTAAGGTTTACCACGAGCAGTTCGACCACTTCCTTGAGGGTGTCTTCAAGGGTCTCTTTGCCTCTCTCGAGCTCGAGGAGGAGGAGATTGAGCTTCCTGGTATCGATGCAAGCCAGCTCGGTGACGGTGCTATTGTCGTTGGTGGCAAGCGTGTCAAGGTCAAGGCTCCTGAGACCCAGGACGACGTCACCATTGCTACTGGTGGTGATGATGACTGGGATGATATCGAGGACCTTGAGGACTTCGATGCCGTCACTGCCGTTGCCCTTGAGCAGGAGATTGCTCTCGACGTTCTCGGTGATGTCATCTCCAACTCTTGCAACAGCTCCAACCTCGAGAAGTACGTCGAGCAGACCCTCGCCAAGGTTACTCCCTTCGCCGAGCACACATACCAGGGCTGCCGAAAGACTGCCATCTCCACCCTCTGGCGCACCTACGCCCGCGTCTTCCAGGTCTGGGAGGAGGGCACCGGTGTCAAGTGGGAGGCTGGTTTCCCCGCCAAGCAGGCTCCCCCTGCTTCTCTCGTTGCCATGAGCCAGGCCCTGCACAAGGCCACCGCCAGCATCTGGGTTGAGGATGCCGAACGGTTAGTTAATCCCATTCCCTTTTTTTTCCTGTTGTTTCTTGCCAAAAGGATGAATACCTTGCGTTATACCCAGCTCACTCAGAGCACTGTGTGCGTTGCTGAGAAAGCGTCTAATCTACTTCTGATTCATGGCACTGTTACACACTTACTCTTGCATTCACTCTGCTAGAAGCATATGCTAACAGTTGAATAGTTCTGTTGTCACCGACATCAACCGCAACGTTGCTGCCACCCTCAAGGCCTGCGGTCCCGCCGTTCTCGGCAACGACAAGACCCTGCTCAACGAGATCATTACCATCACCAACCTCATCATCACTCGATCCCACCCCTGCCAGCAGGATCTCGGCGATGAGGAGGAGGAGCAGGATGTCGATGCTGGATCTTCCGAGTACGACTGGCTCGTCATCGACACCGCTCTCGATGTCGTTGTTGGCCTTGCCGCCGCCCTTGGTGCTGGTTTCTCCGAGCACTGGAAGATCTTTGAGAAGCCCGTTCTCAAGCTGGCCAGCTCTACCGAGGATCTGCACCGCTCGACCGCTGTCGGCACCATTGCCGAGATTACTAAGTATATCGGCGAGGGCGTGACTCCTTTCACCGAGTCTCTTGGTCAGGCTCTTGTCCGCCGTCTCACCGACCCCGATGCTCTGGCCAAATCCAACGCTGCCTACGCTATCGGTCTGGTTGTGTTGAACTCTGCCGACACTGGCAAGACTTTCCCTCTGTACCCCCTCCTCTGGGAGAAGCTTGAGCCTCTCCTGACTGTCAACGAGATGCGCATGACCGACAACGTTGCCGGTGCTGTCTCTCGTATGATCATCAAGAACCCCGACAACGGTTTCGTTGCCCAGGCTCTGCCCGCCATTGTCAACGTCCTTCCCCTCCAGGAGGACTACGAGGAGAACGCCCCCATCTACCAGTGCATCTTCAACCTCTACCAGCAGTCCAACTCGACCGTCGAGCAGCTCACTCCTCAGCTGATTGGCATCTTCGAGAAGGTCCTCAGCCCTCCCGAGGATCAGCTCGAGCCTGAGACCCGACAGATTCTGCAGCAAATCGTTCAGATTCTGTACAAGGCCAAGGCCGACCTGTTGGCCAACAACCCCGGCCTTCTCAAGCTGGCTGGCATCCAGTAAACAAACCAAAAAAAGTAAAATCACAAAAAGCAGCATCACGACTTGAATGAATCAAGATGGGGATGAAACACAACACGAGCCTACCATTGAAGTAGGAACGAGGACATGACATGATTTTGATGAAAGACGTACATATCTGAGCACTGGGTTTGCTGGATAGAGTATATATGAGGGAGGTTGGTCTTCATGCTGCAAGCATTGTTGAGGTGTTGGACTGGAAAAGGAAAAAGGGATAAAAAGGGCAATTGGGAACGCAAGCGATGTGGAATTATCAAGGATGGAAGGATAAAGAAAAAGGGGCTTGGGCATAGAGATGGGGTTTGATACCCACTGATCGTTTAGAGAATGATACCTCTCCGTATGGAACAAGATGTTCATATGGCATACATATCACACGTGAACGATGAGCATGGCTGTGATGCTTCACTATGGTATGTGTCAGACTTGATATTATCATTATCGAGCCTTTCCTGAAGACTCTACCAATCTCAAGTAGTATATAGTCCGCATCAAGCAGACCTCCAAAACGCCATCCCATGAAACCCGTACCAGGAAGAAAAACTCCATATATACACAGCATCACCATATCCTCTTTGCGACCATCTCGTACCGCATAACCGCCTCGAAATCATCCCTCTTCTTCTCCGTTTTCTCAACCCTCTTGCCTGGTCCCTTGCCTCCCTTAAGGCCTTCATTCTTATCAGCGTGTATCCACCGCTGTCTCTCCTCTCCAACTTCAACGTGTCCGAAGCCACCGATCCTTCTACCGCCGGGTGTATCGTATGTTTCGGTGCGGCCTCGGTGTTCGGCTTGCTTCATCTTGGCGTAGCGGTTGCGGGAGTACTTGAGGAGGACCATGCCGAGGAGGAGTTTGAGGATCAGGAGGACTAGGAAAGCAATGAAGAAGACGACGATCATGGTCACGGCGGCGATGAAGTCGTCGGAAGTCCAGGAGTACCAGGGTCGTGAGTTAAGCGGTGATCCGTAGGGGTAACCATAGGTTGCGCGGCCGAGGGAGTCGCGGATGAGGGTGTCGAATCTGTTCAGGGCGGCGATCATGGCGGGTGACGATGGAGTTGCCGATTCCTCGGACAAAGATGTTTGCGTTGACTCAGGCATGGGCATGGGCATGGGCATGGGGAGGTGAGTGGAAAGGAGCATGTGGTAGGTCTGGACAGAGGCGCGAATAAAGAGGCATGAAAGTGGGATGACGGCAAGACCAAGACGACGAGTCAATGAAGGTGTCATGAAGGCCTAGAAGAGTCAGTACAGGCACATGATACAGAGGAGAGAGACATACGTTGGTATAGTAGTCCTTGCACAAAATGTCGAGAATACGACTATAGAAGCCCGGCTTGATGTTGTTAAACTTGGTCACGTACGCATGCTTGACAGTATCAACAAGCATCTCACTCCCAATAACAATGAGAAAAGGTGACAGAACTTCACCAGACATGAGCCAAGACGGCAACACGGTGAAGCTATGAGGCAAAATAGACGGGTTATGCAGCGGCACAGTATTTGAATCGTCATAGCTCAGCTCAGAACCAGCACCAGGAACACTCAAGCCGCCGACTTCGACGACGTTGCGCATTCCAATGATGAGTAGCATAATCCACAGTTGAAAGCGCTCGACAATGTCGGCACAGGTGAGCTGGAACAGATTGTCCTTCTCGAAGCGTTTAAAGACTGTGCTCTTGATCTCGACAAATTGGTTCGACAAGAGTAGTGTCAAAAGGGCGTTCGAATACGAGTTGACAGCCACATTGAGAGTGATGACCTGGTAGTACAGCGCAACGGAATGCAGACAGCAATACGCAAGAGCAAGCAAAAACATGCCGGCTGGAAGAAGCACCTTGGACCTCCCAGACGCATTACGTGAGAGAGTCTCACTGCTGAACAGGCATTCAAGGATATCCTGGCCCAGCGCAGAGAGCAGGCGGTCACTGACCTCGAGAATGTTGTATATGACATAGAGCTTGATGGCCGACTGGGCGCGGATGAAGTGGTACATGCGGCTAGCGTCGAGAGTCATGAGCGCCATGGAGCTGCAGACTATGACGGCACCCTGAAGGAGATCCGCCTTGTGAAAGGCTGAGAGGTTTGAGGGCATCGACTTTGTTCTCCTATGACGAAAGGGGCCCTTGCGGTGTGTGTTTCTCTTGATAGATTTAAAGTGGCCGTTCCCATTGGCAGAGTGATCTCCTGAAAGACCGCGAGGACGACTTTCACTGCGTGATCTGTCGTCGTCGGAAACATCACCGGCTCGGGTCCTTGAACGTCCACGTGCCCAGAGTCTACCCAGTCCAGACCATACAAAGTCGACGAGCCAGCGGACCTCTTTGAGGATGACATATCCCCACCAACGGACCAGCACGCCAAAGGCCAGCATGAACCGCATGGGGAGAATGGTAAAGTTGTAGAGCCAAGCGTCAAGACATGCGAGAGCTCCAAAGTTGAGAGTGCGCTCCAGGAATGGGGGCAGGAGGAGCACGTTCTTGAGACGCTCGAATTTGACGGCGCTGGACTCATAAGGCACGTCGTAGGCGTGTGACTGGTGGATGTACAACGGGCTTGGTCGTTGAGCTGCCAGTTCGAGTTGAAGGTGTGTAGGGAGTGACATGGGAGGGAGGGGGATTATGGGCGGAATTGGCGATGGTGGTCGAAGGCCAGATGAATCAGTCTGCTGAATCGGAATAGCCGTTGCTGGAGTTGATCGTGGATCAAGAGTAGGAGATGTTCCACCGACACCATCAAGATTCAAGTGAAGAGCCGCGGGACGAGCAGCAGGATGAAAAGACGAGTATCTCCTTGGTGAAGCCGTCCCGCTCGAAGTCCCGTCGCCAACGAGCACGCGACTTGTTGGGGGAGTCGACAAGGTCCTCGCCCCAGGCGAAGGCCTCCTCTGAATATCTCGATGCGCATCCCTCGGCGTCCACAATCCCGCAGAACGAGCCTCCACGGCGACACCGTTCGGCTGCAGGGCAGGAAACGTCTCGAGATCCTGCATCATCGACTGTCGCACCGACTGACGAATGGCCTCGCGCTGGTCAGCAAATCGAGAGACGGATTCCTGGTCGATTGATCTTCGTTGCGGCGGTGCAGGCGCTACAGGTAGAGAGTCGGGAGAGTTTGTGAGGCGTTGCATCTCGCTCGCCGATAGACGACGGACGTTAGGGTTGGTGGTGTTGCTTATGGTGCTGCTGCGGCTGGCTCGTCCAGAATGCACCGCCGTGTCCTGTTCTTTATCTGAGACGTATTTCTGAGCGTCGTCTGTTTGCTCAGTTTGTTTCCCGTCCTGCTCCTTCACTCTCCGCTGCCGTCGCTCCTCCTCCTCCCGATCCTCGTGCTCGTCATCTTCGATCGCAGGGTCCGAGATGGAGGAAGAGTTGGAGTCTGCTCGTCGAGGGCTCACGCTCCGATGCGAGCCCTCCTCAGAAGAGCGATCCTCGTCGGAAGGGATAGTGGGCAGTTTCTCAGTCGTCGATGTCTGAGGAGAGGTCGCCGTCGTCGCTTCGTTTGCGCAAGTGGTGGAAGTCGGAGAAGGAGTCGGAGAGGGAGTCAGAAGCGGTGGGAAATGATGGGGCTTTGTCGAGTCGACGGAGGCGGCCATCACCAAGGCTTTTGGTCGTCAAGCATGGCTGCCTGTCGCGCGTCGAGTCTATGCACGTGTATCGCCGGCTGTTGTCGCAAGCGGCCAATCGATGATGCAGTCGAGATAGTGAATATTTGTCTCGGCGTCGGAATGGATTGGATCACGAATATTCAGCGAGAGGTGGTTGGTTGGGCGGTGTCAGAATGGATGATCCCCTGAAGCAGATGGGAAAAAGCCACTGAAACCTTGGGGGAGTGGGGTCCGTGGGAACTGGTGGAGATGGTTGCCGTCGCGGCTTGTGTCAGTGGCTAGAGCCCCTGGGGGATGCCCTGAGCTTCAGGGCTTTTGTTTCGGGGCGAGACAGGGTTGAACCTTGAAGTGCCGGCTTGGAATGCCCTCTGGGGATCAAAAAACACGAGACTGACGCTACCAAATCGCAACTTTTAGGCCAACTTCAAGCACCGATTTAATCACCATTATGAAAGCAGAATGATATAAAATCTGTATCATTATGAAGAGAAGATCTTAGAGTATTATCTGGTCTATTTTTAAATGAATTGAGGTAATATTGAAGGTGCTGTGGCTATCTTGAAGCTGATGAGCTTGTCTCATGTTTTTTGATCCCCCCTAGAATGCCAAGGTCACAATGCCGGGAATGGAGTCTCGATCTATTGACTTTTAATTCTGTACCGTGGCTATTTGCTTCTTCAACTATTTACTACATCTCCAGCTTCCTCTTCAAGTGCCCTTACAGAAGATGCTCGTCAAACCACCCCACAGCTTGGTAGAATGCCTGCTCCTTGGCAAACTTCTCAACCTTGACATTAGGATCTCCACGAACCGCAAATCCATGTACGACGCCCGAAAATAGGTTAATCTGGAAAGGAAGACCAGTCTTGATGAGAATCTCCTCAGACTTGTATCGCATCTCGGTGGGGAAGATGGGATCAATCTGCGCTGCGGAGATGGTGAGGGGACCAGTGATGGCGGCAAGCTCTTCCTCCTCAACAAAGGAAGGATGGGCAAGGTAACCGGCTTGGATGCCGTCCTTGTAGTGTCTCACGACATACTTGGCTATGTTAGCATTCAATACAGTATTTGAGAGAGAAATCTTTACCTTGGCGCCGAAGCAGTATCCCACACCTCCAATCTTGGTGATCCCCCGCTCCTTGAGCGCATTGATAGCATCCACGATAACAGGGTCAATAGACGGCGGCAGATGAGGGCTCTTGCCGTCGGTACCACCCTTGATCCAGCCCATGATGTCGAAATCCTCAGGCTTGGGGTCAGGCATCTTGTCGCCGTGGAAGAGATCTGGGATCAAGGTTGTGTAGCCGTTGGCGGCGTACTGGTCCGCCAGGAGCTTGCTGTTGGTGCAGATGCCCCAGATATCGGGGATGTAGACGATGCCGACTCCCTCATGGTTCTTGTCGGCTGGAGGCGTAGCGAGGTAGGCCTGGGTGTTGTTGGCAATGGTGATTAGCTCGCCAGTTGTTTCACCTCTTTAAGACGTTAGTGAGATTCACTTGAGGCGGTTGTAGTCTTACTGATGGCGCACGCCGACGGTGCAGCACTTGGCAGGTTGGTTAGAAGCCATTGTATTCTATGATGTTGTGGTTTGTGTTGTTGAAAGGAAAATTCACTCGTCTCCTCCGAGGTTCTCTGCCCGACTTATATCCTCCCTCATCCCGGACCCTCAGTGACGCAACCGAAACCCGAAATCTCGAGTTTCACCGCACAAAATAGGTATCCCACTCGCCGGACCAAACTGCCGTCTTTGCCCCGCCCACAGAAGAGCTTCCAATGCGTCCACGGGTCCCGCGGTGCCAATGCTTATCAATCCCTGACTACTGCGGACCATGTGTGCTAATTGGTGCAATTCTCAGTTGTCGCGAACTGACCTAAAGGAGAAACCCCTGGATCTTGTCTGATTTGGTGCGATATCATGGCAGTTCCGGATGTCGGAACTGTGAATGCGGAACGGAACGCCACGGAACTCCGAATGATTAATGGCAGATGTTAGCCCTCTCGCGATACTAAAGAGTGGAACAGTAACAAGGATATGGATCCTGGAGAGATTTAAGCCTCATATCTTTCGTGGTATCATTGAATGCTCCGATTACAAAGTATAATACAATCAGGTCTGTCGCTACTTTTGTCGAATGCCCTTGGGTTTCCGCTTCTTGAACACCACCGTCTGAACCCCCGATGCCGCTTCTTCTGGTTCGGGCTTGACTGATGGATCAACATCTGGCACTTCTGCCTTGACGGCAGTTGTGTCTGGCGCCGTATCCCCATTCGTATCCTCCTCAGTCTTGATGTCCTTGGTATCCTCCTCTTCCTCCTTTTTAACCTCTTCCTCGGTCGTCCTTGATGTGAATGTCGATCCGCTCAGCAGCGCATCCAGTTCCTTATCCTCTTCTTGTGGCATCGCTTTCGAGTCTCGTCCCCATCGTCGAGGTTTCTTGAAAAGGCCACGCACAGCTTCCTCTTCCTCCTTTTCGTCTTCTGTTGCTTCGCGTTTCCTCACACCGATCGCGATCGATTCCACCTTGGCCTCTTCCTCTTCTTCACTTTTCGTCTTTATAACCCGTGTATTTGTAACCGTCCATTGTCCAGGCATCGCCATCTCCGGTCGAAAGTCGCCCGGTACCTCCACGCCCAGCTCAGCGAGTTGCTCCCTCTGCTTCTTCAACGACGCCTCAGACGGTGCGCTCGGGGGCGCGCGTGGCGCAGGTCTCGACGAAGTCGCAGCCGATGATGAAGAAGATCCCGCGACCACGCCATTTAGTCGCGCAACCTCCTGCCGGGCGCGTTCCTTCTCGCGCTCCTCTTGTTCGTGGCCGCGGTGCAGGTCGCGCAGGAAGCGCTTGAGATTGCCCTGATGTTTTGCGGTCGACTCATGGTTCTGGCGCTCGAGTTTCGTGTCGCGTACGTAGCAGGCGCAGTGCTTGCACCAGTATTTCGGTGTTGATTTCCAGTATTCGGACATTTTGGCTGTGTTGTTGTTGAATGACTGCCTGGAGATGTGTCTGTCGAGAAGTTGATGCTTGAGTTCGAATGATTATGTCATCCAAAGCACCAACTTCGTGGACCCACAGTAAATCTGTAGGGTAGGTAAGCATAAGGTTGACAGGCCGTCGAACAGCAATAATTCGAAGTGAATAGAACCAAAACGGTGATGCAGGTATTGTCATGATCATGGCTGTATTTCTCTTGCGACTTTCCGGACCGCTTTTGGTAACCTTGTGGCTTCATCTTGGTAAGACGCACGCTTCGAAGGACGGGTTTTATCACCCTACTGATGTCGACACTAGCATCAGTCAAAATACCTAAGAAAGACGTTCAAGAGTCCCCAATGACCACCAATGCAGAGCATAAAACTGTCTGTTTTTGTACTTCCAATAAGAGCAAACAATTCCACTTTAATAATCCGGATTGAAGTCCAATTTGACTTCCTGCTCGAGACCCAGCTAAGTTTCGCTCGGTAACTCCAGGACTGTCAGCAAAAGAGCTAATCTCGCTTCGAACAAAGGAAATCTCATGGGTAAGGTAAGCCCAGGGGATATTATGTTCAAGATTGGCATATTACCGTATTTTTGCTCTATCCTGTAGATGCCAAACAACATTCTCAGTCATCAAGCTTTAGAGCATGCATCAACTACCTATCACTTTCATCCCGACTAGTCTCATTACGAAGCTCGTTACATTGCTCCCAAGGCTCAACCCTGCTCAGCATTTGCCTTGGCGCCTGGTAATCGGACCAAGTGTCTGGATGATCGCCTGGCAGACCAGCACCAGGGACGACACAGACCCTGCCCATCATCCAATTGACAGACGACAATAGAAGCAACAGGACTCGTTGCTGCGCCGCAAATAACCGGTCTCAGACATTGCCTAAATGGGGTCTTGGGCAATCGGTGATTCGATGGCTCAGCTAATGTCGCAGCGCGAGACAAGTCTTGTCATTGAGAGCCTGGGCTTTCCTAACGAGGAAAAAGCGATGAGCACTTGTTGTTAGCTCTGCCGCTGAGCCTCATACAGCCGATGCCACAGGACGCTAATCACCAAGTGACGCCAAGGGATTGGAGCGCAAGTCAGGGACAGGCACGTAAAGTTATCTCGAGCTTTTGGCTAATCTTGACGTTGATTCGGAAATCTCTACAGTTTCGTAGTCTAATATGAAGGTAAGAATGCTATGATTGATCGGGAAGACTTGCTTATTGGGGAGTTTGTAGCGTCTTCGCATGTCAGTACGGAGTACGCCTTGGCTGCCTCTCTAAGGGATGCCCGTTCTGTCAAATCCTTCACGGTCTCCAAGGTTACAATCATTTCACGCCAAGAGAAAAAGAGACAACCACATGGTACGATCCAATCTCTTGGACTCGGGTCAATTGGGAATATGTAACCTCTCCCGTGGGTCGGGAATGCAACCGAAGCCCTCGGCTTTGGAAGCCGACCACTGGACTCGTCAAACTCGGGATGACGAAAGTTCGAAACGCACCATCATTTTCTCCGTACCCACAGAGGAAAGATTCCGGGTGTTTTCTTGACACATCTTGCATGAACTACCTTGCTCAAAAGAAAACTCTTCCAGAGGATGGATCCGCTTTGCGCGCCTTTGCCGCACTCGAATCATGCTGGATGTCACGTGAGTGGCCAGGCATCGGTTTGCGACGGGACACGTGATTGGACGGATCAGAATGACTCGGCCGAACGACGTCATTGGTGCTTCTTGTTTATTGCCGGTCGTGGCTTGGCGAGAACCTCAGGAACAAGGGTCACAACCTCAGCCATTGACATCAACCAAAGGGCAAGCCGAAGAGTACGATTATCTGACTTTGGTTCCTGGCAGACTGCTCGCGGAGAAGCTTATCTATTCATAAACGGCTTCAAAGACACTCGAGCCTGACCTTGTTTGATGGAGACTCACTCGACTGATGGTGACCCAGACAATCCATGGCCCATCCATTCATATCCTTCATGTGGAGACTCGTGTTGCTACAATATCCACCAGCTGGGGGACAGATTCAGTTGGATCTCACTCTTTAGAACAGGACCCATTTGAGTTTTACCCTGCTCGGCCCCTTATGACGTGATGACTTCTATCACTTTTCTCACGGCATGGGTTCTTTTCATCAAAGGATCCTGTCAATGGTTCCACATCCTCTCCACTAACAGGACTTGGTTCTCGTTATGAGTGTCTCGCTCTTCCCGTGCTGATCCCTCTCATAAAGGCCTGTCTGTCTGCTTCTCAAACGGTTTCCCTTCTCTCTTGTTTCCATCTATCCCCACATGTATTAACCCCAGACGTCTTTGAGGGGTTTCAACTGTGGTATGGCCATCTCAACGAATCCTCAGCCACTCGACAACATGTCCTCTGACGAAAAGGACTCCTACAAGGGTGTTGCTAGCCCCAACCCGGAGCTCAGCAACAACAATGAGGGCGACAACGCCGACGGTCTTCACCGTCGTCTGAACAACCGCCAAATCCAGCTCATCGCTATCGGAGGTACCATCGGAACTGGTCTCTTCATCGGTATCGGCGCCGGTCTGGCCAAGGGTGGCCCCGGTAGTCTCCTCGTCTGCACGGCTCTCTACTCTTGCGTCCTGGCCCTCGTTAATAACTCGATCGCTGAGATGACTACCTACATGCCCGTGTCTGGTGGCTTCATCCGTCTTGCTGGTGCTTGGGTCGACGATGCTCTCGGGTTCATGGTCGGATGGAACTTTTTCTTCTACGAGGCTCTTCTGATCCCCTTTGAAATCGTCGCCTTGAATCTCGTGTTATCGTTCTGGAACGACAATATTACCAACGCCGGCCCGACTGCAGGATTTTGCGCTGCCATCATCATCTCATATGGGTAAGGACTGAACCATGAGTTGAATCCTGATGCTCATCGTCAAGGAAGCGCTCTACATGGTGTCGTCTCATACTTCTCCCGTACTCCTTTCTATGTGTATGCATGCTAAACTATTGTGCCCCTATCTAGTGTGCTAAATGTACTTGCTGTCGGTGTCTTTGGTGAAGCCGAGTTCTGGCTCTCTGCCGGCAAGGTGATCCTCATCTTGATCCTGTTCGCCTTCACATTCGTGACTATGGTCGGCGGAAACCCCCAGCACCACGCGTATGGCTTCACCTACTGGAAGGATGCGCATGATGCATTTGCTACCTATCGCACTGAAGGTGACCTTGGACGCCTCGAGGGCTTCATGGGCGCCATGGCTGCCGCAGCCTTCTACGTTGTGGGCCCCGACTACATCTCCATGGTCGCTGCCGAGGCCAAGCACCCCAGCAGGTACATAAAGACAGCCTTCAAGACTGTCTACTTCCGCTTCGGTCTGTTCTTCATCGGTGCTGCCCTGACCTGCGGTATCGTGCTGGACCACAAGGACCCCAAGCTCGTATCGGTCCACCTCGGTGACGGTGATAGCTCAACTGCCGCCGCTTCGCCTTATGTCATTGCTATGAAAAACATGGGGATTGATGTCCTTCCCCATGTTGTGAATGCGCTGCTGTTCACGACCATCTACTCTGCCGGCAACACATACACATACTGTGCCACCCGCTCGCTCTACAGTCTCGCCCTCGAGGGACGTGCCCCAGCTTTCCTTCGCAAGACGACCAAGAACGGTGTGCCTATCTACTGCTTTGCCGTCACTATGCTCTTCCCGCTGTTGTCCTTCCTCCAGCTCGACAGCAGCTCATCCGAGGCCCTGAGCATCCTGCTGGCCCTCATCACGGGCGGAGGCATCGTGGACTACATCACCATGAGCATCACCTTCCTCTTTTATTACCGCGCTTGCAAGGTGCAGGGAGTCGATCGCAAGAAGATGCCCTACTACGGCTACTTCCAGCCCTATGGCGCCTGGATCGCCCTCGTCCTGCAGATCGTCGTGGTCTACACCTACGGATACACGTCACTGGCCCCCTTCAACGCCAAGAACTTCTTCTCCAACTACACCATGCAAATCATCGCACCTTTCCTGTACCTTGGCTGGAAGCTGCTCAAGGGAACCAAGCTTGTCAAGGCCGAGGAGTGTGACCTTGTTTGGGAACGACCTGTGCTTGATGCATATGAGGAGAGGATGATGATCCTGGAGCCACCGACGAGCTTCTGGACTGAGACGCGGGATATGTTCCGCTTTAAGCAGAAGAAGTCAGTTCCTGATGTGCATGTGTAAGATACAAAGCAACGTCAGGAGATGGAAGCAAAAGAGGAGGCATGCCGCGCTCTGGCTAAATGCCAGACGAGGGAGCTTTGGACCCTCTGGCCAATTGTGCTTTTAAGAAGGCAACCGGGCTTGACGAGCCAATGGCTTCTTTGACTTCGGCGTACACGGCCATAACGGCTCTGCTTCGCGCTTCATGGAGACTGCTGTGCGGTCTCTTTGGTGATACCCCAATACCGTCGCTCCAACGATAGAGGTTTAGCGACTACGCAATTTGAATCTAGACTACATTTTGTAATGGACATAGAATAAACATTATTCCGCAAGTACTATCTTGCATCCAACTGATGGTATTCTCCTAGGTATATTACGCTATGAACGCCATTAGAGCGATATGGACATGTGTGACAAGCGTCGTTGGACTACCGCAAAGCCATAAAAATGCTGCCCTCGGCCGACGAAACCTTTCTATATGCTTCCGCCACCCGTTAGCCAGGGTTGTAACCTCTATCCGAGGTGTAGTCTTTGAGGGGAGGGCAGAATGTTTGACATACCTACAACGCAGCGATGGTGGAGGGGTGCGTCTATCTTCCATAATGAGGTACTCATCAACATCTCTTCATAATTTTAGGATGCAAATAATCAAGTACCTGAGGTCAGATGATCTTTAGGTAAAGTCAGGGCTTGATGCAGTCTTTTCTACCTGATCTTTAGAATACTTATGCTTACACATACCTAAATATCATGTGTGCCTCATTAATGGAAGCCTGAGGTCGTCTGCGTTTCTAATTTTCCATCAAACTAGCGTAGAGCTCAGTTGAACAACGACCTGTGCGAGAGGCGGTTGGCCATATTGTTTCCAGAATGTCGACTCATGGGACAGTGTTGGCGGAAGCGTCTCCGCATGGAACATCAACCGCAACCGTTCCCACCGTGGTGGCGGAAGCCATTCCGCAAAGTGCTTCTTCTGTCATGATAAAGTAGACTCGCATTTAGACGTAAAGACTGTGGTATAAGTTCCTCACGACCTTGATCTGGTATCCCCACAAGCTGTCCCTTCTCTATCATGGCGCCTCATCTCATCCCTCCCCATGCCACCGAGGGCCTTCGAAAGCTCCTTAATAGTGCCTGTCAGATGGATCTGCCCTGTGCCGGTGTCACAGTCGTGAGTGACACATCCGAGTTGTTTCATCAAGAGACAGTGTCAAGCATTGGCCAGGACGATGGGCAGTTGGTGCACCAACATGAATGTGACGATCGAGTCTACTGGTTCGCCTCTTGCACAAAACTCGTCACGGCAGTCGCCTGTATGCAACTGGTGGAGCAGAAAAAGCTCGCATTAGATGATGGTGATCAACTGGAAAGACTTTGTCCCGAGTTGCGGGATGTCAAAATCATCAAGAGCGATGGATCGATGACGGAGAAGAACAAGAGCATCACACTGAGGATGTTGCTGACGCATACTGGTATTTATGTTCCCCTTGAAAAAGATATAGTCTTAGATTCTGACCTCTCTTGAAGCTGGTTTCGGGTACTCGTTCCTCAACAAGAAGCTCGACAAGTACAACGAATTCTCTGGACTGGCCCTGGACATGCATCAACCGCTGGTAAACCAGCCAGGAGAGCGATTCGAATATGGGGTATGGCAAAACTCTGGCATCCTCCAATCTCAAGCTTGTTGTCTGACTAAGAGGCACAGATCAGTATGGATTGGGCGGGAATAGCCGTCGAGCGTGCCACGCAAACCAAGCTTGGCGACTACATGCAAAAGTACATCTTTGAACCATCAGGTATCAAGGACATGTCTTTTCTCCCGTCCAAGGACATGAAAGACCGCCTCGCTGGTTTCTGGCAGCGTGACGGAAAAGATCGTCTGAGCCAACGACAATACCCTGTGAGCAGGCCCTTGGTCCCGGATCAGACGTCGGACATGTTCCAGAGTGGCGGCGCAGGGCTATGGGGGGCCACGCGCGAGTATAGCAGTAATGTGCCCTCCCAACTAGCCTGGATGAAAATAGTTTCCTAACCATGCCGCAGAACTTCTGAGAGTCCTATTGAACAACGGGACCTCTCCCATCACCGGAAAAGCCATTCTCCAGCCTGACACGGTTAAGCTGATGTTTGAGAACCAATTGGCTCGAGATCCTGACTTTGCTCGCACCAGCCTCCCGGCGGTGAAACCTGAGTTGGTGCACCCGGCTGAGGAACTGTATCCGCTCTGCCCGGGAGGTGAGCCACAAGGATGGGGTCTCGGCTTCATGATCTCACCGGGCGTGACGGGACGCTCTAGGCACACAGCCCATTGGTCTGGTTTGTCGAACTGTTTTTGGTGGTGTGATAGAGAAAAAGGAGTGGCGGGCATAGTTGCGTCTCAACTGCTTCCCTTCCCTGATCTCAAGGCAGTGCAGCTGTGGGCAAATGTGGAGACGGCCGTCTATAACGGTCTCGAGCAGGCCTGAGGTTCGGTATTCCAGTCGAAGTCCTTGGGATGCGGTAACTCGGGGGCAATGTCTGCGGTCCCTCCGAAGAACGGGGCCAATGAAAACCAGTCCAAACCGTCTGTGTTTACCCAGTTGCTGTTCTCTTCGTCGAGGCCAAGGTTGAAGGTTGAAGGGGCATCCTTTCCAGCTATTACATTGTGTTCTGAGTCACTATAGACGGCAGGGCGATATCCCTGTGATGATGATAGAGATTCCTCAATCATTCTACTCTCTTGATCCACTCCGTCATTATGGTAATCGCTGGTGTGGGTAAAAGGCTTTTGCATACCGCTGTTGTAGGACGAGGCTTCTTGCTCTAGGAGTTCTAGAATTCTGATACAGCGTGACGCAGACCGGCTTTGGGCTTGATACTCGCGAAGAAAGGTCAAACAGCGATCCCAGTCGGCCATCAGAGACGGCTGGTCAACGCTGTTATTTTTGGGCAAACACAGAGAGCTTAGAAGGAGAACAAGGGCGCAGCCGTGTATATCTGCTGGGGTCAGCACTGGAGTTAATTCCCGAGGGATGCTAGACCTACAAAGTACGTTATACCAAGGCGGTGGTAGGAGGTGAGCCCGGGAGTGCGAGCTTTTTGTTATCAGATGAACAAGTTCTTGTGCAACAGACGCACATAGATTTCCCGTCTTTATCAGCATGCTCTGTCGCATGCTCGAATTGGCCGCACCAGACTGGGCTGAGTCGCATAGCTCCGACAATGAAGGCCGTAGCAAGATCAAACGTACATACAAATATCTGCAATCATTAGCCGATGTGCAAGGGTTTTGATTCACAGACAGAAGCAACTTACCTTGCTTTGAGAACCGTAGCTTGTCGACAAAAAATGGTTGATCTTTTGGACCGTGAACCGCCCAGATACGAGTTTTCGGTCGAGTAGCTATCAGCTTGCAGGTGCGCCGGTAGGTTTCTGTTCCATTCATCAAGCTGGCCGTCCACGTCAAGTAGCTTTTGCAACCCGGCGTTGCTGATCCCCTTACGTCGTGAATCATCGGCTGCCTTTTGACCGGATACACCCTCATCCTCAGAGCCTTGGTGGTAAAAGGAAGTGAGAACTTGACCGAGGATATCCTGCAGTTTGATGGCGTGTATGTAGCATTCCACACGGCTGGGCATATCCATTGGTTGAGCTCCTGGACTATGGGGAGATCGTGTCAATAGTTCGTCATCGATGGACGATGGAAGCAAGAGTCGGCTGTGTGCGACACCTGAGTGTATCATGAGGGGGCGTCCATATGTGAGTGAGAGAATTCTATCGTAGGAAGGTTAGAGGAGCCATGCTTGCAAAATCCGTAAGCACTCACCTGTCGAGCAACACACACCCAGTCCAAGCACGCCGGCGCATTTCCTCCTCGAGCTGGTTGGCTGCTTGATAGTTGCCAGTGTCACCTTCATCTCGCTCTTCAGGCTGAAGATGAAGTCCTATTCCCTGAGCGACACGAATGGCCATCCCAATGATGTTCCAACACGAACTTGTGATGTCTCTGGTCTGGAGGTATTGGCCCATAAGAAGAAGCACCTGTACCAACGGCGTGCTTCCGCTTTCTAGCAAGTCGAGGCTGAGAAGGCTCTTTGAACGCCTGAAGAATGTATAGCTGATATCGTCTCGTTCTTGTTGGCTGAGCTCCGTGTTGTGGAGAACGCCTAGAGCAAAGACGACATTGAGCATGCAGTGAAACAAGGACTGATTGAGGGTGCTGTAGTATCCATTCATGGAACAGGTGGTTCTGTCTGCCTGTGAAGATGTCTGTGGACTCCAGAGTGTGAGATAGCGGTCGTAGAAGGACGGCCAATGCAGAAAGGGGTATAATGAGTGCACATAGGTCCAGAAGAGGTTGACGAGACGATCCGCCTCGGCTCGAGGGGGAACATTAATCCCAAGCATGGGGTGGGATTTGTCGGACCCGTAGTTGAACCATACAGATGACATGGGAGATGGTTCGCTGGTCGACATGGCGGTATCGTCTCTGCCCGCTGAGCCGCGGTCCAGATTATCAAGAAGCCAAGGCGCGTGCCCGGAATTCTGTCGACCCATGACGTTCCGCGCCTCGCGCAGGAGGCTGATTGTGCTAGAGGGACCGAAGTAATCAGATGGGTGTTTTGACGACCGGGGAGCCGTACTGTGTATAAACACGACAACTCCCATGGCGTTCATTGCGGGCTGTCCTGCCCCTGTGTCGACCACACCTGGTTTGCCGATCTCTTTTGGGGGATGATCTTTAGGGGGAGACACAAATGCGGAAAGTTGCCCAAAGCTCAAATCGACCCAGGGTGCAGAAGTTTGCTCTGAAGCACCATCAATAGGTGCTGCTGTTGTGGATTCCAACGGCGAGGGTATCCCCAAGTGATAAGCACTCAGTGCCTCCGTCTCGTCAGGCACATTTTCAGCGGGAACGGGAACAATCTGGTTAGTGTCGGGTTGTGGCCTCTCGCTTGGAGTGTTATTGTGGTTGTCTGAATCATCTTGAACGGCGAGCACCACGGCTGGAGAGTCTTCAGGCAAGACCATAGGGTCACCGAGCTCACCCTCGGATGGAGAGATGCGGACATTGATGGTACCCGCTAACCTCTGCGTATCCTCCAGTTCTCTGACGCGGCTCTTGAGCTCTTGAACATAGCTGCATAATCCTTAGTCCCTGTATGTGTGCGTGCTCGCGTGAGCTTACCTGTTACTCCACCATCCCTTGCTGTTTCTCTCCTGATTCCACACGCACCGGGGGTCGGAACGGGTTTTGCATGCTCCGCAAATAGGCTTGACTCCATCACACTTTCGCTTCCTATCGCGGCACTCCTCACAGGCTAGGGCAGTTCGGCGCCGTTTCCGTGGGGCTCCCGAATCTGGGGAGTCGGCTGTTGTCTTGGATGTTGGAGGAGCCATGGGGAGAGAGCAGGGGGTCAAAGGGAGATCCTGTGCTGCTGGATTGATATCCGGTTGTCTTGCATGTCTCTGGGCCATCAGATTCGTGGGAGGAGTTTGGAAGCAAAGCCAATTTATTCGCCTGCTTCTACCCCGCATTCAAGGCCCGAAAGGACGGTACTAAGCCTGAACCAATCTCTAAATCCGGGGGGACCGAGCAGTTGCGGTGTGGGGTGAGGGGATCGACGACGCTAGGAAGTCACTTGACATCACGATCATAACGACCATCTCGGGTACCGGGGACAGCTGGCCTCGACCTCACGAGAGATTTCATGCCGGATATAAGGGGCTGAGGGTGTACATAAGGGGTCGGAAGCTCATATTGCAATCTATCACTAGGTATCTAATCGAGGAAGACGGCTGGCGGGGACTCCTCATGCAACAATGATCCCTTCTTTACGGGAGTCTCTGGCTACCATATTGGTCCCACAAAGTAAATACCCGGATATTGTACAGAACATGACCAAGCGTGTATGTCCGGGGTCCTCGGGTGAAGGAGTTGACTCGTCCGTGGCTGGTCCGGCGCTAGCGGCTATGCTTCCGCAAGCTCCGTACGGCGGAAGCATATCCGGACGACACTCAAAGCCGACACCCGAAACTGAGCAAATGAGGACTCCAAGAATTCACGGCAGTTTTGGGCTGGATAAGTGCCGGATGACCAATGGAACCTTTTGGCGGAGGTTCCCTTTAACCAATGTTTTGCCATGACAACACCGGCTTGATGACCTGCAGCACACACCCCATTAGACACCCCTCGCAAGCAGCGGCTGGCCGTGGATGACTTACTCGTCCTTCCTTGAGATCTTGGATCGCCTTGTCTAGATCCTTTGCAGGGTAGCATTTGGAAATTCTGTCGATGGGGAATTTGCCGCTGTAGTACAACTCGAGCAGCTCTGGGATCAACTTTTATCGCATGAGCCATCGAATGTGTCCAGAACAAGCAAGCAAACTTACTTTTTGCGGATTGTAGAACCCTTCAATGACCCCCACGATGTGTTTGCATGACAGCAATAGGTCCAACGCGTTGACTTGGATTGTTGCTGTTGGTGGTGGGACACCTACCAGCGCCAGGGTTCCCTCGTGGGAAAGCGCTTCGACAGACGCTTGTAGAAGTTTGGCCACACCTGTCGTGTCGATGATGTAGTCGACGCCATTCGGGAACTTCTCTCTGATCGTAGTATTGAGGTCCAGCCCGTTGCTTGTGTCGATGATATGTGTGGCCCCTAGCGACTTGGCCAGTTGGAGTTTTTCATCAACAAGATCAACTGCAACGATATGTTCTACCCCGACCGCCTTAGCTGCTAACATGGCGGCGAGGCCGACAGCGCCCATTCCTAGGACCGCAACTTTGCTGTCATTGCGAGGTTGCAGGACGTTCAAGACTGTTCCCGCTCCTGTCAGGTAACCACATGCGAGGGGAGCCAGGAAGGCCAGGTCTTGGGGCTTGGCCGATATCTTGACCACCGAGTTCCCACAGACAACAGCCATCTTGCCGAGAGATGATTGCCCAAAGAATTGGCCAAAGACGGGTGTACCATCGGGCAATGAGATAGGTGAAGTTGCTCCGGGACCCTTGCGCCCAGGGTTGACAAAGTTGGTTTCAGTCATTTGGGAACAGCTCCCATATCGCCCCCCAAGACACCCTCGGCAATTCCTACATGTGTGAAATGAGAGCACAACTGTGTCTCCCTGCTTCAGGGACCGGTCAGACACGCTTGATCCGACATCTCGCACAGTTCCGAGTCCCTCGTGGCCGAGGACCACTGGATATCCTCCAATTGGCATCCCTCCCTGCTGGACAACGAGATCCTAGAGTTGCAACTTAACCGTCAATTCCATTATAGATCCTATAAAACGTACCGTATGACACAGTCCAGTGTATTCGATCTCTACTAGAACTTCGTTTGGTTGCAGTCCGTCGAGCACCACATCTCTGAGCTCGAATGGCCCGCCTCGCTCGGCGACGACATAGGCTTTGGAAACAAGCTTCTGCGGATGAGACATTGCTGCGGGACACTCAACATGTGAAAAGAGGATAACTTGGACGAATTGCGAGCTTGGAGAGAATAAATAGGAAGGAAGTCAAAGGGGAGTCCTACTGTGGGATCTTCAGACCTCTTATACATGAATTTGGTTAGGGAGTCTGCGGGAACGTAGCCGCCACGAAAGTTCGGAGAAGTTCTGAGTCTGATCCGCGTGGGGGTGAGTGTTACGGGGTTGAGACGCATTGCTTCGCTTGCCTCCTTTTCAAATAGACAACAAAATACACTTCGACTCGCCATCACCAACAATTAAGCCCGGTGGTATTCAAGCACAAGACTAACCGAAAAGTCCAATGTGGTTGATTCGTCTCTGCTCTGCACAAGAGCCGATAATGTGATTTGTCAAACTATAGGATACTATCTGCATTGTGCAGCCAACCCTCTGTAGCCCACGGATCGACAGCCGGGCTCAATTCTTGAAACGAGGGAACAATGAGAGAGCGTTGCCGCGGTTAATCTGATTAATCAAGTCCGGGTTCTCAAACTTGTACGAATCAAGCCCGCTCGTGTGGAAATCGATAATCTCGTCATTGGCATACGGCGTGTCGCTGCCGTAGAGGAGATGTCCCGGCTTGGCAAACTTCTCCAGAACCCGCAACACATTCTCCGAGCCCGCTACAGCTAGATCGTAGTAGAAGTTCCGAGCATCGTCAAGGAACTCGTCGAGCTCTTCCTTGGACTTGGGCAAGATGCTCGCAGGTCTTCCGATCAGGTAGGGAAGCACACCGCCTCCGTGAGAAAGGATAATCTTGCAGTTTGGGTTGTTGCGGACAGTCTTGTTGTAAATCATGTCTAAGGCGGTAGTGGTGGTCTCGAAAGGATAACGGATAACTGGCTGGGGGAGCCCGCTGACTTGGCTCGTGTCGACAGGATGGGTAGGGTGGACAAATACGATGGCGGAACGGCGGTTGAGCTCAGCCCAGATGTCCTTGAAATCAGGATGGCCGAGGTAGTGATTATCAGTCCCGTAGCGGGTGAACAGGGTGACACCGTCCGCCTTGAGAGTGTCGAGGGCGTAAGCAATCTCGGCAAGGGCCAGATCCTTGTCAAGCAGGTTCGGCAGAGCGGCAAAGAAGCCGTATTTCTTTGGGTTCTCATCCCGCAATTTGGCAGCGTACAAGTTAGTCTTGCGGGCGAGCTCAGCTGATGCTGTCGGGTCCTTGAGGATACAGGCACCCGGGGCAGTCAGTGACAAGATGGTGACATCCACGCCGAACTTGCCGTTGACGGCGGCATCTGACTCTGGGGTCCAATCAGGAATGAACCATCCTGAAGGGTCTCCGCCAGAGGAGATGACAGCTGGGGGAGGTAAGATTAAGACGACTAATGCGAAGTGGCAGAGAACTTACCCTGGCGATAAAACTCGGGGACAAAGTGGTGATGGACGTCGATTCTATTGGGAGCCATTTTGGGCATAGATTGTTAGCTGATAACAGGTGTTATATATTCTTTGATGTGGTGTTGAGATGCTGAGTTGCAGTGAGAACGGGCCGCCATCAGGGCATATCCTGGCCATGTATTTGTAGGCTCATTCGCTCGCGCTGAGTCCGAGAAGCCGGATCACATCCCCAGCTTCCCCAGATTTCTCCCCGGCTTTGAAACCTTGACATGGCGTTCCCGCCTCAGCTGCCCCGGATACTCACCCGCAAGGTTCTACAGTGTGGCGACTCTTCCCTGGCCACAACTCCACCGGCAATGGATTCCCCATACACCATTGACAGCAGCATCCGGATCAAGATCCGCAAGGTTTACAAAACAAATGAAGGGAGGTCTGGATGTCGGCCTATTTTAATGTCATATGCTACTACCAAGTATCGACCAGTCATTGAGTCACGTCGTAGTCACGCATTCATCCTCATCAAGACACCCCTACACATCACACAAACAATGGACACCAAGTCAACTCGGCAATTCGACGGTGTGTATGACGTCGTCATCGTGGGCGCTGGACTATCCGGCATCAACGCCGCCCACCACATCCAAGAGAAGCTCCCGAACCTCACTTACACAATCCTCGAGGGCCGCGACAGTCTTGGAGGCACCTGGGATCTGTTCCGCTACCCTGGTATCAGATCTGATACGGACCTGCATAGCTTTGGCTTTGGCTGGTTCCCATGGGTGGAAAAGCGAGCTATTGCTGATGGGGGCTCCATCGTGCGATATCTGCGCGACGCGGCTGAAAAGGAGGGCATTGATCGCCACATGCAGTTCAAGCGTAGAGTTATCTCTGCCAACTGGGACTCGGCAGATCAGTCATGGAGTCTGGTGGTTGAGACGAACCCTGGTCAAACTCTCGAGTACCAGGCGCGGTTTCTGATCCTGGGCACCGGCTACTACGACTACAAGGAGCCACGAAAGCCCGACATCCCTGGCCTCGACAGCTTCGACGGGCAAGTGATCCATCCGCAGTTCTGGCCTGAGGAACTCGATTACGCCGACAAGGAGATTGTAATCGTCGGCAGCGGAGCTACGGCCATCACACTTCTACCAAACCTGGCTAGCAAGGCGAAGCATGTGACGATGCTGCAGCGAAGTCCTACGTACATCCTGTCTATCGACAATAGCACTGGAGACTCGTGGTTTCATCGTATGCTACCGGAGTTGTGGTCCTTCAAGATCAGCCGTTGGATGTTTATCTGGACGACTGCCATAATCTTCTACCTCTGCCGAGCCTTTCCTCACGCCGCGAGGTCGAAGCTTCAGCGCTGGGTTGGGGAGCAGCTCCCGGCACATGTTCCCATAGACCCTCACTTTACGCCCCTCTACCGGCCTTGGGACCAACGACTTTGTTTCAGCCCTAACGGTGATTTCTTCAAGGCCATCCGAGAGGACAATGCAAACGTTGTGACGGACCGGATCAGCCAAGTCAAAGGTGATGCCATTGTCCTTTCTTCGGGCAGGGAGCTTAAGGCAGACATCATCGTCACCGCCACTGGTTTGAAGCTCAAAGTCGGCAGCGACATTAAGATCACGGTGGATGGGGAGCTCATCCATCTCTCGGACAAGGTTGCATGGCGGGCGTCCATGCTAAGTGATGTGCCCAACCTAGCTATCATGATAGGTTACGTCAACGCGTCGTGGACTCTCGGTGCCGACGTAACAGCGCGCTTAATCTGCCGTCTTCTCAGTTACCTTCAGAAGAAGGGAAAGACAAGCGCTGTCCCACGGTTCCCCGGTAATGTCCAGCCACGACCACTGTGGGATCTTGACGCTACATATGTTAAGCAGGCGGAGAAGAGCATGCCAAAGTGTGGAGATTCCGGCCCTTGGAAGGGGCGTACAAACTACTTTTACGACTTGTGGCGTGCAAAAAATGCGAGTATCACGGCTGGACTCGAGTTTTCTCCAGCTGGCGTCAAGTTGTGATGGGGTTTCAAAGAGTCAAAGTTGACAGGCAACGGAGGTCGAAGCAGCGGGATGTGTTGTCGAGTAGTAATTCGGATGTAGTAAATATTGTTGTTCAGAGAGTCATAGATAACACCTACAAATTCTTGTGCTTTAACTACACGAAATGGGGAGCCTTGCCGGTGATATTTGGCACGCATATCGGACTCGCGGGGCTTAAGTGTTGCAAACAACTATGTCCTTCGCTCCTCACGTCACAGCAGTAGCTGACCGAGTCTGAGAACGTGATGGCCCAGAAGAAGTTATTGAGTTGTGATAGCATTGAAAGAATGGATCATAGCTATGTCTCACTATTGTGATTCTTAGGATCCGTGTACGTATGACTGGTTCATGGATGGTAGGGTGTTTGCTACAGTATTACTGACAGTGGTTTACTCCCTATTTCGCCTCTCGGCCGCGATAATCTTTCCCATCACCTCCAGATCAGAAGGGAGCAATTCCTCGAGCAAACTAGTCGACCCATCGGCCACAATGGTCGCGTCTCCTGGTCTGGCCACTGCTAAGGCTATGCCTCCACGATATGTCCCATTTTCAACCAGGTCCTTCATCCTCTCTGCAATCTCACTCGGCTTTATCAGGACGGTGCCGGTCTTATCCCCGTTTTGGCTCTCCATGATGCCCTTCAGAAGCGGTGTCTCTACCAGTCTAGGAGTCACAGTTCAGACAAGCTTGCAATTTGCTTTTCCGTAGAACGCTTACCCGGGGCAAATCCCGACAACCTTGACCTGAGCTTCGGTCTCGGCTTTGGCCAGACTCTTGATGAGCCCAATTGTTCCATGCTTGCTTGCAACGTAGAGAGCCGTCGCAAAGTGGCCATTGACACCTGCGATGGACGACGTGATGATGACGACGCCTTTCTTGTTCTTTCCGAGGCATGCCCGGATTGCAATGCGGCTAAGTTTAATAGGATGAGCGAGGTTAATGTCGAGTTCGGCGTATCTCTTTGTCTCACGGTCGCCCCAGAAGCTCGACCATTCCTTGGAGAGTCAGACCACGAGCCAGACGCAAAGAAGATGACACGTACAGGTTCTCCAACACCAGCGTTGGCGGCGTAAACGTCTGGGACATCCCCAAACTCCTTCTCGGAGAAGGGAATCAGAGCTTCAAGATTATCCCATTCTTGCACGTCGCACTTAATGAAGCGGACGTTGAGGTTGTTGCGCACGAGGGGTTCGGCTGCTGGTGACAAGGCAAGGTCGGCGATGATGACCCTGGCGCCGCTGGTCAAGGCTAACTTGGCAAAAGCAAGGCCGATGCCTATTTACGGCGAGAGAATGATTCTTCAGCTCTTGGAATTTACTCATGGGTAGTCGATGAGTGAGGAGCGTACCTGAGGCACCGCCAGTGATGACCACAATCTTACCGTCCAAGGGGAAGTCACCTAGCATGGTGATGAATACAAATGTCAACGTACAGGGAATGTAACTATGAGCAACAGGTACAGCAAGACCTGTACATAGCTAATAAATGCATTAAAGTAGTCTCGGGTTGAGATGAACGGGAGCGGATCTGCTGCCGAACACCTGGCGGATCTACTCCCGCCTCTAGAACGCCGCCATCACTGACCTCCGCCTTTTCGGCAGATGCAATGGATCACGTACCGCCCCTGTCATCACAGCTGTTGCTAATATTTTCTAATGATACAGCTCGGCCGAGCAGAAGTACTTGATTGGGTACCCTAGAATCATACCTGAGGCGTACCATCCATGAAGGCTTGGTGTACCTTTTCGCGGCAGACAAATATTTGAAGAAACCGATAAAACGCTTCGGTTGAACCTGATATGCAGTCTAGTTCAAGTAGACGCACCAACCTTCACAATGAATTCGCCCAGCGAAAACAGAGTACCTCTATGGATCGATAATGAGCCCGTCCACACAAACGTCGAGTTTATAGTCACCAATAGCGCGACTGGAAAATCCATTTCTGCCTCCGCAGCTTTACCAGAACACGTGGATCGCGTCGTAGAGAGCTCATACAGAGCGTTCGCCCAATGGAGTCGTACTACGATATGGCAGCGTCGAGACCTATTGCTCAAGGCAGCCAAGCTTCTCGAGGAACGGAGGCACGAGATGGAGAGGATACTCAGAGTAAGCAAAAGAAGTATTGTTTAGAAGCTTGACAATGATGAAATCTGACGGAGCAGGTGGAAACCCCCATCGATGACTTTGTCATCCAGCAGATCAACATTCAGAGCTCCATCGACCTCCTCCAGGAATTAGCCTTCCACGTGCAAGACTCTGAGACTGGGACTCTCCTCCCCAGCAAGCAGCCGAACTCTTATGCCATGGTCATCAAAGAACCATTGGGTGTCCAGCTAGGCATCGCGCCTTGGAATGCATCCCTCTATCTTGGCATCAGAGCGGTGGCAACCCCAATCGCCTGCGGCAACACCGCCATCCTCAAGGCTTCCGAGATGACGCCTCTGGTGCACAACTATATAGGAGTTCTGTTTCGCGACGCCGGCTTTCCTCCTGGTGTCCTCAACATCGTACAGCATAGGAGGGAAGATGCACCAGGGGTGCTTAATGCTCTCATCAGTGACAAGCGCGTGAGAAAGGTCAACTTTACAGGGAGCGCTGCCGTGGGCAAGATCATTGCTGCCAAGGCGGCAGAGAACTGCAAGCCTGTACTGTTGGAGCTGGGGGGAAAGTCACCGCAGATTGTGCTTGAAGATGCAGATCTGACCAAGGCAGCTGAGGCTGCGGCTGTGGGCGCGTTTGCCCATGTAAGTCTATAATGGAACGCAGTCCTAACTGTGGTAAGCTGACCAGATAATCTACAGCACGGTCAAATCTGCATGTCAACCGAGAGGATCATCGTTCACGCTTCAATCATGGAGAAATTCTCAGAGAAACTAGCCGTGGCTGCACAAAAGATACAAGTACAGCCTGGGGCTTCCGCAGAGCACATTGCAAAGGTAAAAGTGCTGGTGGAAGACTCACTCAAAAGAGGTGCCAAACTCCTCTTTGGGAAGGACGTCGAGACAGAAAACTCCCATATGAGTCCGCTAGTGATCACTGAGGCCACTCGGAATATGCCCATCTGGCGCCAGGAAACATTCGCGCCTGTGGTGACTTTGGTACCGTTCAAGACGCTCGAAGAGGCTATCAATCTGGCGAATGATTCCGACTACGGACTATCGTCTAGCATCTTTACTTCCAGAGTCATTAGAGGCATCGAAGTAGCTCGACGTCTTGACACGGGGGCGGTTCACATCAACTCCATGACGGTCCACGACGAGGCACATCTACCGCATGGTGGGACAAAGGAAAGTGGCTGGGGGCGTTTTGGAGTCCCTTGGGGTAAGTAGTAATTCTTATTACAACTTGAGCTTCTGACTGACCATAGATAGGAATCTCGGAGTTTACTCAGCTCAAGACTATTACAGTGACGGATGAAGATTTAGATAGCCACTATTAGATAGAAGATGCAAGCCGGGTTTTCCAGCACTAGGTTCTTGGTGCAACGCTAAGGGAATAGGAAATCGGGCTGCCTTGTATCACATAGTACTTCTCTCTCAAGCCATTTGAATATACGTGTCAAGGCGCTGTTCAGCTACAACGTCGGTGTTTCTCTGAAAGGTCGTACTGATCCTTGGTGAACCTTCCCATCCCCAAGGAGAGGACAGCATAAAAGCAGAGGAAGGAAAGGGGGAACAGACAAGGGGCACGTTATCCGGCTCACAGCAATGTCTTGAGGAACTAATATTAGGGAAATAGATGCTTAATTGGGTATTTGAGTACCTAGTATACATCACTCTTCAACATTCATTCTCGACATGGACCTCCAATATCTACCCTCGCCAAGCCAACCGCGCAAGTCGTCTTCTTGGCAACCATGGCGTTAAAGATGCTCTCACCATCCGGGACCTGGTTGACCACTAGATACAATGTCTTTCCATCGTCCCCTCCCAGATAACACGCCGTAGCATGTCCGCTCACACGAACTCGAGCGTTGATGTTGCCCCCCTGGTCGAGGCGGATAAACTGGTCGTAGCCCAGCAAAGAGAGCCAGATATTACCCTCGGCATCCAGACATCCGCCGTCAATCTTGACCATCTTCCCCACAGCTTCCTTCTCAGCAAAATCTGGCAGAGAAGAGGGAGACCAGAAGAGCTGTCTGTTGGACAGCTCGCCACCTGGCCCAACGTCAAACTTCAATAGCCCCTGTCCAAAAGTCTCGGCCACGAAGAGGGATTTCCCATCATCGGTGATTACTAACGCGTTCGGAAAGACCAGGTTCTCTGCGGCAACCTTGGCAGTACGGTCCGTATCTACCATGATGAGGCGGCCAGGCGAGGGTTCTTCTCCGTGGAGGACTCGGGCCCCTGTATCATCCAGGTAGACCCTTCCAACGCTGTCGATATACATGTCGCCGCAATACCCCGTCATGATGTCGGACAGATCGGCGTAGAGCGCCGTCTTTCCGTCCTTTAGTTGATAGAGTTTGGCGTCGAACATGGATGAATAGATGAGCGACCCGTCCGGATGAAAAAACATGCCGTTGGGCTGCTGGTCGACCTTGGCCAAGACGGTTTTCTCCCCAGACTTTGGGTCGATGGTGTAAATGGCGCGACCAATCATATCGCTGACGTATAAGAGGCCATTGTGGAATCGGGGGGCTTCGCCGAAGAGCATGCCATCTGCAAGGGGCTCATACGAGAATTCTGTGACGGCATGCATGATGCAGGGGGGGCTGGGTGTGTCCTGGGTTGAGACGAGGTGAGATTGAGTCGATAAAAGAGGCAAAAGATAGCAGGTCGCGATGCTGGATAATATCCTCTCTGAAGTCGGGGAGCACAGCCTAGCTTTATACACTCCGTACTTAGACTTGTTCCTCCATCAAACCGGAGACCCTGACCTCCCTTGACTATTCTGTATTTCTCTGGGGAGAGGTTTCCCCGCATCAGGGTCGAGGGCGCTTCAACCATCATCCGCTAACGTAGACGCCACGAGAACCAATTTGCGGGGGTGGATTACATTCCAGGATCCCGCTCGGCGGATGTACATCCGCATGCTCGACACTTTGTGGGGTAGCTCTGCCGTTTATCCTCTCAATCAGTATTAGGCTCCTTTCGCTGCCTTGCAAGATATTCATCTGCTATAGGATACCCTGGCTAGGACCTTCGCCTGTGGCCTGGGCTGAGAACAAGTTGCAACACAATCAGCTACACAACGGCCCAGTGGCGAAGCCCCCGAGTTGCCCGGGATCGGTTCCAAACACCAAACTTGTGCGTCAATAGAATCAAGAGATAGCTTATGAAGGCAGGGAATTGTTTCATTTCGAACATCCGTAGAGGCAAACAGGGATGTTAGAAGGAATAATCATCCAAGACGTATTGGATCTGCATTTTGGGTATATTGCTGGCATGTGCCTAGAGTTCGACGTTTTTACCTAGGAACACAGTTTTCCTACTTGACTATAGAATTTTGAACTAAAGCCATGAATCAAGCAATGAGTCGCAGATAGAAGGAGAATGGACTGGGAAAGGTTGAGCATGCCGCATCAGCTCCTGAGCCGTACAATCTGGGATGGTGTAGCAGCCAGGACTCAAGGGCAGGTCAGGCCAGCACAGAAGAACGATGATCCCGGAGCCCATCAAAGCCCCCGGGGCTATGGTCCGAGAATCACGGACTCGGAGGCCATTTTTGGAGCTGCCGGGGAATGCGTTCGGAACCAATTGCTTCCGTCTGGGGATGGCGGCAAAGATTCCGTTAATGACAGGTTGCGGCTGAGCATCCGGGGCAATGGGCAAAAGACTTGATCGAACGGCAAAGAGCTGGCTGTAGCTCTTTCATGTGAGCAAACTGCCGAATCTATATCCGGTCTGATGTCTGCTTGTAACAGATAAGAGGCTCCGCGACTTCACCATTCCAGGCCCTTCTGCCACACGGATCAACTTCAACACACCCGCAACTTGGCAGTCGAAAAAAACCACACTTTGCAACATGAAAGTCATCATCAATGGCGGAGGCCTTGGGGGCCTTGGGGCCGCAATCGCTCTCCAGAAAAAGGGTCATCAGGTCACGGTGCTTGAAGCAGCTCCAGCGTTATCCGAGGTGAGCGCACACGCCGCTCCTCGCTCCTCTGCCCAGGACCCAGGCTCGAAGCTAACTCTCCCGTGTCTTAGGTTGGTGCTGGCATCCAGATCCCTCCCAACTCAAGCCGGATATTGTGTAGTTATGGCCTCAAGGACAAGTTCCTGGAGAAGGTCGTGTGGCCCCAACACTTTGCCTTCAAAAGATACGCGACGGGGCGGCTATTGGGAACGACACCATTGCACCCTCACCTCTCAGAAAAATACGGATCTCCTTACTGGCTCATTCATAGAGCCGACTTTCAGGGGCTTCTTTTTGACGCCGCAAAGGAGTTGGGTGTCGATATCCGCCTTGGTTGCTACGTCGAGTCGGTCAACGTTGATGATCCAAGCGTGAAGCTGGCAAGTGGGGAGACTTTGGCGGCAGACCTAGTCGTAGGAGCAGATGGCATCCGCTCCAAGACGCGGGAGGCGCTTCTCGGGAGAATCGTTGAGCCAAACCCAGCGGCCAACTGCTCCTATCGCGCAACCGTCCCTGTCGAGATCATGTCTGCTGATCCGGATATTTCCCACCTCATGACAGACATCAACGCCAACTGCTGGATTGGGCCTGATCACCACATAATGGCCTATCCCATCCGCCAGGGCGCCATGTATAACCTTGTCCTATCCCACCCCGGTGGCCTCGCAACGTCTGGAAAGTGGAACGAGCCCGGCAACCTAGAGGAGATGCGCCAACACTACAAAGGCTTTGATCCAATCATCCAGAAGGTCTTGTCCAAGGTTCAGAGCTGTCTCAACTGGAAGATTGCCGACCTGCCTAACTTGCCTACTTGGGTCAGTGAAAACGGCAGAGTCGTGCTACTGGGGGATGCTGCCCATGCCATGGTGCCATTCCTGGCTCAAGGCGCAGCACAGGCTATCGAGGATGGCGCATGCCTCGCGGAATGTCTATCTCGCGCCAGAGGCCCGTCTGATATCCCAGCTCTCATGCGTGCGTACGAAGCCATCCGCAAGCCGAGAGCCGAGCGGGTGCAGCAGGCGACTCGAGACTCTAGCCGTGTCTGGCACTTGCATGATGGGTTTGAACAGGAAGCCCGGGATCTGGCGTTTGCATCGATGGCGGCTAGCGCCCGAGACGAGGAAATGGATGAGGCGCTGGACAAGGCAAACCCCAATAGTTTGAGCGGTAGGGAGTTCCAGCCTTGGCTGTTTGGACATGATGAGATAGCCTTGACGAACGCGAGGCTAGACGAAATGTTTAAGCTGAAGAAGTAGCCAATGAGGCTTAGGTCTACTTTGCCAACTATGTCTTTCAAAATTAATACCATCTTGATAAACACTAGAATATTCCTCGTATTATTCCAGATAAACAGGACCTCTTATCTATTCTAATCGTGCTGATCTCCGCGATGGGCGCACATGATTGGGTTCTGTCCAAGCGGAATTTTGAACTCATTCCGCAGAAATTTCAATTGTCGTGGCATTCATGGTTTTTCAGCAAGTGAACAGAGCCCTTGTCATCGGGGATGATCGGGGTTTGCAGAGTGCAGGGGTAGTGGCAGCAGGATAAAGACCACACAGCCCGGTTTGGGCGTGGCACCTGTTCTCCCAGTGAGTTTTTCGGATCTACCTCTAGTGAGAGAGTGGACGGGTTATCGCGGTCCAAAATGGCTCGCTCCTCCATGAGGGCAGCGCTTTCTGCCTCAGCCAGGGGGCTTGGTGAGAGTAGGTGTGAACTCATTCCCCGATCTTCGTTGCCCTTGAAAGAAACCTAGCCTCGGGGCTATGTACATAGCGTAGTGGTGGGCATACACGCGGCATTCACTGGGCGACTTAAGAAATACCGCCCTGAAAAGATTGATGCAACGTAAAGCAGGTCAGGTGGACACTTGATACTGCATTTTCCAAATCTACAGCTGCGCTGCCAACTCAGCAAGCCACAGCCTCGTACAACCGAACAACAATTCAGCAGGCTCTTTTTCCAAAACGGAACAACCAGTTGGACCTGTCGGAGTACCTACGGAGGCTATCAGACAAACATGAGTTAAGAGAAGTCAAATAGTAGAGTAGTGCCATGTTCATATCCCAATGGATGTTTCCTATTTTCACTGTTTCACCCCCGCGCCCCAACGTCGGTCTACATCGCATAGCTGTGGCTGCTTATCATGTACACCATCCCGCAAGCCCATTCGAGGCTGTATCTGGCATGACTTTCTAAGCGACATGGCTGCCCCAAGTGTGCCTCAGTTGTGCTACCCTGGTTCTTTTGTCAGGTTGATGGGTTTGAAGTCAAATGGAAGTGAGGCCAGCATGCATGAGACTTGAGGCGCGCAAGGCGCAGTAAACAAGTATGTGGTCATGCATAGATTTGAACTTGAAAATGTAATTTGGGACGAAGATTTGGCTCAAGGTTCTCCGATTGTTTAGTTAAGCAATTCTTGTCGGGCAGGCAGACAGTAGACTCTGTTGGACTCCAGTACATGTGCATCCTGGGCACCTACATTATCACGCGTTAACCACCAGGGATTTTATCATATCTTCGTCTCTCTCACTCAACTACGACACGAAGCTTTTTCCTGTCTTTGCAAACTCTCAGCACCTTCCCATGATCCGTCTCCCTTACATACCAATGTGGGCATGGATCCTCTTTCCATCTCAGCGAGCATTGCCGGTTTGGTGGCGGTCGCCGACCTTGTGTTTCGCCACTCCACCAAGTACCTCAACGGCGCACGAAAGGAAGCTGAAGATATCTCCCACGAAGTCAAGAATCTTTCTATTATACTACACAACCTGTCGCTTGTCGCCTTTGAGTTGGAGGAGACGCAGTCTTCCGATAGTACCCAGCAGAAGTCAAACCTCAAACCACACCACTTGCACGACTGCCAACAGCTCCTCAGGCGACTAGAACAAGGTCTTGTCAGCACACAACCGAACCTTGGCTCTACTTCACGCATCGAGAGACTTCAAAGTCGTCTGGCATGGCCATTCTCTTCATCCGACACAAAAGAAATTCTTCGGGATGTACGACGCCACAAGCAGACCATTAAACTTGCGCTAGAAGCCGACACATTGAGCAATCTAAGGCTTCTCCTTTCCCGGCAATCAGATGCCAATTCCAGGATCAGCCACATACAAGAGACTGTCAACAAGATCTATGATATTCAGACCAGCATTCGCCTAGACGAGAAAAGACAAAAAGTGCTTGAATTCTTCACCAAGGCCAACCCACGCTCCGAGCTTGACACCAACAGAAATCTACGCCACAGTCTCACAGGTCTCTGGCTCACTGAAGGACCAGAGTTTGAGGAATGGTATACCACACCCGGGTCGAAAATCTGGTGTAGCGGCATCCCGGGCGCTGGCAAATCGGTCCTCGCCGCCGCCATGATCGACGAGTGTCTCCAGAGGAATGTAGCCAATCCATGCTCAGCCATGGCATACTTCTTCTGTGTTTACAGAGACGAGGAAACTCAGGATCCCGTCTCCATTCTCTCCTCGCTTTGCTCTCAGCTTGCTCGACAGGATGAGATGGCGTTTTTGATCTTGGAGGAATATTACCATGAACTGACATCTGAACGTCAACTTCAGTCAGGGCCATCAGCGAAGAAATTGATCAAGGTTCTCCGAAAACTTTGTTCCTTGATTGATCGAGTATACATCATCGTTGATGGATTGGACGAATGCGGCAAGCGGGCCGAAGAAACTGTGGAATCCCTTGCAGCCCTCCTCCCATCTAATATTGATGAAGGGCTCAACATAGCTCTATTGAGTAGGAACGAGGTTCCTATTCGAGAGGTCTTGGGAGACAAGTTCCAAAATATCGAAATTGAAGCGCACACTGAAGACATTCAACTGTATGTGGCATCAGAACTGAAACAACGCATTGAGTCGAAGAAGATGAGACTCCGCGATCTGGCCCTGAAGGACGTGATCATGGCGAGGCTAGTTGAAGGGGCAAAAGGAATGTAAGTACATAAAACAAGCCCAAACCTCTTTGAAGTATTCGACGCTAATAGGGGAGCTCAGGTTTCGGTGGGTGGCTTGCCAACTGGACCACCTCTGCGAACTTCCTACGGACAGGGCTCGGCGAAAGGCATTAGACAAGCTACCACCCACCCTCTTTGCCACCTATGAGCAGATTTTGACCAGGATCAACAACTCTGGTGAAGAAAACAAACAGCTAGTGCAGAAAACCTTGTTGTTTATCAGTTCCCCTCATCATGGATACCTCAACCTCCGACAAATATGTGAGGCCCTCTCTCTCCAAGATGGCGATGAGGAACTTGTGGATGAGGATATCATCGATGGAGAGGAAGTTCTCCGATTGTGCGGCAGCCTTATTCGAACAAAGAAGAGTTTCTACTACACTGAGGACGACAGTGAAGTTGGCATTGAGTTTTCCCACTTTTCTGTGCAGGAATATCTCCAAGACGAATGCTTCAGGCATGCCACCCTCAGTGCGTACGGTGTCTCTCGGCAAAAGGCTTGCCAGCTTCTCGCGTCTCTCTGCCTCGGCTACCTCACCCTCAAGAACGAAGAGCAGCTACCAGAAACAACAACCGAGATGAGTGAAGCCATGTATGAAAGAGACTTGAGGCATCCTTTCTACAGGCATGCAGCGACGTACTGGCTGTTCTACGTACGCGAGGCCGGCGAAGGCTGCTGTCTCGAGCGCATTCATGACCTTTTTCAGGTTCAAAAAACCCCCAACTTTTGCATGTGGGCTACAACACTTGTGGTTCACTGTGTGTTAGTAGCACGCGAACTGATGTCTCTCGATAGCATGTCGAGTCTGAAACCGAGTTTCAGGGACATCTGCATGCCCTTCCACCTCTCTGATCTTGTTCGACCAGACTTCACACCTCTGCACGTGGCGGCTATCTTGGGTATCCCCGATCTTTGTCGCCATCTACTCAGTCAAGGCGCAGACTTGGATCTCAAGGGCAAATTCGGCACCCCACTACATGGCGCAATCGCTGGCCTTGGGACTTTCTTATTTGGAGGAGACTTTTCTGTGCCGCCTTGGGTGCGGTTTCTGAGTCGAGTCTATGGGATAGGTGAACCTCTAGGACGATTCCAGGCGGCCCAAGTTCTGCTTGAAGCTGGGGCCAAGACGCAATTGCTCTACACAGGTCACTGGGAAGGAAGTTATTCTTATTTGTCCATTTCCGCACTTACATCTTCCTTTGGGCCTGAGCTTGAGATTGCCGTGGAGCTCATCAAGACTGGTATCAATATTGAAGAGGAGGACCTTGCCTGCTTTGCAGAACGCTACGAGGAAATGCAATCCATGGAGTACAATGATATCAGTTCGCAAGCGGTTCTGAAGCTTCTCGAGGCTCTCGGCCCTCCAGACACACATACGAAAACCACGCCAAAGGCACTGTTGTACAACAAGACGCTTCACTGGGCGGCAAGAATGAAGATAGCCTCCCTCAGTGCAGTGTCAACATACCAGCCAATGAGCGAGGCAAGTGATGATGAGATTTTTGATTTCATTTTTTCATGGGTCCAGAGCAATGATGTGATCGAACTGGGCCGGTTCCTGAAAGGTCACCGATCTGAACTCGTCACATCTGCTAGATTTGATATTCAACGGCTTGATCTTGATGAGTTTCTGGATGAGGACGTCATTTATCAAGATTCGACCCCCCTCCACTTGGCGGCACATCACAACTCCCTGGATGCCCTCGACACACTCATAGATCATGGTTTTGATGCAAACATTGCTGCTCCAGACGGGAAGAGTCCAGTCCACATGTGTTGTCATCAGGACGCACTCCGAGCGTTGTTGCGACATGGCGCCTCTACACTCGTGTCTGACAATACTCAAGAGACAATTTGGCATACAGCTGCGCATTATGGCCAAGTAAGAATACTGGAAGTTCTTGTTGAACTCAACGTTAGACAAGAGGCGTTGCAAATGGTCTCATCAAGGGAGGAGACGCCAATCTGCTCCGCCTTGAACGCGGGACAAGAAAATGCTGTTCTATTTCTCCTCAAATACTGCAACTCCCGAGAGTTCTGGAAGAGTGGCGAGTCTATTTTTCGAGCGGCAGCGAAAATAGGGTCTTCTGAAATTGTGAAGCATTTGCTAGATGTCGGCATCGAGGTGGACGGCACGGACGACATCACAGGGAGCCCACTGCACTATGTTTCCACAACAGCCACTGTTGAGTGCATTGCACTACTCAAGTGTTTGTTTCCCCTGGACCAGCGAAGAAAAGAGGATCACAGGACACCGCTGGAGTCGCTCTTACTCCAAGCTACAGGGGAGAGCACAGTTCTGGAAGGCAAAGTCCTGGAAGCCATGCTGCCAGGCAATGCCCTATCATGCCCCCACGAAGCAAGCAGCCTATGGTCGTTTGTGGGTTCTGAGGTGGCCAAGAGTGCGCTGATTAGCCCGGAGTGTTCTTCGTCAACTTGGACCTGGCTCACGGACTTCGTCTTAGCCTTGATCGAGCTTGGTATCATGGCCAAGTACGAAGCAACAGGACGGTCAGCCCTGCGCCCGTTTGCATCGTTCCCTAATGGAGCTGGTACTGGGGATGCCACCAACATACATCAAGAGGCGGTGTTAGAAGGCCTCGAGCTATCAAGGTATTCCCACTGGCTCGACTTCTCGAGAATGGTGCTAGGCCTTGCGAGAGAGGCAAAGCGTTGGGACATCGCAGTCAGCGAGCCCGAGGTGGTTCGACTGTTAGCCTTCTCCATCCTGCACGATGACAAAAAGATGATATCTTTGCTCGTGGATAAGGGTGTTGATATCCACTCGAGAGCCGACGTGCTCTCCCCGTTTGAGTTCGCCTGCTTTCCCAACGTCCCGATCAGCGAAAGGAGCTTCGCGATTCTCTTGGAACACGCCGCCCTAGAAAAGATGACAGAAAGGAACGAGAAGTTTGATGGATGTGGTTCTCTCCACTTTATCGCAGGATGGACTGGGAGGGGAAGAGCATGCACATGGAAGCTGAGGCAAATGTTGTCGGCGGGTGTCGATCCATGCTCACCCTTGTCTCCCAAGCGAGGATCACCCCTCGCACATCATCTGCACAATGGCGCCCTCAACACGGCCGAGATTCTTCTCGAATCTGGAGCTGACCCATGGGCGAGCGGGCGGTATTCACTTGATGCATCTTTGGAGGCAGCTCAGTGTGGCAGTCATTCAATACTCAAAAAGATCGCAGCTAGTGATCACGGGTCTGCTTGCTGGGACCGAATCTGGTGGTGGATTTGCGGCGAGCAAGTAGACGGCATGTCTTCTGGTGGGAACGCACTCCACTTGGCAGCAATAAACGGCAACACAGGATGCTTGGAGTTCTATCTCAATCAGGGCTTGCTGTCGGATCTAGAGTGTCATGATTATGGCCTTGAGACTCCCATGCACTACGCTGCCCGATTTGATCAATTCTCAACCATAAAGTGGTTGAAGGCTCGCGGGGGAAACATTAATGCCAGAAACCGCGACGGCTGGACTCCGTTGCACCTCGCAGCTAAAAGGGGACATTTGGAGACGGCCCGGACCTTGATTCGTCTCGGCGCCAAGCATCAGGCCTGCAATCGGGGATGCGTTCCACTGGTATACGCATACTCAACGGGAAATGCTGCCATGATTGAGACCTTACAGAATTCTTCTGGGGAACTCCAAGAGTCGAATTCTCCAAACAAATCTCCAATGGCGTTGAAAATATTGGCAGAGGCAATGCGCAATGCTATTCTGCGGAGCGATGTTTCCGCTTGTGAGAGAATCCTCGCCCTCGGATGCCCGGTAGACGTTGAGCTGTATGACGAAGTTCCTGTAACCCTTTTAGCTGTGGCCATTTGTCACCAACAAGACCCCAAGGTTGTTCAATGGTTGATGGACGCTGGTGCAACAGTCTCGACAATCTTTCCTCAACCCTATCAAGACGAGTACTCGACCGCTCTTGAAGCAGCCATCGCTCATCCGAGGTTCAACAGTATCCTGTACAAGTTGTTGAACAAATTCTTGGAAGAAGGGGGCAATTTTCTTGACATGGCTCGAGGCCCTCTTCATCTTGCCATCGACTACGACAACATTGAGGGGCTCAGGACTCTGTTGGACTGGCTTCGCGAGACGTACGGTAGCTCTGGATCGAATCTGTACGGTGCCACACAGCTGCTAAACAGAACACAACTAATAATTTCCTAGGAACAGGTTAAGTGGTGCCGTCGAAAATAAATCTTCACAGAGCGGGACAGTGTCTGCTTTCATCGACCAAAAAGATGCTCAGGATCAGGAAACTGCACTTCATGTTGCAGCCTCCAAAAACAATGTCGATGCCTGTGCCGTCCTGGTAAGCAGCCTAGCCAACATTGAAGAGACGAACATTAGAAATGAGACGCCACTTCACCTTGCCGCTGAACACGGCTCCCTTCAAGTTGCCAAACATCTTCTCGACTGTGGTGCTCACCCAAACCTTTTGGATGTGTGGGATGAAACGCCACTTATGCGTGCGTATCAGGAGAGCCAGTGGGAACTTGTTGATCTTCTCACACCATATTGCAAAGACATGGCGAGAACGACCATGTGGGGAGGAAATATTTTGCATTTCATGGCCATATTCGAACCCGACCCGACGAGAGCAGGGTTGTCAGGGGAGACTTTGTCTCGCTGCATTGAGCAAGGGGCCAGCTTGCACTTGCCAGGCATCGAAGGCGTGGCCCCCGTACATTGCATCCTGGCCAAACAGTCTGCGTATCACCTGCGGTTCCTATTGAATAGGGATCATCGTTTCCTCCGACCACAGGAGACGGCTCACTGGCCTGGTGATTGGTTCTTCGCTAGCCATCGCAGGTTAGCGGTAATATCCAAGAATTTGCGCCTTGTCCAGCCGTTTCTGAGCAATCATGAGCTCCGTCAACTTTGCGTCATTGCACAGAGAGGAGATCACAGTCTATTGTGCCGAGCAGCATGCTGGGGCTCAGTCGAGGCGATCGAGAGCCTTCTTGCGCTTGGGGTCGACATGATCGAGCATCAATGCAAGGACCACGGCACGCCGTTGGCCGCTGCAATTTCAAGAGGCCATATCAAGGCGGTCAAGTGTCTTGTGAGCAATGGCGCAGCGGTGCCCTACGACCTTTGCCAGCCAAATGATTTTGAGGTCAGCGTGGGCAAGCCGGACTTTGTTATCCAGCAATGGTTATTCGTGGGTCGGCATGTAGAGCAGAGCAGGATCTCGGACGTGGTGGCGGAAGCCTCGGGCAAGATTGAGAGCTGGGCTGGCGTGCGTACTGCGAGAGTGGCCCTGAAATGGGAATGGAAGAGACACCGGGGAGAGGAGATATGGGAGTATGCGTGCAGACGACAAAAGATTCTCAAGGATGTGAGAGGCAAAGTTGTCAAGTGCCTTGAAGAGACTACCGAAGGCGAGAGTGCCAGTAGTGATGCCAGTGATGAGAAGTTCTCTGGCAGGCACTATTGTCTGGGACGGGGGCGTATAAGGGGGGCCATGTTGGTTTATTGATCTATTGAGGTTTCTTTTTCATCTTTAATGCCGTAATTACTTCTTCAGTCACTTGTATGTGAAGAAGAGAGTGGTCTCTTCAATGCGTTGAGGTTGAGGAACCATCTTCCTAGGGTCAGGCTGATGTGGTATGAGGCAAGTGAAATCTTTTTCATATTACATCTCTAGAATATCTTCCTGAGGGAATGCGAGTCCGATCGGATCCAATTTAAGTAGGGCATGGCCCATTCAGCCGCACTTCATGCAACCAAGCGATTATCTTGTCTTGAACCGTTCTAGTGTTTCGTTGTTGCAGGACGCGCGTTGATGTCACTTCGCTATTCCCCCAATAATCTTTACAGCGGACGAAATAAAGCGGTGGGATACACCTTATTTGGTTAGCTCTTTAGCCAGATGTCTTGTTCAGCTCGTCTAAAAAGCCCGACATGACGGCATTCAGTGCAACCTCATGACCGAATTACAATCTGCAGCTCGCCCTAGGACCAAGTTGCGACGTGCTGAATGCGCAGTGCTTTGAGTCGAAATGATCTCATAGGCGTCGATCTCTGTATCTCTGTTGTGCCTCGCCATGTTGATCTTTGACTGCATTTAAGAGCATTGTGATATATCTCTGAGCTATCCTGTCATTATGCTGCCTTCTTCTCCTGCTAGGCTCACCTTTTGACCTGCCTTCTTCCTTCACGCTCAAACATCAATTGCAAGAACCCCATCATATCAAATCCACCATAACTATGACATACCAACAACCACAAAACTACGCTCCGCCACCCGGCCCTCAAGGACACGCTGTGTATGGCTTTCCCCAAGGTCAATCTGTGCATCATCCGCCACAAAACCAAATGCAGGGTCAAGTGCATGGTGCTGCTCGATTCAAAATCATAAAGCCTTCTTTCCACAGCCGCTATGAGTGCAAGCCCGACAACGCACCCGACGGGCCCTCGGCCTACAGTCTCGAAATATCAAAGAACCCCAAGAAGCATCCAGACCTGGCTCTGACTGCGGGAGGAGCTTCGGTCGCGGCGTGCTACTTTCCGGAAGCGAGCCGCTACTACAACAGCGATAGCAAGACGTTCCGCGTCGGTATCGGTGATCCCGCCAACGTTCAATGGACTGAGATGTCGTATCGCGGCAAGGACAAGCACGGCTGGACTGTCTCGTTGAATCTCCCGAACATGGGGCAGCCGGTTCCAATGACGTGGTTGAAAGATAACAGTGTAGCCGTAGATGGGATATCTGCCTCACGTCTGAGCAACAACAACTTCAAGCTCCAGGACCCTAATGGCCAGATTATGGCGGTCTTTACAAGCCACACCATGAGTCTGAGGCCAAGTTCGGTGGGCACATTGCAGATTAACATGGACTTGGGCCCGATGTTTGAGTACGCTGTCATCACGACTTTACTATCCATCTACGACTTTCAGAAACGCGAAGAGGAAAAGAGATCCGGTTCCAGCGGCGCTGGTGGTGGTGCTGCCGCCGCCGCCAGTGGCTAAGAACAGACACCTGGGGGAATGTGCTGCAACTCTTACCAAAGCGAAAGGGGTAGTGTAAACTACTTAGTTCCCAAGCTAGGAGAGAGTTAATCATCGAATTAAGTTTAGGGACTCGGGCAGAGTTAGCCAGGAATTAACGAATCTTGCACCTCTGTGTTGATTGACTCTCCGGAGGCGCTCAGGTGAACTACAACTCTCCTACAGCAACAGTCGATGAGTGTATTCATTGTTGAGATGTCAATATCTCTCCCAGAGTAACTCAGATTGTAGGTAACCTAAGATGATATGATTCTGCCTTGTGTCATTCATGATCGATTGCCGTATCAAGTCAATAAACTTCACTTGTATCAACGATTGTATTTCTGAGCTGATGATGAGGGCCCTTGTTACGAGATGGCGAATCAAGAGCTCTAATTTCAAGGCTTGCAAGGGTGGGTGTAGCGGCCCCACTAACTTGAGTCAATGTGCTGAGTCGATTGCGGTACAATTGCCTCTTTCAGAATCGTCATTGATGATAGCAATAACATTGCGGCACATTTACCCGTTATGATTGTAGCGCAACTGGTTAGAAACGGATGATTGAACTTCAATAGAGGCCATTATCCCTACAAACACAGAAAGGAGTGGGAGGCAGCCAATGAACTGGGAAATTGAAGTGGCAGCTCGTACCAGAATTGAGGTAAGACATGGTAAGCCCGCCCAGACTCTGGTGCCACGAATGGATCCCGGACCTTGACCAGGCCGAAAGACCGAATGTATTCAGCCCATCTGATGATTATCGTGGTAGGGTTGGACAAACTGCGTGATGACGGCACTGGCATTGTTGGCAACCCTACTACTGCATCCAGCCACATAGTAAGATAACGAAGCTAGCTCATATGCAATATAAACTCAAACATGTCTGACTTTGAAATCATCTTCCGAAGCCTTGTTTCTCTCCCCTCTTCTTGGCGAGAATCACATCCCGAAGAGAAGCAACCGCCTCCGACCAACTTGAACCCTTTCTTGACGTTTAAAGTGCTCCAAAGTCTCCTTTCTGATATTGGAAACTCTTTCTTCAGAGAGCCATCACATCTGAAGCAAATTATTGTTTTCAGCCATGCTCAAAAACCTTGTCTATAAGCGCGGCGGCATTGCATCATGCACGCCGCTCAGAACAAAGGCACCAACTGAGGCTCGATTGTCTTCAACGGCCTCCAACACCCAACCTCCAAAGACAAAGTTCTACATGCCGCCAGAATGGGCCAAGCACTCTCAAACTATCACCGTTTGGCCCGATTTCGCCTCTATCCCGGATGAAGCCATTCTACGCGACGCTCGTTCAGAAATCTCGGCCATCTCAAATGCCATTGCTCGCTTCGAACCGGTCACCATGTACACCAAGCCTCAAAATGTGGAGAAAGCTAGAGACACAGTATCTGAAAACGTCACCGTCCGTTCTCTGGATGCGAGCCAGCTCTGGGTTCGCGACACGGGACCCATCATCGTCAAGAATCTCTCTGATGATTCCCGGGCGGGTCTCAGTCTAAGCTTCAACTACTGGGGTGACAAGCTTGAGAGTCAAGGAGATGAAGAAGTTGCATCAGGTATTTTGAACGACATGGGTATTGATGTCTTTACTGCTGGCTTCCGTTCTGAAGGAGGAGGATTCGAAGTTGATGGCCAAGGAACGCTTCTCGCCGCTGAGAGTGCCATTATTAACCCGAACCGAAATCCCGAGCTGTCAAAGAGTGACATTGAGGCACAGTTCAAGGAGTATCTTGGCATCGAAAAGACAATCTGGCTTCGTGGAATCAAGGGCTACGAGATGACCGACTACCACATCGACGCGTTGGCCAGGTTCATCTCACCTGGCAAGGTGTTATTGGGCCGCATGCCAGAGACTGCTGATAAAGTCCTCGTGCAAGCGTACCAAGAAGCAAGAGAAACACTAGAAAGCGCAACAGACGCGTCTGGCAATCGGATCGAGATCATCGAAGTTGCTGAACCCCATCCTAAAGAGCTACGCGGTGAGCACTTTTTCGAAACTGTTGCTTCCTACGCCAACTACCTCTTGGTAAATGGCGGCATCATCATTCCTCGTTTTGGTGTTGGGAAGGCAGATGACGATGCGTTGGAGCTGTTCAAGCAGTGTTTCCCGGACCGCGAGGTTGTCCAGGTTGATATCAACACGGTTCCAAAGCTGGGTGGGGGTATTCACTGCTCAACGCAGCAGGTCCCATTGATATAAGGGCTAAAAGAAACTTGTAGTAATCAGATAATACGTCCCATCCCAGCTCAATATCAAATGTCACCTAGAGGTTTAATTAATGCATTCTCTAGTCACTGCATGACACGGTCTTCACCTTACATCAACCCTGCTGCTTCCAATATTTCTTCATCCCTAGTAGCATCAAACTATAGTAATCACTTGATCTGTCTCGGAACGCTCAATGGAAGCCCATGCCCCCGTAAGCGGTCCCTCATCCTTCCTAGGTGCCCTCAAGTCATCCAGTATCTGCTGTCCATCCCCATGATCCATGGATATCCCAACCCTCCTAAACATACGGGAATCGCCGTTTTGATCAAGAGGCTGCAGAAGCAGACGAACCACGCTCGGCGGCTGTCCTCCTACGTCATACCACATTGACCGGCCATGCAATTCGTACAAAGGCCCCTTTTCAAAAGCAACCAGATCGAAGGCGTAGCAGTGGTCGGTCATGTCAGCCCTGCGGTCAAAGGCGTCAATGGCAGCAAACGGGCTCCTTGCGTCTTCATCAGAGGATGGTGTAATCTTTTTCCAGTGTAGGGTACCTCTGAGGGTTACTGATCCAGAGACATGGCTCTGTGCTTGGTTTGCTTCAACATCAACCGATACGACGGTTGCCATCGGGACTGGCTCATTGAAAAGATCAGGGTTGAGGTAGTTAAAGTCTACCTGCCCCCCAACAGAAGCCCATGACCATGAAGGTACTCTGGGTTTTTGAATGCTCTTGTCTTGGGCCTTCCAGCAGAGGCTCTCGAGCAGCTTAGTCCCCTTCCAAAGTCCACCTATAAACTCGCCATCCACCGTCTTCTCTAGAGATTTGGCAAGGGATAGGACTGCAGGAATGCGGTCTGAGGACTTGGATAGACTCCTTGATGTAAATTCTTTGAGGAGGGCGTGCCAGACGGCATGGGGGCTATCTCGTAGGTCGTCATCCGTCGCTGGAGAAGGCATCCCTTTCACAGTGCATTTCAGATGAGCTCTTCTTTTCACATTAAAGGCTTCGAAATTGCCTGCAAGCCTTGACATGATGGAGGTGCTTGGATCTGCATCGACGCTCATGGCGCAGAGACATTCCCAGTAGAGATAGCCGGGACCAAAGTAGAGCACCCTCGTGCTCAGGAGCTGTTCTTGTAGAGTCCATCCACGTGCGCTAATGGGTCCATTGACAGTGACTCCACCAGGAAGCGAGAACCCTCCCGGGGCAGACTCGGTGGACAAGGTCCAGAAAGGGAATATAGCCTGTTGGTGGACGACTCCTTGTTTCCACTTCGGCCGCTGAGATTTCGGAAGCCAATAGTCCAGGGGCACAGGCTGAGCAACTCTCTGCATGCGAGGTTGAAACATGTTATCGTGGCAGTCTTTTGCTACGATGCTCGAGATTGTCAAGTCAGCGTTGGAGTAGACGTCGCCCATTTTAGACGCCTCTCTATCCCAGTCTTGATCGTCATCCTGGATGATGCACAGAGCGTCGATCCATAGATATTGGTACCTGAGAGATCTGGTCGCTTGGATAGCTTCCTGGATAAAGGTTGGCAGAGTATCCATTGGAATGCCGTGCAGGTACTGCGAGAAGTTTGCTTTCGTAGTGATGGTGTTGGTAGTACCCAAGTCACCCCAGCAGTATGAAAGTGCGCAGTATGGACCTTCCATGGCTTTTCCCTCTACCAGGTAAGGGTCGCAGCCTTCTTCTGTCAAGTTCAACACTCGGATCGGAAGAGTTTTGTTCGAGTCCCCGCGTGGGTAGGACTGCTGGCATAGAGAATGCCCAGGCGCATTCTTGCAGTTGTGAAGCCATTCTCGCGCGACATCCATGGCTTGCGGAGAACCTGTAGTCATATCTTTTCCAGGGGTCTCATTGTAGTCAAAGACAAACCTCTCGGAAAGTGAATCGCCGCCTAGGGATCCCCCAAGCCCCGCCTTTGGGTCCCAAACAAGGAGAACAGTCTCCATCAACATGTCGCAGAGCGTGAAGTAGATGTGCGACGCACCGGGCGCTTCTTCGGACAAGCCCAGCTTCTTTATTTCATCCGTTACCTCTCGCGAATTTTCTTTCTCAGCATTGTCCAGGACATCTGCAGCAAGGCCACAGAGCCGACAACCCCTGGCGCATTCGTTGAGAGCGTCGCGGCTCTCGTGAATCTGGAATGGAGGGCTAGATATGGCTTCTTTGGCGTGGGAGAGCCAGCTTGATACGTGAGACCGGAAATACAAGCACTGATCACATAGAGTTTCTCGCTTGATCGGCCTTGTGATACCAGCGGTCTCGTAAAGAGCGTGATACACACTGTCGACAAAGCTCACCTCACCCTCCTGTGGATTATCCTTCATCAAGGACACCACGTGGCTATACACTCCATACAGCTCCATTGAAGGAAGGAATTTTCTGCTTGTGGCAACAGCAAGCAGATCTCTGGCTGCATCAGGCGTGGCCCTTATTCCATCTCTCGACTTGTTGGGGAGTAAAGGAGATGGCTTCAACTCCGGATCATGAAGTAAGAGCATATCCAAAGCCACTTGATCTTGTGCAAGAATAGCGAGATCCACGATTGACCACTCAAAATGCGATTCAGCGGACAATTCAGTGCCACTTTCAACCAGCAGACGGAAGATGTTGATATTTCCCGAGGCCAGCGCCATATGCCATGGAACATTGTCTCCTGCCTCATCCTTGCTGAGATCTGCACCATGCTCGACGAGAAACTTGACAGCGTTCTCATTCTGGCGCTCTATAGCCTCCTGAAGAGCCGTCGTTCGGTTAGAGTTAAGCAAGTTGACATCAGCCCCGTGCTCAACAAGGAGCCGAGCAGACTCAAAGTCGAAGGAGCGCAGAGAGCGGTGAAGAGGCGTATTCCAGCACTTCCAATCCATCCTATCGTTGGATGCCGACTCATCTTCACGCACTTCGAATATCTCGAGCACTTCTTCTTCTAACCAGATTGTGTTGGGATCAAAGCCTTTAGACAAGGCGTCTTTGAGGGCGAGAAGCTCGGTATCGTCTCGCACTTCGTCCTCGTCGGGCAGGTACTCGCCCGACTTTAGTTTTGGTGGATACTCGAAGGATTTGTTGCTGACGGCAAGGTTAGATTATGACAATGTCGTCAGATCGAATGTTGTTTGCTAATCACCTCGTTGCCGCAGGCTGACCCTCCTCCAAGGGACCATTATCGTCACCCATGTTGAATCCTAGCTGTAAAAAGAGAAGGAAGAAGGAATACCGTAAGAATAAGCCCTAGTCTATTATCAGGGGCAGTGCTATTTATCTATATTACTCGCTTGCAATGCAAATCTATCTAGTATGGGGTGAACACGTCACCATGCATGAAATACCGCAAAAACCGCCAAGCCTATTACTCCGCCTGTAAGCATCTCCCTGCTCCTTGAAGCACCAGAGTCGTCATCTTCCTCTGGCTTGCTTGTCGACGCCTCCTTGTCTGCTTCTTTTCCATCCCCTTCCTTGAATATCTGCGCTGTAGAAGAGGACGATGCTTCTTCGGTGGTTGTGGATGAAGAGTCTGTTGATTCCGTTTTGGAAGTTTCGGTCTCGGTTTCTGTGCTTTTAGGGGGCTTGGTTGATGTCGTCTTGACCATGGTTGTCTTTGTTGAGGTCGAAGTCTTGGTTACTGAAGGGGCGTTCTTGATGAAAGGATCAAGAATACACTGCTTCATCAACTTGTTGTCCTCGTATCCATCTCCAGATTTTATCGGTGTCAAAGTCAGGACATAGTCGTATTTGAAACTGCCAGCTCCCCAACCAACAAAGCCGATGTAGACGTCAGAGTTCTTTGCGATGAACTCGTTCTGGGCGCAGAATTTTTCCATACACTAGACAAATTAGCCTGGGACAACAAATTCAAGTAAAGATGCTTACCGAAGGATCCATGGACGCTCCAGACTCCGAGATGATGGCCACGCGCTTGTTCTCCCTCAGCCAATCCGCCATGGCCTTGAAGGCCTCGACGTTATCAGTCGTGCACTCTTCAAAAGATCCAGAGTTGTTGATATCCAGATACTTGTGAAGATCCAGAATCAACCCATCCTTGCTACCATCAGGATTCTTGATAGCAGCCAAAGCATCCGCACTTCCTGTCGTAATAAATGTCTCGACGTTCGTAAAGTTGGTTCCAGGCAGGAGAATGATCTGTGACTCTGCCCCAGCCTTTCGAATACTCGTGACAGCCGCTTGACAACTCTTGGCCCAGAGATTAACATCCAAATCGTGAGGTTCGTTCATGAGACCAAACATGACCTTTTCCTCCTTGGCATATTTTTGGGCAAGTTGACTCCAGAGATCGGCAAAGGCTTCGTCTGAGGGGCCACCCTGGCCGATGATTCCGCCATCGTAGCGGGCAAAGTTGTGCACGTCAATCATGCAGTAGGCGCCGGTGTCGAGACATATTTGCATGAGTTGGTCATACTGTCCGAACTTTTCTTCGTCTAGCTTTCCGCCTACTTGTTCGTTGAGGAGGAACTGCCATGTTGTTGCTGAAGCATGTTAATAACGAGAGTAAGTTGAGGCGTCAAGGTGACTTACGAAGACGGAATGTGTTTAGGCCACTGTCTTTAACAAAATGTTTCATCTGCCCTTCGCCATCTCCATGTGTATGAGAAGCGAGAGGGAACTGTGCTGTGTCAAGTGGACAGCTGCCCTACTGCACGTCAGTCGCAAGTTCATGCAGCTAAGAAAAGCACCTACATCGATATCACAGCCAAAGTCGATACCAGGAATAGCAACACCCTATCAACAGTTAGCGAGGGCCTCAAAGTCAAAGCAGCTCTGCGCATACGATATACTTTACTTTGGCCCACGCGCCAGAGAGCAGAGCCAGGCCTGCAAACAGGCGAGATGTTGCGCGCATTATTGTAAGATCCGGCCGAGCCGGTGCTGATTAGGGGAATTAAACGAGATGAGCGAGTGGTTTGAGTTGTATGCGTAGAAGCGCAGCAAAGATATTGTAAAGATATGTACGTTCAAGATAACGATAAACAGTAAAATTAAGTTCTTGAAAGACAGAGAACGAATGATCAAAGAACAACCGTCAGCGGAGGGGTCGGGGAATTATTGTCAATCTGACCGTGTCGGCCGCTGAGGAGGGGGGACCCCTATTCAAGCCATCCGCCGGTTCGCGTCTGACAGGACCCAGGAACAGGGGTTAGTGGCTTCTTTTTGAAGATCTCGCTCGTGTTCCATTGGGCGCGTGGCTCCAGGTTCGTATTCCCAAATAAGTAGCGTCCACTTGAGCGTCAGCGCCAAGAAGCCGTTCCCACCGAGCAACCGACCACAAGAAGTGACTTGCATGATGAGACATGTTGAAAACGGTCACAGGGATCACGAATCCGTTGCTGCCCGTTCCTTGAGAGGAAGGACCTCGAAGTGATCCCCTACAAAGTCCCCGGTAACCCCGGCGATGAGACTCGCCCGGTGGAGTCGGTGTCACCATCACTCAGGGCTCATGATTCGTGATTTCTAGAACCCGCCAGGGCTGACCCCGTGGCTTGAACTCAGGGTCCGGATTTGGCGTCATCTGGCTACACGAGGGGCACATGGCTGTATCCCTGCCAACGAACGGGCCTTACATCATAGGTGGGTTAGATATTAGGCCGAGGTTTCACGATTATACGATGAGGGTCTTGGGTTTGTAAAGATTATACGAAAACACGACGTTTCTTTTTAATGTCTGGGTCAGCTGATTCAATTGAGAGGCAAGACGTTGATGGTAAGCACCCGATTACCGACCTCCACTAAGCAAAGAGTGAACAAAGGCGCCCTCGAGGAGGAGATCATCATTAGCTTCTGTTCACGTCGCATCAGGATGATCGCCATTTCCCATATTCTCGCTTAATCCATCTTCCACCCACACATTCAGAGGAGCAGTCGCGTACCTCGACAATATCTCGAGAATCATCAACATGCTGCATGGCATCTCGTCAATCTCATCAGAGGAGTCAATCCCTTCCTCCTCTATGTAGATCTCAATCGACCCTTGTTTGAGGTACTCGGCAGCAAGATCAGATGATGTCCTCCCATAGGCATCCATCAAGCTGCGATCAGCGCCAAAGTCAAGCAAAGCAACCAAATTTCTAAGATCCAAACTCCAGGGGGCTTGGTCGGGATATGCAGCGGCAGTGACCAAAGCATGGAGCGGCGTGCGGCCGTTGCTATCTCGAGCATTGATGTCGAGATGTGGTTCCTTTAACACCAGGTGCAAGCGCTCGTGAGTCGCCGACAGCCAAAAGTTGCGATGAAGAACCGTCTCTCCTTCTTGATTGCGTTTGTCAAAGCGTAATCCGGCAGCAATGCACTCTTCCAACATCATAAATGCAGGAGAATATAATCGGTGGAAAAGGGTGTTGCCATCCTCATCCGCCGCGTTAATGTCGATACCCAAGTTCGAGGAAAGAGATTCTAGAGCCTCGTTGATTATGGACTTCTCTCGCAGATAAAAGGCCAATTCGAGGATTTTGATCTGCGGCTCCGTCTTGGCTCCAAGGTTCTTGACGAGAAAACTAGCCAGACTCAGATGCTGGCATCGAACGGCCACCAGCAACGGTGTGAAGCCATCCTTGTCCTTGGTCTCGACGTCATAGTGCCATCTTGCTACCAGTTCTTGACAAATGTCTTGATGCCCTCCTCTGGCAGCCGTATGGAGAAGGGTTTCCCGGCCACGGTGAGGAATCGAGGATTTGGCATCTGCCTCGAGAATTTCTCGACATGTTCTCGACGCTGCCAGAAGAAGAAATACGGCGTACGGTCCAAGGAACGCGGCACTATCAAGAGCCGTCTTGCCGCGAACATTCTTGATAGATGCATCTGCTCCGTACTTCAGCAGCAAGTGAACCATTTTATCCTGTCCTTGTTTCACCATGAGATGGAGTGGTGTTTCCTGATCATGACCCCATACTCGATTCACCTCTCGTGCTCGCAGCAGCCCCAGTAATGTATTCCTCTTCAGAAGAGCATATTCGAGTAGGCGGTAAAGGGCCGTGATGCAAGCCATGTGAAGAAGAGGGACATCTCTGGGAGTATCCTGGCCTGGATACTCAAAGTACCACGCCCACCACCTGTCCCTCGCCTCCGAAGCTCTGCGGAAGAAGTCCTTGTGCTCGTCAAGAATGGTCGCAAAGTCAGCGCCCATCTCTCGCATGTGGTAGTTCCAGTTGAAAACCGCGTAGGGCAAAAGTGGCAGGTCCTTGGCGGCTTCGAACAGCTGGCTGAAGGGGCGGTTCACCTCCAAGAGAGATAGTAAACGATTCGTGATGTCGGCATGTGTCTTCTTCGAGTCCACAGGACCGTTCATAGCTGCGAGTCCGGAGGAATGGTTTTTAAGAAAGTCCTTGGCGCTCTGGTGCACAAAACTGACATATAGACAAGCGCTTGATTCTTTCGAGCTCAGGTCTGTCATATTGGTGGCCACGGGGATAAGAGGCGGAAGCCGGTTGACCCGATAGTCCATACCATTTGGAGGCCTTCCAGACGACACCTGAATTAGATGCCCACAAGATTGAATGTAATCCAGGCAGACTTGTTCCTTGGTTAGATACGGAGTGGGCTTTATCTGTACCGCATCACAGAGTTCGACAACTGTCAACGGACGCGATGCAAACAGCAGCCAAGTCAACATGTTGCCCACTTCTGTCTTACTCTCAGGTTTGATCTTGGACAGAATCTGTTCATAAACCTCGGGAAGGTCGCGAGGGAGTTGCGTAAGGGCATGTTCAATCTCTTTCACAGTTTTGTGCTCCAGCTCGCGCGCCATGAAACTGACCCAGAGAAAGGTTCCTCTTGCGCGTTTCCGAAAGGCATATTCGATATACTGACAAAGAGGCGAGCCTTCGATTCCTTTTATCCTGGCGAGGTGGGAGATTTGGTCTGAAATGTATAGCTGGATGTCGTGTTCAAGTAGACCAAGAGTGATATGTGGGAATGTAGAGAGTGTGGCGGGCAAGCATTCGGGCTGCTCTCGACTCGTAATTAGGAGTTTCAAGCTGTGAATCTGAGCGGTTTTTGTTTTTGGTTCGAACATGCTTTGAATCTTGAATAAGAGTGATGATAGCGACGGTTCATCACATTCGTCGAGAGCGCCGAGAACGCAACAAACTTCATGATCTTTCAGAGCTTCCAGCATGTCTTCAAATATCCGCCAGAGGGTCTCGAAAGAATTGTCCTGGAACAAGTTGGCCCCTTGGATCTTCCACGTAGGCGTAATGCGAGAGATGAGCTGGTTGTGCTTAAAGATCAGCTGGATGATGAGCCCGCGTAGAATATTGACGGCCGTATTTCGAGATGCGACCTTGTTGTCACAAAAGAACCAGATAACGGTATCATCCGGTTTTGAAGACTGGAGGAGCTGTGTGAGAAAGATGGAGATGAACGTTTTTCCCTTGCCTGGAGGGCCAGATATCCACAGGAGACCAGATTGGTCCGTACTCCAGGATCGATACTCTTCCGTCATGGGGATCCATTCGCATGTACCTGGAGTCCTGCGTCCTTTGGCGGTGATAATGCCATCTCTGTCACTCAACGGATCCGTGATGAACAGGTCCTGAAGACACTGGTCTTCGTCTGTGCCGGGGCGAAAGGACCGGCCGAGGTCTTGGATGAGAGACTCGACCCGGGAGAACTTGTCATGGCCTTGATTTCTTTGTCAACGTTAGCATCGAAGTGATTCTTAAAGAGGACTGTAATCCAGACTTACATATTGATGACGGCTATTTGATCCCCAAGTAACGCCTTCAATCGCTCAATCTCCCTAAAATGATCCCCAATCTCATCCTCCTTCAAAAATGCGCCTACAACTCTCCAAGATTTATGCCCAAAACCATCATCTTTCTCAAAATCAATCCCTTCAAATATCCTCAGCAGCTTATCACCAACTGCCTTGGCCTGTTCAACAGTGGGCTTCAGATCCTCCACTTGGAGAGCAGGTGAAGCCTCGACAGCAGTGACAAGTTTCTCAAGACCCTGGATCTGCTGTCGCCAGGCTTCAATTTCTGCGGGCGCATCTTGAAATTTATCGTGGACTTCTTTTGAGAAGCGAATGATCTTGACGCTTTGTTCGACGAATTGACCGCAGGCGGCTACGATACCGATTGTCTCGGCTGCCATCCTGGCACGCTTCGGGTGTCAAAAGTGGGATTCCCCACGGGAAATGATGATGTGAGATGACCTCAAACATTGAGACAGACACTACCAAGATCACCTGATCGAGATTGAAAAGATCCAATGAGAAGTCGATGAGGCTTGAGACCTGGTCAGCCGCAGCGGAGGTCTGCAGCAGGACACAGGCTGAGAGCCTGCCAGCCTCCATCCCTGCGTGAGAAAGACACGCGTAAGGTAGGGTGTTAATTCCGCTCTTATTAATGAGCGCACGGAAACAACATATTCGGCAATCAGCCCGATGTACGTATGCTTGTGGCTGCAGTTCATCATTGCCCTGAACCTCCAGCCCCCAACAATCGCCAAGGACTAACCAGGGTGGAGATTGTCTCAAGTTTTCATCAACAAAATTTCCACTCAAGGATCCATTTCATCCATCGGTAAAGCTTGGTCTGCAGTGTCGAAAAAGGTTCTGTTAGAAAAGAACCAATGCTGGCGTCGATCTTGTCCCCCACGTTGCAATCCTCGGGAGCTAACCGTGAGATCTAAGTTAAGCTTGTCTCGTGCGTGCGTCATTCCACTCACACAACAGGCCTTCCAAGGCTAAGTTGACCTTGTATCTCCGCCTCAAGACGGGGGTTGCCAAGACGTACCCGTTGGCTCATGTGGGTCTAGCGACCCAGGCGAGCCAACCTAGCAAGCTAGGTTGGCCACAAAATTGTGATACAGCCACAAAATTGTGATACAGACCCCGCACTTGGTGATGTCCTCATTTACATGCAATTACCACCTATTTGAGCTATATTTTACGACACCAACTAGTAAAAAACACCTCTCTTTTGTCTATCTTCATTATGCCGAGTGAGGTAAGTCTTAAGGCCGCCCGGGAAGTCATGGCATCACGTGCGCGGTATGCCCGGGGCCTCCATCGCAGCACCTCAACCGGCATAACCCAACCACTCTCACTTCGTGCCGCCAACGCACGCCACCCCGGGTCCTCTTTTGCCTCTATTTAGAGGATCGTGAGAAGGCTAGAGACCGGATATACGCCTCGTTAAGTCGGCAGACCGCGAGTTCTTACAGACGAAGAAGATAAAGCTATCATGGCCTTCATTATCTGGATGGAGAGGTCCGGGTTCCCTGCCTCCAAGCCTGAGATAGAAGATGCCGCCATAACCCTCCGTTAGCGTAGGAACCCTGACGCCGATCCCGTTAGTAAGATGTAGTATACTCGCTTCCGTGACGATCATCCTAAGCTTGAGCAGGCATTCCTCAAAGCCGCAGAACAGTCTCGTGAGTCCTAGGAAGCCGGCGGTCTCGATGACCTCAAACAGTGGTTTAAGAACCTTACTGAGACTATCCGGAGTCATAATATCGGCGCTTCTGAGTGCTAGAATACTGACCAGGCCGGGATTAGGATCGGGATCCTTAGGGAAAGCATCAAAGTCCTCGTCGTACAGACAAAGCGAAGGACAAGGAAGCAGGTTCTCTCCCCTTCCAACCGGGAGACCTATACCCTCATCGGTACAGGCAGCGCGGCGGGTGATATAATGCCGCCGTGGCTTATCTTCAAGACTTGGCCTATACTAGATTAGGCGTATATAGATGCCGATCCTGATATCCGCTTCGCCTAGTCCGATATGGCCTTCTCTAACGGCGAGATTACTCTCGAGTGGATGATATATTTTAACCGGTGTTCTTAGGCTAAGTCCGCTAAGGCATAGCGTACGGGACAGACATTTGAGGAGTGGTTTAGATGTGACGAGTTCCTTAGAGATCCTATACGAAAGCACGTTTAATATGATATTCCCCCTATCTCTTAGGCCGCTAATACGACTATCTGGAGACTCATCGTCTTTAACGGCTTCACGGGACACGGAGTCTTCGCCGTTAGAGAGTATTATGCGAAGTTCTATATCATCACAGCTCCCTTGCCTCCTCACTCTACGCATGTACTATAGCCGATAGATGTTGGAGTCTTTCAGCCGCTAAAGAACGCCCACTAGAAGCTTCTTAGTAAGTAGCTTCGAAAGGGCAATATCTCCTTCTCCCGCGCTGACTTCGTCCGCGGCTTTCAGGCAAGTTATACCTCTTCTTCTATATCGATAGACTCACTGAGTTAAATCAGGAAGTCTTCGAGGAAGGATTCACGGCACATAATATCATCTCAGGCTTCGAGAAGTCAGGCATCTATCCACCAAATCCTGAGCCGGCGATGGCATACCTAGCCAAGAAGCAGCTTCAGGCGAAGCAGGCTGTTAACCCGGCCTTTGCCTCCCTTCTTCCTTAGGAATCTCGCTTCCAGGCCGCCGCAGATACCGCCAAACGACTCTCAGACCGATACGGCGATACCTTCAGCTCCCCCACGCGTGCCGGACTTCGTCAGATACGTAATGTCGTCATAGAGGCTGTGGTTCTTGAATCTATAGTCACTGCTTATGTCGATGACCGCTGGGCTCGGATTGAGAAGAGATATAACGCAAAGAAGAGAGGGAAGAGAGCGAAGCCGATAGGAGATTCTAGTCATAACGTCAGTCTACAGGAGATTCGAGACCAGCAGGAGGAGGTTATCGCCGAAGCCCGGCAGAAAGAGGAGAAGGCACAGGTCCGGACCGCTCGCAGCCTCGTCATCTAGGAGATGAAGAAGATCAAGGACCAATGGCGGCAAGAGAAAGAGATCACCGTCGACGGCGTGAAGAAGAAGGCATTATGGTCTCAGTGGTTAGAGCACACAGGGAAGGACATTAAGTATTATTCTATGGAGATACAACGCTCGACTATGCACTAGATACTTACCTAAAAGCCTGAACCTTTCATAATAGATACCCAACTTCCGCAGGAAGTCCACGAAGCTATTCACAACGCCAGTCTTGCCCCGAAACCCCTCAGCGCGATGGACTGGACCGCTCTCGCAGGAAGTGACGATAGCATTACTTTCCAGCTCGAACCGGCTCCTCCCGAGGAAGAAGAAGAGGAAGAGGAAGAAGAAGAGGACGAGGAACTCCCTCTATTTGAGCCTCCACTGCGAATGCCCTCATCGCCGCCGGTTACACCCTCGCCGCCGCGGCTGCCGTCTTTGCCACCTGAACTTCCCTCCACGCCGTGCCCGATACGGTCTCAACACCACATATCAGGGATACAGAGGATCACGAGCATCATTACGCAAGCAAGGGCCGCATAAGAAGCCAGCCCGGAGGGCTAAAAAGACGCTCTCACAGCCAAATTTATATGAGGAATCGTCCAGGAAGGGGGCGGCCTTGGAGGCTTAGGCGGCGGCTTCTATTATAGCTACAGTCAATATCATCAATATCATCACATCAGGCATCGCCAATAGCTTCAACTTGCTCTTTTGCACCTTCACAAATCACTCTGGACGGCTTCCAAAACTAAGAGACCGAAAAAGGCGGCTTTCCAAGGGGGAAAACAGGGCCCCACGCTGTATCACAATTTTGTGGCTGTATCACAATTTTGTGGCCAACCTAGCTTGCTAGGTTGGCTCGCCTGGGTCGCTAGACCCACATGAGCCAACGGGTACCCGTCCTGCGGCACGTAAAACACGGGTCACACAGCCTGCAGGCAGCGTCTGCCTACTGCTTGGTCCTTGTCCAGCCTCTTGTCTCGAGCAAAACGCCTCTGAGGGTCTCTAATTATAGCGGCTGAAACGATTGGTACCCGCTACACCACAGCGCGAGTTCACCAGAGGAAAAGGCCCCCATGTGAGGTTGCACCGCCAAGTGGACAGGGGATTCAGGCAATATCTCAGCCCTGTCTCCCCTCGACCCTCTCAGCCCTGTTTCCCCTCTTCACTCTTGTTTTTTCGACTCTCTCCATGTCGATGTTCCACGTCGGGACGAAACCCTCAAGGGCACCATGTCTCACCGGCGAGACTACAATAGATTGTCTGGTGGCTCGGAGCTGAGCATCCTCCCGAGAAAGGATGATGGAGCTCCTTCGTTTGAGCAGATCAACTTGATCCACGATGGACCAGGACCCTCGGATCGATCGAACCTGAACCCGAACCCATTTCCGACATTTCAATATCCCCCGCCGGCCGAGCACGAATACAACCCCCGACTTGGACGGATACGAACTCCTATGTCGCCTCTCACGCTATGGCATTTGTTTCTTGATGTCCTCTTTGCGCTCCCGGCGCTAGCATTTTTAATTTTCGCATTCCTCGTTTTCGCCAACGAAGGGTGCCCCGTCGATCAAGAACCCGCTGTCGCGCTGCGCTCCATCGCCAACTACAGCCCTACAATCTTCCCCATCGTCTTTGCCGCTGCTGCAGTCAACTTCCTCAAGGCTCTGGCAGCATGGAAGCTAGAACGAGGCATCTCGGTGCTCAGCCTAGAGTTTCTGCTCAGCAGCCGGACTGTGTTCAGCACTCTCGCGTCGCCCATGGCCCTCAGCGCTGTTAGTGCCCTGACACCGCTTCTTTTCGCGCTATGGGCCCTTTCTCCTCTCGGTGGCCAGGCTGCGCTTCGCGTAACCGGATCAGCACCATCATTCGAGCTGAATCCATGGAAAGGACGTTACGTCGAGTTCAGAGGAGAGCTCCCATTCCAAGAAGGCCCCGGCAGTGTGCCTCATTCACTCCCAGCTGTTATCGCCACCTTTGGCGCAGCTCTGGCGAGTTCCAACGATGTCAAAACTGCGGGCCAGGATTCATTCGGCCATGTCAAGATTCCCATGATTGAGAGTGTGTCGAATTTTCCCGACGACGATGGCTGGATTGATGTCAGCGACGAGAGTGCTCTGTACTCGTCTCTATCAGGGCTCCCAATCGCGTCCAACGATCCTTTTGGGCATCATTCCAACTTTTCGTTCAACCTAACGACGTCGTACATGTATACCGACTGTAAGCTGAGCCACTCTCCGAGCATGAACATTTCGCTCTGGAAGCAGGCTCTGGACGTTGAGCCCAAGAATGGGCCATCAACCGAGGCTGACGACAAGTACCACAACGGCTTAACCATGGTGATTGAGGTGCTCAAGAAGTATAACGACACAGCCAAGACACCGATGCAGCTCAATTTTACTTCATACACGTTCAACGCGACCACGAGCGCCATCTGCAACCTCTCGACTTCGTATGTGGAGGTTAGCGTCAAGTGCCACAAATCCGACTGCGGCGCGTTTCGCGTCCGAGAGATGAAGAACGACTACGATGCAGCGAGCACCGTTCTCAACGGTCTAGCGCCCAGCGGCGACATGGAGTTCTATGACGAGCAGTACTGGTCTTACCTGGGTTACTTTATCAACTCGTCCAACATTCTCTGGGACTGGGAACCAGACAAGGAACCCTACTCGTCGCCGATTGAGCTGTACATCACGCATCCCGACATACCGTACGCGGTGCTACCCAACGACCGGAACTGGCGCGGCGAGGATATCTGGCCAGTCGGAAACAAGATGTTTTCGGCGCGCTTCTCGCAGCTGCTGAATAGCTTCTGGTTGGCGCAGATCGCGCCATTTGCGCCCATGGGGAGAGTCAACCTGACAATTGCCGACAAGCTCCAGAAAGAGCTGAAGACGCTCAAGTGGGAAGATGTCGATGGGACGAGTACCCCAGACGAGCTCGTACTAAAAGCTCAAAAACCATGGCTCGGGACACTAATCGTCGCGTCTTTCGTCATGCTCTCTGTCGCGATGGCAGCAGCGCTACTCAACATCAGACGCAAGGGTCCCGATATTCTCGACTACGCGACGAGCATGATAAGAGATAACCCATATGTAAACGTGGAAGGCGTAGGCGAAAAGGGTAATTCGATGGAGGACGGCGCCGACAGAACGAGGCGACTCATGAGCATGAAGGTGTGTCTTGGCGATGTGTGTCCGCAGGAGAGGGAGGGATATATTGCAGTGTCGACTCCAGGACGAGCGCAGCGTTTGGGAAATTTGGGACAGGGGAGGGTATTTAGATAGGTTATGTTCAATGTCACGTATTGATGATTGTTCAAGATGAGTTGAGAGGGCATGTTCGCGCGTCAGCCACATTCAGAGTGACGCGCCCAGACTGAGCCGCGTTCATTGGTCGCGATCACGGAGGGTGGCCTCACACACACACACCTTTGCGACAGGACCTCCCACGCCTCCGAAACCACCCGTATGGTCTCACAGTTCTTGAAAGGAGCTTATGTAATTTTTCCGTCAATCTTCATTGTTCGGCGTTGTGATTTTGAGTCCTTTTTTTGCAAATTTCCTCTTGCAAGACCTCAGGTTCACTGTCACAGTTGCTGGAGTTGAAGGCAATCTTTTGCTTCAAATTGTCATTCCACCCAACTCTCACTGTTGAAGGGCCTAGAACGCAGAAGCACCCCTCAATCACTGGTAACTTTTTTCAAGATATCCAACAAGTCATTACCATCACTTAAAAACGAGGTATGTCCCCTCAAAGCTGCCATTTTGTGAAGCATCACCCAAGGTCTAGGGTTGGTGACCCCTCTATCTTGAGGGCACCAACGGCGGGGGCGGGGCGTGGCAGAAAATTTGCCCACGACCCCTCACCGCCTTCCCAATCAAGGGGGTTCCACTGGGAGGGAGGGTACTTAAGCCAAAAACCAAGCATCTCTTTCGCCTTCGGGCAAATGGTCTATTTATAACGATAGTGAGTTTTCCCTGAACGCTCGTGGTTCGAATCCCGCTAACTCCCCTCTAGCAGAGAAGATGTAAGCACTCCCACAGACTCCTGTGGTCGGATTCCATACTGACTATCATTACAGTAGCATGGCCCCTGCACTAAGGATGGTGAGTTCTTCCTGAGTCCTCTGTGACCTTGCACATACTAATATCTTCCAGACACGCTCTTCAAAGAGAAGCTACCAATTTTTTTGCACTTTTTTGTGATTTTGGGTTTTATCTTTCTCTCCTTCTTTTCTTTCGCCGCCACTGTTTCCCCTCCTCCCTGCTCTGTTCTTTCTTTCTCGCCTGCACGCGACGCCATCTGGAACCTGCCTCTGCCCATGTGCACCACTGTCTGTCGCATTGCACCAAGCTCGTTGCGCAGTCTGTCTGTCATGTCCCTTCTCTTCCTCCATTGCTTTTCTCTTTTTTCTTTCTTTTCCCATTTTCCTTTCTCTTCTCGTTTTCTCTTTTTGCCACTTTTTATGCTGTGATCGTAGAGCAGGCTGTGGCCTGTTGACAAAGAGTCTCTTACCTCTGGCTCAACGCGTCAAAGTGAGGCCATTCACGAGGGGGAACGGGCCTCCCGAGAGTCCGGGTGGGTCTCTTCCCGTGAACCATCTCCGCGGACCGGAAAGGGGGCCGACATTTCTCGGCGCGTTACTCTTTACATCATGCGCGCTGCGTGGAATACTTATTCTTTCTGACACCCCAAGCCTTGAGATTTGATCATAGATGGGCCCTTTTGTCATACAGTGCTCATGAGTACATCTTGCAATTCCCCAACTTGTGGCCGTCCCTCACAACGCCGGCAGAGCTTCCGAAGGTATTCCCCCTTTGAACGTGTATGCATTATAGTACGAAATAATTGCGGGTGCAGCACGTAGTAGACTTGACCTTGGTGCTCGATATATGCATACAGAAAGAAGGAATGAGTTATCCGTTGGATTCACTATGGCTAAAAGAGAGCGCCAATCCTCCCCAAACTGTATGAACTTGGCTGCACGATATCACACTGCACTTCTGCCTCTTCATTTCAATATCTTCGCTTTGTAAATTGTAAAAAAGACAATCACCACACTCACAGCATCGAAACAACCCCTAGATGCTGAACCCGCTACCTGTGATGCAAGTTAGTGGATGATGGCAGCAGGATAATCTTGAACCTACTCAATGTCGACAAAACGACCCACACGACCCCTTGACCGGCAATCTTTGGCGGACACCATCTGTAAAAGTTAGCTTGTGCCCAACACGCAAAGGGAAGAACGTACAAGGGCCCAGGATGCTGAAGAAACATCCCCCAGTACGCCCAGGGTGCAGCATAGACAGCCCCAAAGAACAAGAAGAGCAGGGCAAAATCCAAGAAACAGCTGGATAGCCACTGCGAGTCTTTTGAGCGACGCCATATAGGTGCCACCAGGAGGACGCAAAGGACCAGAATGCCAGCAGCCACCTGCATGTACATGGTAACTGGACTCATGTACTCCTTGATAGGCTCGTTTGGATACCTGCTCCAGGTGATTCCTACAAACGTGGCCGACATGATGTGCAGCATGACTTCAACGACTGCCAAGCTGAAGTATGCCGTCATAAAACTGTAGTCCTCCTCGATCAACGATGAGCGGAAGATGGCGTAGACCCAGATCTTGATGCGTGGGCGTGTAGAATAAACAAGAAAGACATGGCCTAGTGCAAGTTTTCCATAGCCCTTTGAGGTGACGACAATGCCCGCGTTGATGAGGTTTCCCAAGGCTTCAAAAGCAAAACCAACAAGCCACGTGAGCCAGATCCTATGGGTAGCCCAGCACCCTCTGTTGGACTTCTTCTTGTTTTTATCAAGGGGTTCGAATAGTGAAACCAGACCCAGGAGGATAAAAAACGAAGTGAAGGCAGAGAAAAGGTCCGTGGCGATGAACCAGGCGACTGTGCCTCCGACAGAAGGACACTGGGCAAATTCCAAGTTTGTGGGTGAAATATTCCACTCGATTGGAATCGGTGGGAGTGTGGCATTGGAGATTGAAGAGTTGTAGTCACCCGTGTTTCGGCCGAGCCATTCTTCGCAGCCTCCAGGGTCTGTACCCGCGGCAGCGACTTCACCTTGCTCAGATTCTTCCGAACCCTTGTGGGCCTTGGATTTGGATTTGGATTTGGTCTTGGGGGCCTTTGCCTTGGGTGGTGTGACTTTGAATTTACCTTTGGCTACCATGGTAAAGTAGAAAGTATGAAAGTTGACTCTGTATTGCTGTTAAAGGAAAGTAGTGATGATACGATGCAATAAAGTGTTGGAGGAGAGTCTTGGCTCGACCTTATTAAAGGAGATGGTTGATCACGCAACCATGAACTCCACAAAGAGCTGAAAATTTAAACTTTGCCGTAGAATACACATTCTATACCTCGTTTCTCCTGTCAATAGCGACTGGTGGCATTGCTTATTGCACCACGAACAAAGAGTTGATGGGCGGGCCCCTGAGTCGCTACTACGTTGTCAGGATAGCTGGACCGCACTAACTCGTAAGAGTTGATGGATGGAAGCCCAGGAACAAAGAACCTCCGAAGTAAAACGGTTAAACTAGCCAAACTTGGCTCATTGTCTTTGAGCTTAAACGCCTCAATGCAATGGTCCAGCCCGAGTAGTAACCCACCGACAGGAGAGGAAGAGGGGGAGAGATAAAGGCAGAAGACCAAAATCCTGTTAGTAGAGTCAAAAAGGGTGATTTAAAGAGCTCAAAGCTCGATTCTTCCTTGCATGACACGGACTTATTCGAGGGCTCAGCTGATCTATTATGCTCGCATGTGGCGTTTGAAGGCGCCCGTCCATTCTGTCTCGCATACAGTATTCTTTATTCCTGTGATACTAGCTATACTGAAACTCATCATAAATCAACGGGCATGTGAAGACCGAAGAGGAATAGGCTCGACCAAGGGGGCTCGGCCACACACCAGTGGCAACGTGAATAGGAATGAAAGGCCCGAGTGCTGTGACGGTTATACATCTACCAGACGGGTGTTTCCCTAGTACACGTGAATCTCAGTGCCTGTGTTGAAATGAAAGGTCGCTAGCCTCCGGTTGCAGCGACAGCAGTAGTGCTCGACATTCTTAAACGCCTTGGACATGTACACAACAGGGCCTCCGACAATAGTGCACATGAACATTAAACCAGCCATTGCACTAGACAAAGGTCAGCAATTTTTAACTGAGAGTAATAGGTATGCACTTACTGTGTACCACTGCAGATCTTGCGTTCAACTCGGGTGATGGAGAGCTCCCGGCAGGCTGGACAAAGGACGGCTCGGGGCCATTGCTTGAGCTTTCTCAAAGGGACGATGTTGGAGGGTGAGATGCCCTCGAATGCCGTTAGCCCATTGTCTTGCGATTGGCTTGGGTCAAAGAGATCGATTTTGTTATCCTGGTAGGATGGATCATCGTGGAACATGGTGTGGAATTTCGACTGGGTGGTAGTGGTGGTCGCCATGGTGAACTTGTGCTGGGATGATGAACTGCCATATTGGACAATTGACCCGGACTTGATTCTTAAATACCCAAAGCCGAAGAGGGAAATTCGGTGCCGTATTTCGCGATCGTCCGGGGAATATGGGTGCCTGGAGCTGTGACGCTGGGCGTTGCTCGTATTTCGCGTTCGAAGCGGCCAGCCAATGAGACACCATAACACTTCAGCCACTGATGTAGAAGTCGCCCAGACTGCAACGGCAATTGTCTCTTGGCGGAAACGGCTGTGGGAAAGTCATTGGTCGAGTTATCTGATCGCTTGGCTGGGTGAGGCTGGAGACTTGCTCGTAAAGCAGTTGCTCAACGTTGAGTCTGCTCAGAGCTTGATCCCGCTCCGTCACCATCAACAGACTCTGTTACAACAGGATCTGCTGTATGTTTCCCCGACGCACTAGGCATACGGGATGGACCCCGGGGAACAAGTGGGCGTATAAACTCAGCAAACGCCTCCCCGAAGCCATCATGCCAAGGACCAACTGTCTGCTCCGTGAGGTCATTGGCATATGCCGTCAAGTGAGAATACCACATGACCATCTTGTACTTGTCATGGCCAGTTCTCTGCTTGATCGTTCCACTGAAATCAGTTAGGATGTATTCTGCTAAAACAGATCCGTACCCACCTGAAGATTGTATCCTCGGAAAGACAACTCCAAAACTCGGCAGTGGATGGCAGAACCCTTCGCAAGGACATAGTCCTAGCTTCCCAATTCCTCCATGACCGGCCCGTGTCACTTATCGCTGCACAAGTCGACGACAACTTCCAGTCCCAGCCGCGCTCTGGCTGCGAGTCAACCTCGATGTGAAAGTCATAATCCGACACGACAACCTCTCGCCATTGAATCCCACCCATTCGGAGTTGATGTGGTAGGTCGTGGAGGTATATACGCATCGTCACGGACCAATCGGAGCATCGAATGTGCTCCGGGTATGCATATGCGCAGAGTGCAACCTCCCATCCCCAGTTGTGCGTCCAGTTCTGCCCAGCGTTGAGAGTGTATTCAATGTCGCCTGGTCTCAACGGTGTGCCACCCGATGCAATTGTAGAAGGCACAGCAGTTTCCATACACAGACGACGCAACCATTCAACCACGTTTTCTTCGGTGGAAGCCGCCGACGTGCTTGAAGTCTCTTGGAAGACTTGCCAAGTGATGACAGCGTTCTGCCTCTGGTCGTTGCCCAGCCACCATGGGGTTTCAGCCGTGATGGTGCCGGTCTTGCTGTGCACCCATTCTCTTATCGGGAGATACGAGGACTGAAGATGGGGATTGCTCATGAGGTATTCCTCATTTGATTGCTCGGAGCAGTGTCGGAGGTGTGCGATGATGCGAGGGCGCTCCTGGCCACCGGTGGCTTCGTCGTAGGAAGGTAGGTTAGAGTTAGAAGGCTCCATGACTGTGAGCTGATTGGACGGACGGAAGACGGAGGTAATAGCAGATGAGGAGGGATAAGAAGGACGATGTGAGGTGGTTCAGTTAGTATGTGAAGGTAAGAAGGGAGCGGAAACAGGTCAAGAAGTTTAGCAAACGTGAGAGAATTGGAAGTGCCTAAGTAATAAATAGACAAGTGAAAGTGACAAGAGGAAAGATTCAGAAACTGTCATAGGTCAAGGAGGTTGACAGAGAAAAAAGACATGGGTGGCTAGCTTTTAAAGGCCAAGTTGTCATGTCAAACAAAGTTGATGAACGCCGATGCTTAACTTTAGATGTGACCCTGCAAACTGCAGCCACATAATTTTAAGAACAGTAACTCTTGGATTTCGGCGGAATCGGTCAGTTGAGAATTTGGTGTGGCTTGAACGGTGAATTTCGTGGAGCTCGCTCTGCACAGCTTCTCTTCCGCACTACACACTCTAACATCAACACCGCCATTATTGCACCATGGATCCCAATATCTTCCAGGAGGCTTCCGCCTACCTCAATAGATATGCGACCTAGCTAAAGGCCCGCCCTGATATTGAACCAGTCGATTCTGCTTCACATGTTAGAAGTACTCTATAACAAAAGGAACAAGAGCTTTAGGCATTTCAAATCTTGGAATTTAGTGTAGCCATGCATTGGTGACTGCGTTCTTTGTTGTGCTGCTACGTCTTCCAGAGTCTTTATGCAAGAATAAAATGCATAATCTCTGATAGAACTTGACTTTAGTACCAGCTGCAAGGGAATGGAGAGCATGCTTGCCTCTCATCATAAGGCCTATCTATCTCTTATTATATTATTTCATGCCACCCAAAATGGCGATGAACGTATCTCAGTCGATATCACCATAATTTCTACAATAAAGACTCTAAATGTCAATTATTGGTACTCAGACTGGTGCACGATTGCCTTGACCACTTGCTACTCCTTAGTAAAAACGTATCATCATGAGGCCATCACCAACATAATAAATGGATATCTCCCTCTCAAACCGTCTTGTGTCCTAGAAACTCGGCTAATTACCGCATGTAACGTCTCTCAGGCCCAAATGGATCGAAACCTTGATAGAGACCCCTCCTAGCTCGCCTGTCCATAATGCGGTGGTGTTCTTCGAGGTCTCTAGCCAAACGGTCGGCCGCACGGTCCGGGGCCCTCTCTGCTAACCATCGCGACTCGTCGTTGAACTCCCTGGCCGCATTGTACCGCTCGAGTTCGCGTCTTTGAGCAGAGATGTCGATGCCGATGGCCCAGCCAAGGTCATCCATGTTGAATGGTGATGGTTCTCGAGCTCTTTCCTGACGCTGATGTCTTGCTTCTTGAGGTCTCTCTTGATAACGCCTCTCCTCGCGATGTATCTCATGGTATCGAGGCACCTCTTCACGACGCCATTCCAGGCGAGGAGCTCTGTCCTCGGGTGGAGGGTTCACATTCGGTGTATATCGTCCTCTCCCTTCGTAGAGATGCTGTAGCATATCTCCTGCTGAAGTTCTCTGCCAAACCTTAGCTTTGGCCATCGTCTGAAGATCCCAAAGGTACGCAGGAATGGGGAACACTAGACTCGAAATGCCTTGAAAGAGTCGGACAGGCCCTCGATTATACTCCAATGTGAGACACCTTCGACGGAAATTTTGGTCATCGAGCACCCACAAGATAGTAAGGTAAAGCGACCAGACATCCAGTTTTGGAGTTTGGATCTCACCGTAGATAACCTCTGGAGCCATAAAGATGGGAGTACCGTAGAACCCTCGACTGCTCCTGGCCCCGGCGGCCAAACCAAAATCCCCCAGCTGGAAGTGAAACCCTCCTGGGACTATCGAGTAAAGGATATTGTCGGGCTTCACATCTCGGTGCACAATACCTTGGGTTGCTAGATAGTCAAGAGCCCGAAGCATTTGATGCAAGACCGTTTTATAGATATCTTGAATTGAGTAATAACTGCGTGCCTCGACTAATGAAGCAAGAGTACCTTCTCTCAGACTCATAAAGATCCTGACCTGGGACCTGCTCCAGCCCTCAGATGTGATAAATTCGACAATGTGGGTGTGCCTGGATTGGGCAAGAATCTCGACCTCGTTCTTCAACTTTTCGAGGTGGTACTCTTCCTCCTCCACGCCACGAACGTCGACAACTTTCATAGCCATCATGGCGCCTGTATCCAGATCTCTGGTTCGGTATACCTTTCCAAAAGCCCCGGATCCCATCTTATGACCGATGATTTCGTAGTTAATCCTCCGCTGCGGTATTTGGGGCCGGATTACTCTTCGCACTTGGACTCTGTCCGGCTGATGCATGGCCAACATCGTGTAGGGTTGTGATTGAGTATAAGCTGGGTACTCTCCGAGGATGAAGGGTCAAGCGTGAACTATGGGTGGGACTTGCTGGATATGTGTTGCGTCACGATCGAAGTCTTTGGCAAGTGTTGCCTTTTAAGTCAAACTAAGAGGAAACCATGTTTAAAGACTATAGCCAATCATTGCGATATGTTCAAAGTGTTCGGGTGACTTGACATAGCAAACAAGCGTGTAGAGTAGACTAGTTCAATCACTGGGTCTTTCCGAACACACACCCATTGCCGAATATGGTTCTCGTGTGAACATTGTTGCAGAAGTTATTTGCTTCGTACAATAATGAGTTCACGTTCAAATGCGAGGGTATTGGGGGCTGAAATCACGGTATTGATTTTGTGCTCTGCTAGAACAATGTGCATGAGGAGAGGCCAACAAGCAACAAAGGAATTTGTATGACAGTGATCAGTAATATTTAGCGTCATACACATTCAAGCAATCAACTCTGAAATCTTTCAAAGAACTCGAAATATACTTGACATGAATAACGCGATAAATATGGAACATTCACCTTGTTCATGAAGGACATTCTTCTGTGCTGAGGTCGACTTGGCACCAGAACGTCACGCTTGGGGACAAGAACGAAGCTGAAGTAGAACAGAACAAACCGAAGGAGACAAAATCCTTGTGGTCCTCTCTTAAGAGCTACCTGTCAGCAAATTTACTATAAGAATCTCTGATACGCCGTGAAAGACTTGGGTTATTCAACAGTCAACAGACACAATCACCACCCCAGCACTACAAACCACAGCGCCTAGCAAGATTCACCGTTATTTTCACAACTCATCATGTCTGGTTCCAGAAGTGACGAAAGCCACGACTCAGTGGCACTCGAGCAACACCCAGAATCCCCATTCGGCAGCTGCGTGCCCCCTAGTTCGTGGGAGCAGCAGAATAATCTGGAGAAGCAACGCCAGGAAACCGTCAAGAAGTTGGAGGCCAACCGCCTCCGTTCTCGTCCGGAGGAGCAATTCCACGATGAGGTAAAGGAAGACGAGATCTGGCTCGACGACATCATTGGGAAGAGAGATGGAAATCATTTGCTCGCCCGTAAGAGAATCGTGAAGCGCTGGATCGATCAGGGCATCTGGAGGAACGAGTTTCAGTTCAGCGGACCCTCCAAGTGGAAGCATGAGGACCCTGATTCGGTGGAGCACAAGTGTGAGTATGAGGGTGATTGCAATGCCTTTTCTCTTACTCAAGAGGAGATGCAGTCTACAGAGCCGGAGCAGCTCAAGGAAGCCAAGGTGGATGACCGAGAGAAGTGCGTACGAGATGCCTCGCGACCGTCCCAACGTTTCTATTACCAAATGATGGTAGACCGCGAGATGTTTCTCGAGACACTGGCGACTCCTCCCGATTTTAAAATCACACCAAAGGACCCCTCAGAAGACTCAGAAGAAGGACTGAAGGAATATTACCGGATCTTGGAACCGGCGATCAAAGAGAAGAGATCCCAAGATACTTCACACCTCACTTCCCTTGTTTGCGATATCCTCAAGTACAAGTGGCAAAGAAGGGGAATCTGGGATCATGCTTGGGGACAAAGCTTTCCAGATAGGAAGTGGAAGCATGAGAAACCCATTGAGGAGTGTGCCCGCGAGGCGGACATGCTGTTAGGAACTGTACCGGACTCTCCACGGGGGGCTAATTCTGTACCAAGCACATTTGGGTCGGCTTCGTATGACGATACTGATCCTGATTCGCGAGTTTAAGGGGCATAAGTGAGGCAGTCTTGCTGGTAAGCCTTGTCCCTGACTTGAAAATTGTGCTTTGTGTGAATTGGCTGTACACCTCGAGATTTATCTGGAACAGTTTCTTTAGATATGCTCTTTAGTGACCGATCATGATGCCTGATGTGTATACCCTTTGACCGCAGTCAGTAGGTGAAGAGGCGAGTTCTTGTTCTTTAGAAGAATCTCTATAGACGAGAAACGGAATAAAAAACATAAAACCCACAATGTGCATAATTACCAAGAAAAATAGCAGGTGCTGATCCATTTGGTGCCTTCCTTGTGTGACTCATCTCCGACGTCGGCCTCTTAACATCGTGATACCTTCAACCGCGCACTTCACATCAACCCACGGCGCAAAAACACTCCAAAAAGCAATCCTTTCACTCTCAAGACCAAAAAGAAAAACAGAAATTGCAAAATGCAAAAAAAAAATATCAACTCTAGCAGTTGATGGCTTCGATCCATCGACCTCCGGGTTATGAGCCCGGCTTTTTTGAATTAGCTTGATGTTTGTAGTGTTGTGAAGTTTTGTAATGACTTACCGCGCTGCCACTGCGCCAAACTGCTTATTTGGTTGGAAGCTAGGGTCCAGAAAGAAGATTATATCGGCATCAAGGTCCACGTGAGGTTTGACTGATTTTTTGTGTGTGTGTGTGTGTGTGTGTGTGTGTGTGTGTGTGTGTGTGTGTGTGCCTGACAGACAGGAACTTTTTGTGTGAAAAAGTCAAAATGACGTGTGGCGATAATGCAGACGCCCTGTGCGACATGGTCAAGGGGTCCGAACGTTTTATCCGAGGTGACATTGTGGGTTGCGGGATGGACGCATCGCCAAGAGTCGCATTTATATCATGGCTGTCCCTGTCTCATGATAAAGGACCCTAGACTGGCCCAGACATGTCTACGGCACTATCCGCGACACTTTAACTACAATCATCATTCTTGTCCGGAGATATCTAAAGTCCCGTTTCTTCAGGAAACGGTACCCGCTGACATCCAGACTACGCCAGTCTGTGTGGCACACCCCCACGGCTCGATCCGGACCCAGCCAGGAACGCCCATCTCCTACCCGACTAGCCAATCTGATCGTTCCCCGGTGGCCATGTCTCTGATCTGGACGACGCCATGGTTTGAACCCTAAAGTCTATCCCGTTCCTGCATTCGCGAAAGGGGTATGGACAGGATGATCACTGCTCAATACATTCCAGTTGAGAACCCTCTAGACCCAGTCATTCCTCTCTTGCATCAGTGTCTGCTCACTTTTGAGTTGCACTGATTGTGCTTTGACTTTGCACATCTTTGATCTGTCGATATAGATATGGCGTCGCTTGCCCCCGGGTTTTGGACCCTCCTTCATCCATAATCGTCGCAATGCATTACACACACGATCCAGAGATTCGCGCCCAGAATCGGGGGCCGGTGATGATAGCGGTGGTTGTGGTGTTGCTATGTCTCAGCACAACAATGGTAGGCCTGCGGATCTTGTGCCGTTCCATGATCAAGGGGTTTGGGCTTGATGATCTGGCTGCTGTGCTCACACTGGTAAGTTCTCTTATGTACTCACTACAGCTGGTTCTGCATTCTAACCCATTCAGATTTGTATCATTGGATCTGGAGGTGCAATGATCGCAAGTATGTTACCTTGCTTTCCCACTCGCTACGATAGCTGACCTGAATAGTGACCAACTATGGACTTGGCAGACACGATTTCACGTTGACACCCGTGACTTTGATCTTGTATGGAAGAGTAAGATCTCCATGCCCAACCACCAAAACAGATCGGGCTAACCTCATCAGGCCTTCTGGGTCTCCATCTTGTTCTATATGATGGCTTTGTTCTGGGCCAAGATGACCTTCCTTCTCCACTACTACCGTCTCATGTCAGTATCCAACATGAGAAACGTCTACCTTGGGGCCATCATCATTGTCGCCTTGTGGGGTCTCTCCCAAAGCATTATGGCCTTTACTCAATGCATCCCCCTCAAGGCCGTCTGGGATCCCAGGGTAGATGGCTGGTGCCGACCTCACCAGACCACGTTGTGGTACATCAACGGCATCATCAACATTGTCAGCGATTTCGCAATCTTTATCCTGCCTCTTCCTGTCATTTGGAAACTCCAACTGCCACTATCCCAAAAGATTCTCCTGTCGGGTATCTTTGGACTTGGTATTTTGTAAGTTGTGTCTCTGCTCATTGCATGATTATAAATAACCGATGCAAGCACAATTGCCGTGTCAATTCTAAGAATGCAGTGGCTGAAACCTTCACCTGACATGACATGGTGGAACGTCACTGCAGCGTCGTGGTCACTTGCAGAGTTGACATCTGCAATTACCTGTGCATGCCTCCCGACCTTCAAGCCACTGGTGGTGAGGATCAAGCCTCTCTTCTCCACCGGAAGCAAGGGAGACAGTACTGTTCAGCTTCATGGAAGCTCTGAAAGAGACACCGAGGCTAACATGACTACTATTGGGAGCCAAGACAGGTTTACCCGTGATCATAAGAGGCCGAGTAGGGTGTACATGTATGGGACCGAGACGCGTATTACGGCGACACAAGATTCAAGGCGGTCAAGACAGTCACTTTAGTATATGAATTGAAGTTTCAAGTTTTCAGTTCAGGCGTACAGCCATTCTCTTTTCGTGATTGTGTGAGTGAAGTAGACAACACGGCCTACCCTGCCTACCCAAGTCGTGTAAGACAGGAGTATCGTGGCCAGAGTAATTACAATACACATAGAAAACAAGGCACTTCTCAGGATAGACTTTGGAAACTTATGCTGTAAACCAATTACCCTGTCCGTTCCTAGTGGTTGCCAAGCCGTGAGCTGGCTACAGCATGTCTGTCCCTACTCTTCCTTTGCATCATGGCAACTTGGGAAAATCAGATGTCTTGAGTTTTCTTTCTCACATATCAACCTGTTGAAAATCTGTGATAACATGAATACTGATTCAAATAGTAATAGTGAGAAATACACATCATGCTTCTTGGTGTTTTTGTAAACATCTAGGGTAGGAGTGAGCAGCACACATTTGCGTCAGCTCTTGAGCTCCCCCACTCGGCAACCTTGATGGTTTAGTGTCTTACTGTGTTTTATGATGGTTGAGAAGACTACTAATAATCTCCGCCTTATCATGTGGATTTATGTTCGTAGTTGCAGCTACATGGAAGGTCTGCTTGGATTGGTTGTTTTTGAAAATGACCTTAAAACCAGTCCCAAGCTCACCAAATAGCACCAGCCACTTGTCTGGCAGTAAGAAGAACCCAATTGATATCAGGAGAGAATATCCTCAACAGAGACACGCGATATCTCTTCTTATAACGTCATGAAATTGTTGGTGACCCAACTCCACAGATAAACCTTCGGAGATGCCCCCGAAAGCCATCGGCCAACTACTCCGACGCGGCTCATACTGTGCACTAGTCAATCATCGGGTCAAATGACTCCATTTGGAGTAGCCTACCCCGCTTTTCTTATCAGGGATTTGCATGTCCGAATGACCTCGAAGGGCGCTGTTCATCCGGTACGTGTTGTTCTCACCCTTAGCATCACAAGAAGATACACGTTGAGTATGGGTTGAGAGACTGGCCAACGCGTCGCAGACTCTGTAAACTGTTGTAGACAACCGCCGGCGACCTCTGGTTGTTCCATCGCGTCCAATTGGTCACTCCGAGACCGGAAGACCCTAGTCCGGCCGGACCGGTGCAATTTGTCAACCGGGTTCAACCCCAAGAAGCTATTCGCAACATGACACCCAATTCATCCAAGGGTTCAAACAAGATAAAAAAGAGGCCAAAAGTTAGAGGTAAGTAAAACTCCAGAAATCTCTATAATACTGCCGATGATAACACGGCCATAGGATGCTACCAATGTTCTCGTCGACGCATAGATTGTGACCGCCAAGAGCCGACATGCGGCAAGTGTGCATCCAAAGGAATCACCTGCAGCGGTTTGGGTCTTCGGTATCGCTTCAACGATGGTATCGCTGCTCGCGGGAGGTTTGTGGGCAAAACAGTACCTGTCGTTGACTCATCGAAAGATAAGAACAAGTCCACGTTAGTCTTTTTTGATCCCCATCCGACGCAATCGCTGACATTGTATTTTTGCTGCAATAGTAAAGAGAAGGAGAAGACACTTGTTGAGGACGAGTTAGTATCTGAGGAAGCACAAGAAGAGAACAGTATTACACAAGTCGCGGTTCAGAGTGAGGCTCTGCTCCAAATCGACAGGGGCCTCGATCATATCGATGGCAAGACCCGGTTTTCCCTCCAATATTGTAAGCCCCTCGAAATCCATGTAGGGTGTAGAATATTGACTCGAAGCCAGTCTCAAATCACATAGCCAATCTCATCGCCGTCATCAACTTAGGCTTCAACGGATATCGAGATCTCGTCCTCCCACAAGCAGAGATCGACCCTCTTGTACGGAAAGCGATTGTTGTTATCGTTGAGCAGCACCTCTCCCTGCAGAACGGCACAACTGTATCCCTAGATCCCACAGCCTACAGTAGTCTCGTCCGGGACCTCATTACCAGATCCGAGCGATGTGCGCCTCAGGACGACGAGTCGGCGCTCACTGTGTTGCTTCTTCTTCATATTCGGGAGATGATTAGTGGAAGTCCCAACTTCAAACTTGTGTATGGATCTCTGCGAGTTGTGGTCAATGCTCTCGGACAGGGCCTGGATGCCATGGCCTCGGAACTGAGGAAATTCGTCGAGATGCAGATTCTAAGGTACGTTTCCATCTCCAGATATAGAAGAAAACCAGTTGCTCATGCGCTTATAGAGTCTGTCTCTTTGGAGAGTCCCTCTTCAACGAGACAAATGGCGCACAATTCATCCAAGCACAGCAGCAAGCTTGTCTCGGGTTCATACCCTGGTGTCTCCAATTCCATCCTGAGCTCGAAGCGCTCATCTTACAGTTGGCAGACTTGACAACATGGGCCTGCGACATATATGTGCAGCGAGCAATCTTCAACCCCCCAGCTGAAGAAACAGTTCCTATGATTGAAAGGTTTAAACGTGCTATCGAGGAGGTGGATGCTTACATTGACATTGTCGGCCTACACCTTCTTGCTTGGCCGTACTTTATCATGGCAGCTGAGAGCTCAACAGCAGCCCATCGAGATTTTTTCCTCAAGAAACTTGAATCGCTACATAGTACGACTGGTTGCTGGAATATCCTCCGGGCTATAGATCAGGTCAAGGAGATTTGGGCATCTCAATCTTCGATCCGATGGACGAGCATGCTGGGCGGGCCGACGCAGGCTCTGATTATGTAGATTTGACTGGTACACAGGACAGTAAAGGTCAGATTGCATCGAAGACGATCGTTTCTTGAGTTCATGTTTGATAGATTAATTCGAAATACTATGCCCCTAGCACAGAGGTGACAACCTTTTCCACCTTGTCGACCAGCAGCTTGATCTCTTCCTTTGTGATTGTGAATGGAGGTGAGATGACAACCATGTCTCCCTGAACACCATCAACGTTTCCAGTGGCGGGAATAAGAGAGACTCCATACTCAGGGCTCAGACCTGCCTTGTGTACCTTCATGGCAATCCCATCCTTGACTGGGAATGACTCTTTCGTCTTCTTGTCACGGACAAATTCCAGCTGTTCGACAATATTAGCAAATATCCATGGACGCCATAGCTTTTACTTACGCCCCAGTAAAGACCACGCCCTCGTACATCTCCGACATTCTTATGTCCAGCAATCTTCTCTTTCAGACTCTTGCCTAATAGCTCTCCCATTTCCTGGCAATTTTGGAGCAGATTATCCTCCTTCACGACGGACTGAACGGCATACGCAGCAGCACAAGCGACCGGATGACCTTGGTAAGTTTGGCTGTGCATGAAGCTGCCCGAGCCCTTCTCCAAAGCATCTGCAACCTTGTTGCCGACGAGCAAAGCACCGATAGGCATGTAACCCGCACCGAGACCCTTGGCAATGGTTTGGAGATCGGGAACAACGCCCTCTTGCTCCCAGGCGTGGAGCGTGCCTACTCGGCCCATACCAGACATGACTTCGTCGAGGATTAGAAGAGCGCCATGTCGGTCACATACTTCCTTCATGGCCTTGAAGTAACCTGGCACTGCTGGCATACATCCCAATGACTAGTCCCATTAGCAATGGACTTGGAGCAACAAGAGATCACTCACTGTTCCAGACACCGTCTCGGCGATAAAGGCACAAACAGTATCCGGACCAACACGCTTAAACTCACCATCCAACTCCTTGGCGAGTCGAGCGACATATTGCTGCTCTGTCTCTCCCTCCTTCATCTCTCGGTAAGGGTAACACGGGGACACGTGGGAGAAGCTGGTGGACAGTATGGGTTCATAGATGCCGCGACGAGACTTGTGGCCACCGGCAGCCAGAGAACCGAGTGTGTTCCCATGGTAGGATTGCTTCCGTGCGATGAATTTTGTTCTTGAGGGCTGTGGTGTGGGTAGCTCCGTGAAATACTGGCGTGCGATTTTGAGGGCCGCCTCGATAGCTTCGGTGCCTTCATCTCGTCAATTTGCAGCTTCAAAGACCGAGACCAAGACGATACTCACCTGAGCTGACGATAAAGACCTTGGACATGGCGCCATTGGTCGAGTCCGTCAGAAACCGAGAGATATTCTCAGCAGCCTCAGTGGTGAAGAATGGGTTGTAGCAATATGCCACTTTGTCCAGCTGAGTAGCGATGGCCTTCTTGACGCGAGGATCATTGTGGCCGATTGACACGACAGACGCACCTGAAGATCCGTCTAGGATGCGATGGCCCTCTTGAGTTTCGAGCCAGATACCCTGGCTCTTGACAATTCGTGGTGGTGGGCTGTTTATCTTGGCGTGGAGGGTGGAGACGGAAGCCTGTAGACTCTGGGGGTATTTGGTCTTGATGGTTTGGAGCGTGCATCTTGTGATGGTGTTGGTGGCTCGCCGCCGGCTTGTGGACCACATTGTGCCTGTTTGTTGATGGGCAGGTTGAATGAAGAGAATTGAAGTCAATTGAAGTCATGGTCTTAAGAGGGGAAGCGATGATGCTTAATATCGTCCCCGCGAAGCCACAGGGCGGCTATCTGGCTCCCGGTCCTCGCTGTGATACATGAGAGCAGCTATCAGGTGCAACTCTCGATGTGGAAGTCCAGCGGAGACGATACGCCCAATGACAAGATAACCGCCGCCACGAGAAATGATAACATCCGTCAGGTTGGTTTCACGGTAGTGTCGTCTCCATCGGCCTCCTCTTTTCGGTTTAGTCGCGGGAAGCCAAGAACCGAGACCCGTGGCTATCACCGGTCCAAGTGCCGAGAATGAGGAGAAGTCAGCCAGTTGCTTTTGCATATTGAAGCACTGATACGATATTGCTTGTTTCTTTTGTATGACATGACCCTTTCCGAGCCTTTTCTAACATGTTCCCTCCGAAGCCAAATGTGGCTTATATCCAAACCCATGCGCCCGCCCTTGCTCAAAACCCAAGTTGTACTTGCAGAAGCATCTGCACGAATCCCGAGACCCGACCCTTCAACAAGTGACGTCTAGTTCTTGTCATAAGAAATGTCCACGTCCAAGGTTTTCTTGACATGCACTCTGTGATGGCTATCAGAACCACCATGCCCATGCAGACTGCCTCTGTGCTGACTCTCCAATGCACCTCGATGTTCCTTGAGAATACTTCTATCGCTCTGGTTATCGGAAGTGTGGTCCGGATGGGGTTCGGTCTCGACGATGGCACTCCACTGTCCGGCTTTATGCTTGGGGATGAACATGATATTGTTGGAAATATTCTTGAGAGGATGCGAATTCTCGCTTGATTTAACCGTCGATGGGAAGATGGCGCGCAGCATAGGTCGTAGGCAGGGCAGGCAAGCAGCCGTGATGATGAGGGCGTTCTCGGCTCCAGCCCATAAGAGGAGCTCGCCGACGTCGTAGGTTGGGTCGGTACTTGTCGCGTTGGCCTTGAGTTTGGTGCACTTGATGATGGCGATGGATCCAGCGCTGCAACTGTTAGCAAGAGAGTGTAGGTATGAAGCGAAAGGGGAGCATACAAAACACCAAGGCTCATGGCAATGGCGACACCAAACTTTTCCTTCTTCTTCATGTTGAGGTTCCAAAGCATGGCCCAGGGCAGCAGCGCAAGGACAAAATCGGTAGCAGCGGAGTATGCTTAAACAAGTCAGTACGGAACACATGCGAGAATGTACGTTCATTACCTCCGATAAAGTACATGACACCGAGGTAGGTATCAGGATGCCAACACTCGCTCACAATAGCTGGGTTCCACGTCGTCCTCGGGTCTTTGCACCGCACAAACACAATGATGGAGATGAGAATGTGCAGAATGACCATGGAAACGACGACAAACCAAAGGAATAGATGGATGGCGCGTTGTGTTGCCAGACGCATCAAGCTGATGGAAAAGGAAGTCTTGCCCATAGCGCACGACATGACGACAAAGGGCTGCGAGACTTGACCGAGGAGAGCGATGGAGACGGCATTCTGAGGGATGTTGGCGATGACCCATTGGAGGTGATGGCCGAGGCCTTTTTGCACGGCGGCTTCGATGATGGCGCCATAGCAGATGAGGAGGATCTGTTGGTTCAAGGGTCAGCCTTTAAAGTCTGAGGTTGTGTCGAGAGAACTTCGTACCAGAGCAAAGACAATGACCCAGTCATCAAGACCGAAAACCTTTCGTAGAAAGAGCCGTGTATACGATCTAAGAGAGACGACAATGATTGGAACAATGACTGAAAGCCATGTTACGGAACGGATGATGGGCCCGCGAGTATCGGCGAGGCTCTCCGGTGAGATTGTTGGTTCGGCTGATGCTGCTACCATTGTAGATGCAGTGTCTCAGGTTGATCGTTCAAACTGTCTTCCCCCACCTCCTGGTGATCTCGTTCGGTCGTGTTTTTCGTCTGTCCTTATAATCCCAAAGCCAAGAAAGCATTATAAAAGAGTATGCAAGGAACGAGAGACAAAGACAGCTTAGTGCTCTAGTGATTCGAGCATCGAGAAGAATAGTCTTGTTCCCTCAGCCACATTACTGACGAAACGAACAAAGTGGCACTAATCCATGCCGCAGAGAAACAATAGGTTCATCGACAAAGAGGCGAAACCGGAGAAGATCCCGTCCGAGTCCAGCTGGGTTCAAAAAGAAAGAAAAAAAGAACCTGTAAGAAAAAGAAAATAAGGATGCGACCCAGGGCTTTCCAAGGTATGCAGCCTCACGAATGGAGGGCCATAGATATTCGTACTCCCGACAATACTGTGTTCCATACTGTCAAGAACATGACCAGTCAAAGGATTTTCCTCATGTTCAAGCATGAGGCGAATGCTGTGGAGGAGACTGCAACGAGGAAACAAGACTTGCAGGGATCTCGGGGCGTTAGGGCCGGGCTAGAGACGCGGGCAGACCCAAAGGTGAGAGAACAAGGACCGGGGGAGAGGACCCGGTTGTGCCGTCGACGGGTAGCCGAGCTGAAGAATGGAGATGAGTTGGTGTACCAGTGAAGTTGAGGATGTCGATTGGCGAGGTGGACTGTAGCATCGTTTGAGACAACAATTGAAGGCCAATTGACTCTTTTAGAGGGTTTGCCTGCTGACAGAATGTCTCAATGCCGAAAAAAAGTGTGAACCACGGCCCTGGAACTGTGCCGCGTGTCCTGAGCCAACAACACTTTGCTTTTCCCCGCCAAGCTTCTCGCAGCGTCTCCCAGGAGCACAGCCCTGGGTAATTACCAATTACCTGTAACATGGGCTCCTTGGTGACATTCAGCTGCATGGAGCATCATGCTGGGTCTTGAAGATCTCCTTGAATCACATCAGATCATTCCCACACGCAATGCTTCCCCCTTTGAGACCAACCGTTGACAGTGGGGATAACTTCCTCTAGCTGCGGCCGCTACCGCTCCCGTTCCTTAGCTTGCGGGGGATTTCATTCGACAAGGGCCGTTGTTCCCCCATCCCGCCGAGCCTCAGATCGACAATTCTTTATCCCCTTTTCTTGGATTGCTCTGCAGGAACGATGGAAGCGAGGTTTCATTCAATCAGCCTCTTTTCAAGAACTCCTGGTCCTTCCTCTCAATCAGTTCTCGGTAATGTCGAGGTTCTTATGATGGGTCATATATTGGCTGGGGTCTGTGTGGCCTGCACTTCCGGCTCCCCGAAAGCAAATCTCTCGATCTTAGCGGATCACGATCTTGGAGAGAAACGGGCTACAACGTTGCCGTTGATGTAGCATTCGTCCCGCGTGAACAAACATCCTTAGTTCCATAAAGACATTCTGGCCTTCATTCAACATCCGATTCCCCACGTGCCTCCCGTCTCTCTCCTCCCAAACCAACATGACTACCCCTGGACGCAGTGTGGGACCAACAGCCCCCTAGCGCACTCCTCTGCGTTGATTCCTCCCTCTCCGCATATCATAAATAACTCTGCAGTGAAAAGGCTGCTTAGCATCATGAACCATGCCACCATGGATCCCCGCGGCTGCAGCGGCGGAGAATCAATACTAATTGAGAGTCCCTTGTTGGCTACAGTCTGTCACATATCAGACGTGGAGGCGAAATGCAAGAGTTGGATGTTTTGAAACCCCCTCTCCACTGGAATTTTCTCTTTCCTCTTCTTCAATGCGCAATATCATCTCTTGTCTTTCCTTCCTTTTGACTTGCATTTTCTCACGGTATCCCTGGCTGGTGCTCATTCCGGGGAGTGTTCCATGTAGATCATGGCTCTCTCAACCATCTCGTTTACCTACGTCCTCTACGTCCTCTACGGAGGCGTGGCTCTCATTGCTGCTCGCGTCCTTTACGAGTTCTTGCTTTCACCCCTCAAGCACATCCCAGGCCCCTTTCTGGCCAAGTTTACAGACTTTTACCGTGCTGGTCTCACCACCCAGGGCCATGTCGACAGCACCACACGTGGATGGCACAAGAAATGGGGCCCTGCTGTGCGTGTCGGCCCCAATGCCATTAGTATCAGCGACCCGAATTTGATTCGGGTTATTTACACCACAAGAAACCCCTGGCGCAAGGTAAGGCATTGTCCACGGTCGATTGGCCCCTACTGGGACCGATGTTGGTAGTGTAGCTGGAATAGAACACAAGTTGATGGTAGCAGAGCAACATGTACCGCCCCAATGACGTCGTTATCAACGGTCAGCGTATTCAAAATATCTTCAACACGGCGGATAAGAACTTTCACGCCAAGTACACCAAGCCAATTGGAGGTTTCTGGACCCTCACCAAGATCCTTGACCTCGAGCCTGTCATGGATGAGACCCTCAGTGAACTTGTCGGACATCTTGACAAGCGTTTTGCCAACACGGGTGATGTTTGCAAGATGGATGACTGGGTTGCTTACTACGCGTGGGATGCCGCCGCCAATATCAGCTTTGGACGGCATTACAGCTTCATGGAAGAGGGTGGCGACGTTGGTGGTATCATCGCCGAGAGCACGGCAGGTCTCAAGTACTTTGCACCAGTCAGTCAGATCCCATGGCTCGATGAGTGGCTGGACAAGAACCCTGTGTGGCGAATTGGTCCCCGTCCTCTCGTCAACGGCTTCGTCTACACCGTCAAGATTCTCACCGAGTACCAGCAGCAGGTGGCTTCAGGAGCAGCCAAGCGCAAGCCAGTGGACTTGTTCATCGACAAGTACAATGGTCTCAAGGACACGCATGACTTTGTCGACGACAACCAAGTCATCAACTGGCTGATGCTTAACGTTCTTGCTGGCGGTGACTCGACGGCTGGTGCCATGCGCTCTGTAGCGTATCACGCCGTCAAGAACCCCGCCGTTTATAAGAAGTTGATCGCCGAGATCGAGTCTGCAAACCTGTCCCTTCCCGTGCCCCAATGGAAGGAGATCAGCCAGTTGACGTACTTTGATGCTGTAATGCGAGAGTCTATGCGCATTGCCCCTGCTGTTGGCCTGATGCTCGAGCGAGAGGTACCTGAGAGCGGCTTCGAGCTTCCGGATGGCCGCTTCATTCCTGCTAACACCAAGGTGGGTATCAATCCATGTGTTGTCACCCGCGACGCTGGTGTTTTTGGTGACGATGTTGACACATTCCGACCTGAGCGATGGCTGCGAAGAGACGAGGAGACAGAGGATGAATACGCTCATCGTTTCCGTCGGATGTATGAGTGTACTGACCTGATGTTTGGTCACGGTACGCGTGTATGTATGGGAAAGCACATGGCCAAGATTGAGATGTACAAGCTGTTTGCTACACTCTATGCCAACTACGATGTAAGCGTCTCATATATTCCTACTGGAGCAAACTGACATGGCCTTTTAGGTCAAACTTACAAGCCCTGACCATGAGTGGAAATACCACAACTCTTGGTTCATGTATCATAGTGATATTCCCTGCATACTCACTCCCCGCCAGAGGACATAGGCGTGGTACTCACTCAGGGGTGTTAGTTACTTAGTATTGTGTATATTCATTCATCTATAGTACATGAATCTATCTGTGTGCATGTATTCGACTTCTCATGGCTAGTTATACATACCCCGAGCCCCTTACGACAAGACTCTGAAGATGGGATACTCGTCGTCCTTCTCCATTGGGATAATGTTGAAGCTGGCATAAGAGTCAATGTTCTCAGGCTCCAAGGCGTTGATCGCCAGTCCTGCATTCTTCTGCCTCGTGCTCACGAGGAAGCTTCCAGCTGGCAACTTCAGCTCGCGCTCCTCAGCCTCAGCGGTAACCGTAGCAAGGACAACGCCCTCGTAGTAGCTGGTGCTGAGCTTGGAAGAGGTGATGGTCAAAGCCTCGACAGTGCCACTCCACTCACTCTTCAACGTCTCGACTTCGAGCCCAGAGACACGCAGACGCTCAGCAAGATCGGCCCAACCAACAGGAATGAGATATGCCTCGGGCCGAGAGCGGGTGAGGTTGGCGGTGGTAGGCGTAGTAGAAGCGAACTTTACAGGAACCTTGACAACAGAGCCGTTGGTGTGATCAATCATTGTGAAAAGTCGGTCCTGGACCTTGGACGAGTCGGTAATCACGATGGGGTCCTTGGAGTTGATGAACTTCTTAATACCGCCCTCAACTGTCTTTCGGACCTTGTCCGCGTTGTTGGCAGCGGTCTCGACGATGGCACCGACCATAGTCAGGCCAGCGGCAGTTCGTCGTTGGAACTGCTGCTCGGCGATGCCAATGCCTCGCATTTCAATGAGGAAAGTGATGGACTGAGTAAGACCCATGGCGTTGCGGCCAATCTTGGCATCGGAGCCGGCCTCAGCAAATCTGTGACTTGAGTCAGACAATAATGAACAGAATCATCAAAAGAAACTTACGTAGGGACAAAGTCAGGATTAGAGCTCGTAGAACCAGTGACATACGGCTCCCATCTCAAACCAGCCTTATCCATAGCCTTGCCAATGTTCTTGGCAAACAGCTTCTCAGACAACTCTCGAATGTCCTTGTTGATGTTGAGGTTCTTGGCAGCAGAGAAGAGTCCATCGGCGGCCTGCATGTATCGACCGAATTTGCCATATGCGCCATACTCGTGCATGTCGACGACGACATGGGGAGCAAACTCGCTGAAGAGCTTCTTGATGTTGCGTGTCTGTTGGCGAGCGAGCTTGATGTGATCACGGTTGGGATCATAGTTCGCGGGCAGCTCACGCTGGAAGTAAAAGACACCGTCGGGGTTGTAGCGAGGCAAGACGACAATCTCGAGATTCTTGAGCATCTTGGATGCCCACTTGGGCTCGGCATCAAACTTGCCCAGGAGAGCGAGGAGCGACTCATCGCCTGCGGGCTCATTGCCGTGAACAGCACCTTGAATCCAGACGCGGACCTTGTTCTTGGCCTTGGGTCCTCCAGTGGTTGAGAGCTTGACGTATGGGAATGGCCGGAGCTCCTCGGAGGTGAAGTTGGCTGTGTTGTAGGTCATGTAATCATTCTTGGATGCAATCTCTTCCACAAAGGCCTCTGCTTACTATCAGTCACGGGTGTTCAGTAGGCTTACGGTAGACTCACCAAAGTCATCTTGAGAGGTTGCGCCTTGAGTGCCTTCTGAGAACCCAGCTTGTATCTTGTCGGGGTTAAGGAAGGCCGGAGAGTACAAGTCTATGTCAACATCCTTGAAATTGGCGGCAACGAGGTCCGTGTTCCTTTGCGTAGGAACATGGTTGTAGCCATATTGAGTTGCACTGGCGACTGATACGACCGAAAGGCCAATCAGAGTAACTGCCTTTCCGAACATTTCGACTTCTCCAACAAAGGACCAATTCTAAAATGTCAAGAGCTAAAGAAAGTGAACGATGACGAGCATCCCTTCTTATATCGACCCGATCCATAACAAAGTCGGCGGTATTACTTTTGACCTCCGTCTCTAACCATCGGCCAACCGTCGGCAAATGCCCCGGCATCCTCTGACAATAGTACCTTCTTGATAGAAACAAACGGCGTGACTAGTGGTCGTACTGAAAATTGCCCAGATCAACGAGTCCTTCTTGGCACCTCGGCGCCATTACTGGAAAAGGAAGCTGGCTACGCCATTGGTGGGTCGTATGTAACTCTGTTGTAAGGTTATCAAGGTTAAGCGGGGGCGGGGGGACAACGGTCAACTAGGCTTTTGACGATAGGGATATTTTATTATGCTTAATAAGGGTGGAAAGAAGACCACATATGGGTAGCTCAAGGCCCCGGTCGGAGTGATTCTGACCAGGGGACCTCAATGTAACTATAGGGAGGTGAAACGAGACTCATTAACAACTGAGGCGTTATCGTTGCCCAAAAATGGCAATCGGGTAGAGCAAGGAATAGACCCCTCTTTCGATAGGGATCGACAAGACAAGAGTCAAAGCAACAGGGGCCTCGAGTCGATCATGAGGAGTTTATCTTTGCATGACATGACCTGTGGAGACAATAACCTTCACCCCGCAGTCGGTATCTTGGATGATGACGAGATGGAAATTGTTCTCTTGAAAAGCCGTAAAGAAATGCATACCGTACAAGAAACCGCCGCGTCCTAGTCACTCGCCTCCTCCAAAGGCCAGTCGGCGAATCCATCAGTCGAATCAACCACCACCGCTGGCCCTTTGGTGCTCCATTCTTCCCATGACTGAAAGAAATGCTGGGCATCTTCACTGATCTTTTCTTTCTCATTCAACGAACAGTAGTTACTCGTAGCTCGATGCCGGAACTGCTCAGCAATTCTCTTGGTAGAAATCTCCATGGCATTGCAGATGAACTGTAGCCAGGAAATTCTTCGAAAGTAGCCATCTCTCCAAGGATTTATCGCCGTCTGCTCTGAAATATTGCTCTTTTGGAGCCGTTTTTCAAGCCATAGGGCATACCGAGCAATTTCGTCCAGCGTATATTTTGGGACATGTCGGGGATCGACTTCGGTGACAAAACAATCATTTTTGTGGTCCACGCGATACCCTTTCTGGATACAAATGAGCATTATGTAGACACGAGAGACTAGGAACTTACAAGATCTTGTATATCTCTAGGGCCAAATGTCTCTGATGATGGGCAGGACTGGAAAGCTTCGGATATGGGTGGTTTCGTATCCAGAATGACTCTTCGTAGGAGGGAGTTGATGTCTCTTTTTGACTCGTGCTCCATCTTCTCATCTAGGATCCTGATGAAATCGACCTCTTCCTCTAGGATGTCTTCGACATCGTCCTCAGGCATTGGCTTTGGTATCGAAATATTGGAGGGGTACCCTTTCCTCCCGCAGCAAGTATGCGTCATGCCGAGCCTTTCGTGCTCGGTTCGTCGGATGATAGCTAGAAGGGCTTGCTTGGCCGTTTCTGTCCCGCATGTTTCCAGGACGAGAATGATCCATTCTGTTGATAAGATAGCATGAGTTTCTTCAGAGACCCTATAGTTTCGTTCTGGTGCTATTGGGACACAGCCTGACAGTGAGCAAGAACATCTGCAATTGTCGGATATTAGAGGCCCAGCCCCCCGAGTAACTAAGGCATGCAAAGAGTCCAGTTCTTCATCGAATATCCGGCTCCCATTTTTCAAAAGGTGTTGCATCATGATGTGGCAGGTTGTGTGACCTCTCCTGTCCTGTAGGTTGATATCAGCGCCAGCATCTAGTAGTCGCTTCACCAGAGTTTCGGAATCAAAACGGTCTGCCCTATTAATGACACTCATCAGGGCGTGCTGGCCTTCCTGGTCCACCTGATTAATCATAGAGAAACCAAGACCGAGCAAAGCGTCCACTTCTTTAGCTGAGCGAGCATAATGAAAGAGAGTTCTGCCCCTTACCACTTGCCAGTGAGTGGCTGCTCGTGGCAACTCGAGAGGGGAATTCAGAGACTTGCACCTGGAAAGCAACTGTGGCAGGTAATCCAGTCCGCCTAAACTGAAGGGGCCAAAAACAAGGAGGAAAACAATCTCCTCGGCAAGCCTCTCTGCCGTGATTTGCATGGCCTCGTCATCCAAAAAGCGGAAGAAGCGCATCATGAAATCCCAGTTGGCACGCGCGATCAGGAGGTTGGCAAAGCCACTGCCACCCCGGACAAAGGGATCAGCACCAGCACGAATAAGTATCTTTGCTGCGTCAATCTCGTCGTAGCCCACCGCATACATTAGGGGTGTGGCTCTGTGTTTATCAGGAGCATTCGGATCATGTCTGGCGTCGACGATTGCTTGCAGGTGCTGCGGTCTTGTTACGGCTAGATGGAGAGGCGTCTGACCCAGAAAGTTCCTCTCATTCTTCTTTGATCGTGTTGACTAATGCTGTATGTCCTCGGATTTTCCAAATAGTATTGCGTCGTGAAGAGGCGTCATCCCCGCGAAACCTGTGCCATTTAGCCTTAGTTTTATTTCATAGTCCTAGATCTCACGCTTCACCTGGATTGTTCTTGCATAAGCAGGTGACAAAGTGTAGGAGGAATGGGGCCCGGACCCATCCTAAAGACGGTCCTGGTTTCGGAAATCCATTAAAACGTGACAAGTAGATTGTTGCGGGATCGAATCCGGACTCCATTGCCGCCTCTAGAAGGGCGAAATGTCCATTCATCGGATACCATACTGCGCAGCTAAAGAGGAAGCTGGTTTAACAGTCAGTTTGTAAGAACATAATCAAAACCATGGGCTTCAAGGTGCTCCCACTTGCCCTTCATTCTCCGTTCCCCGAGTCACTCCCAATTCGGACATTAGTAGTCGGAGTAAGCTTATTTGGTCGCCCAATTCAATGCTCCCACAGAGTTCCGTGAGAAGATTCTTGTCCGCTGGTTAGAACATCTAAGGAAGAACCAAGTTTTGCTATCTCACCTTAACGTACGAAGATCCAGATGGATCAACATGAAGTTTGAGAGTTGGATCCTCCCGCGCAAGTAGTCGAAACGCGATACACGCTTCGTCGACCTTGATTAACCCGTGCTTCAACCTCCAAATTATCTCGAATCCTGGAGACGTGTACTTGACGACCCGTTCCACCTGAAGCGCCGGCTGGATGTTGAATCTACCGATTCCTGCTAAAAAGTGGAGACCCATGGTTACTGACCAAGGAATGCCTAGCTGTGAGAGTGCCACTCGTAGGCGGAACCCGTAGGCGGAAGCGGTGCACGATGGCTGATCGCATTTGTTGTTGGGAAACAGGCCGGTGTAGTCCAATGCCCAGAATCGTCTTGATATTCGTGAAACTCGATGGCATGAACAGTAGCACGCTGTGATTGCACAATCCTGTCTCACGACTCGCCGAGCAGGTGTGTATTTAACAAGTGAGGAAGAGGATAGTCCCTCAGACTCTGTGACTGAACCAAACGAACTGGAAGCGTCGCAGCTTGCCGTTATTTCCGGCTGCTCTGTCTGAATCATGCGAGATAAAAAATTCCTGTAAGTCCTTGCGTCAATCATGAACTGACACTCAAACATAGAGTGACGAACAGCTGCATGACCTGCATGATTCCCAAGTACAAGACCAGGTCCTGCTTGGCCTTCTCAACAGTTTCTCTCAGCACCTTAATTTCCTCCTTCCAATGGCGCAGGCCCCATGTCTCTTTCAGGTTGGGCTTTTTGCCACTAGAGATGGAATTCAATGGGAACTTGTCCAGCAGCTCCTCAATTCCCTTGGCGACAGCGGCGATGCTTCCCTGGCAGTAGTCTGCGCCAGGTCCGCGAAGTATCGCGTCTGCATTTTCGATAATCAGCTGTAGAAAACTCAGGTATTTTATCAGACAGTCGAGTCCTTCTGGAATATCTGTCGAGTCTCTACGAATTTCTCGCAATCGTCTGATGCCGCCCACGACGCTGGCGATAATAGGCGTGAGGCCTGCGACGCCGGTGATGAGGCCCACCACTTCGGCCATCTTGCTGCAGTGGAAGACCGTAGCGGTTACCGTGCCTTTGAAGGCAGATGCTCTGAAGTTGATAAAAAGAGACTGTAGATGGAATTAAATTGAAGGTGAGAGAATCTGTGTTGATGGGCGGGGGCTGTGTGAGATAGCTAGCCCCACTTCTACGCTCTGCCTTGGAGTTTGCCCATGGCCTCATTTTGTTGAGATGTGTCAACCTGCAGGAGCTGGCAACTAAACTACTCGACTCTATTTGCTAGACCATCTGAACTTGCACGAGGCTTAGGCAGGCTGTGTTACGGGGTTTGCCAATATGAGCTTTGTTGGAAACCCTGCTTCTGATTCGCTATCAGTTACCTGCGAAACCCTGCGTACTGGTCAAAGAACAAGATGTCGGGACTTTTGGCACTCAGACCCATCATCTTGGCTCTGGAGCGGGGACTAGCCGTCCTTACGTATACTGACCTGGGAGTAGCATTGCGGCACCATCATTGATCATACGGGGTTAAATATCCCCTTAGTTTGATTCCCAAGCTCTACTGATTTCGAATGACTGAAGAAGTTTATGCGAACAAGGAGGTTAAAGACCATGGTCACCCTGCAGGATTCTCATGGCGATAACTCAAGTGATGCCTCCCAGCGTAGTAGAGCGTAAGAATGACTGCCAGCTGATAGATATTTTGCCGCAAGATACTTTTCCACGCCGTCGAGACCAACGCTGAAACGTCCATAGGTCGGGCTGTCGTTAAAACGTGCCATCAATGAGAAAGTCTGTCTCGGCGCGAAGGCTGTTGGCGGAAAATATTCCGGCGCGGTTGCTTTTCCGTCTCGTTGATCTTCTTTAATGCTAGGTTTAACTTCATCGTGATCGTCGTTTGGTTTGTTCAACTGCTCCGATATTGGTCTTGTGGGCGGCTTTGTCTTCCGGCATAACCGACCATCTACGGCGATGCGGCTATTGATATCCGTCCTAACCACCCAGTTAAAGGCCTCGCCATTTCATCTAGGAAAGTAAAATGGGCACCATATGCGTTCAAAATGTCTTCTAGTCTTCAAGCTAGTTGCGCCGCTTCTTTCTTCCCGACCCCAACTTTGTTCGGTGCTAAGATCTACTCTCTTGACGCAACTTGGACAAAGAACTACAGTTATGAGATTGACCAAGGCAGATATGCCTCATCTCACGCCTTCGGCTTCCAAGGGCTAAACTTTTGCAATGTTAGCATCTGGTACACCCATCCTGGATATGACGACCACGTCAACGTCCAGGTCTTGTTGCCTGAAAAATGGAACGGTCGTTTCCAAGGCACTGGAGGAGGCGGTTTTGTCATCGGACTAAGTGAGCCAGCCATGGTCGGAGGCATGGCACAAGGCTATGCAGTCGCTTCGAGTGATGGAGGACACAAGACTACTGTTACCGAGGAATGGGTTCTTAAAAGCCCTGGAAACATCAACTGGCCTAATGTACTCAACTTCGGATCAACCTCGTTGTACGACTTTACCATCATCGGCAAACAGGTTACGACTGCATACTACGGCAAGTCTCCAGAGTATTCTTACTTCACCGGTTGCTCAACTGGAGGACGACAAGCTCTGGCACTGGCTCAACACTGGCCTGAGTTGTACGACGGAATTCTGTCGGGTGCTCCCGGTATCAACTACGCCGAGCTGGCCACTTGGATCTCCTACCCGCAGCTCGTTATGAACTGGCTAGGAGAATATACTCAGCTTTGCGAGACCGCGGCGATTACTCGGGCAGCCATTGAAGCTTGCGATCACCTGGATGGTGTTGTTGACGGCATCATATCCAATTCGAAAGATTGCGGGTTCGATCCTCGTACAATTGTCAACACCACAATATTCTGCGAGGAGAATGGAAAAGAAACACAGATCTCTGCTGCAGCTGCAAAAGTAGCCCTGGCTGCATGGACCGGAGCGTGGTCCGTCAATGGGACATTCCTCTGGCATGGTCTGGCCAAAGACGCGCCTCTGTCAGGTCTCGCCAACACCACTTGCGATTATCAAGGCTCTAGGGAATGCTCTAGAGTCCCATATGCCATCGCCAAAGACTGGATCCAGTACTTCATGTACAAAGACCCATCCTTCGACTTCAATAATGTTACCCATGAACAATACGGCAAAATCTTTCACATGACACTTCAACAGTATGCCTCGCCTCTAGGAGCTAGCGATCCAGATGTCCGCGGGGTTAAAGAGAATGGAGGCAAAATCCTCATGTGGCATGGAGTTGCCGACCAGCTCGTGCCAATCAATGGTACTCGGCAGTATTACGATGTCGCCACAGCAATCGATCCCAATATCACCGACTACTTTCGTTACTTTGAAGCTCCTGGTGTCAACCATTGCCGAGGTGGTGTTGGGCCATATCCTGGGGATATTCTCGCGAGGCTCGTCGATTGGGTTGAAAAGGATTCGGTGCCCGAAACGTTGGCTGCGAAAAGTCTGCCAAGTGATAGAGGCGTCTCAATTGAAAGGGATCTTTGCCCCTACCCAAAGGTTCAGAAGTACAGAGGGGGTGATCTAGCACAAGACTCCAGTCCCGAATGCGCCTAAGCCGATTGTCCCCGAATGAGGGGCCTGGTGTTCTTCTGCTGTTTTGATGCCTGGCTCGAAGTTATCGGTGAGATTACTTAACAGTAAATTCCTTCCACGTTTCAAGCTACGTATCACTCGAGATTACTCTCAAATCATGATATAAAATGCAAGCACTTTTGACCAGCAACTCGAATAATCCCCTCCATCTTACGGCGACTTGAAGGCGTGATCAAGCTCCACGATTACCAAGCATAGTTTCATGCATCAGCGGAAAGTCTTGGCGGAATATGTTGCCAAAATGGGCATAGTACTCCTGTCACCCGACGACCCTTGTGGAGAGCTGATCCAAGCTATTTATACCACGATGCTCTATCAAGTCTATGGAAGTGATCGATAAGTCTATTCTACTCAATACCATCCATCTTCAATCCCGTCAACTCTACGTCACTAAAGCTCAAAATGTCTGCCGTCTCATTCCGCTCCCTCATCGGCGTCCAGCCCTCCACTGCGTCCACCAGTGACAGTGTCCTCGTCATTATTGATGCCCAGAACGAATACGCCCAAGGCAAGCTTCGCGTGTCCAACATTGACACTGCCCGCGTTGCCATTGCTTCTCTGCTTGAAAAGTACCGTGCCGCCAAGGCTCCTGTTATCCATGTCGTCCACGCTACTCCTGAGGGCGCTCCCATCTTCACCCCTGGGACTGAGCTGGCCAAGGAGCTTTCCGAGTTGACGCCTGTTGACGGAGAGTCTGTCGTTACGAAGAACTACCCTGGATCCTTCACCGACACGGATCTGCAGGATCTTCTCAAGGCGACCGGACGCAGTAAGATTGTGCTCACCGGATTCATGGTAAGTGAAAAATAATAACAACAACCGCGTCATATTTGAGAGATGCTAACAGAACGAAGGCCCACGTTTGTGTGTCGACAACTGCTCGCCAGGGTGCTGAGCGGGGTTGGGACGTCCTCATCGCCGAGGATGCCGTCGGTGACAGGGATATTCCGGGAGTCAAGGCAGAGGATCTTACAAAGACTGCCCTCCTTGAGATTGCCGACGCCTTCGGAAGCATTATCCAGGGCAAGGATGTTGTGTAATAAACGTTGAAAGCATTAGAAAGCAAAGAGAATCAGCTTGAAGGTTGAAACCCCGAACAATTACATGATTGGCCAATTCTCTTTCGAGTCTCCATAACGCTAATGTCTTGGCGGTTTTAATTACCGTAAACGGCGTAGCGTAAGGTGACCTCGTATGTCGTCGCCACTTGACAACATCATTTCAAGCCGGTCGAACGGACTGAATCCAGCTCTAGATCCAACAATTCCTCATTTAACGCGTGTCAGCATGAATAATCCAACTTCAAAAGTATCAAAATCATGAAGATCCGAAAAACAACCACCTGCCACACGTGCAGGGCTCGGAAGTTAGCTGTAAGCCCCTCAAACAGAGTCTCACAGGCTTGGTCTAATGCCCCTTGTAGTGCGATGGAAAACGACCGAGTTGTTCGCAATGTCTATTCTCTTCCAAGAAATGCGCAGGATATGACCATGATCTCATCTTTCGACCCCCAGTCGTGTCCAACTCTTACCCAGCCAAGACAACAAAAGCCAAACGTCAACGTCGTCGCGTCAGCGTTGACAGCCAGAAAGGGCAGCTAGTTGTCTCGAAACAAGTGACATTAACCGCAACCGAGTTTCCTCTTACGCGCTCACTAAGTTGGCCCCTTCTCGACATCATCTCACTCGTCGTGCAAAACTTCAGTCCAGTTGGGAAAACACCTCAATTTGTCCCCTCGCAAGCCTCCATCTTTTCTCATCGGATATGTGGTGGCTGGGTTGAGATGCTCCCTGAGTTATCCAGAGGCTCAAAAGCAGAGCAATGTCTCTCACCCGCCATCAAAACACTAGCAGTATCCATCCTTGCCAGAGGGAGCCAGGGAAGGGCTCCTATGTCTGATGCCTTGGCCGCGCACACCACAGCTCTTGAATCACTGAACAGCGGACTGGATGGTTGGGCTACATCGGCACCAAATATTGTGGCTGCTAGCATTATGTGTTTATTCTTGTCTGAGGTATTCATATCTAATCTGTGGAATCGTCGATTAAGGTCGAGCTGACAGGTACAGATGATCATGCCCACGAATCCAACCAGCGCCATTATACATGCAAAGGGCATAGAAGATCTCATGAATCTTCAAAAACCTTGCTTCTACGCCTCGGGAATCTCTCATCATCTCTTTGTGGGATTCAGACCAGTCCTTGTAAGCTGCCCCCTTCAAGTCAAGCGCATGTTGTTAACAGACTCAGGTTCTTCAGGCATTCTTTACCCGACGGAAACACTTTCTCTCTGATCCTGCCTGGACCTCGATACCCTTTGAGTTTTACATCCCATCACCTCTCCAATCACTATTCACAGAGGTCTTCCCTCTCGCCGAAATCCTGGGCAAAATAGATCATTTGTCAGATACTCCAGCCGACCAAGCCGTAGCAAGGGCCCAAGAGATAGTCAAGGAACTATTGGACATTCTACAAAACCTTGCCCGCAGAGACGAAACTGTCAGAGAAGAAACTACAGCCCGCCAGTGGCTCCCTATCTTCCCAGTTGAACAAAATCTGCCAATGCAGTTCCCTGACATCATCGCCGGAAACTTTTTCACGCATCTCTGGGCATTCCAGATGATATGTGCCCACAACGTCATAAAATTAACCTCGAAACTCCCATGCCTTTCAACCTCTATAGGCACAAGGGACCTGGGTGACCTGTTGGACGTCAAGATGATCAACCAGCTCGCCTTGTGGACATTTCGGAGCATAGAGTTTCTACTCAAAGAAGAGTTCAAACTATTTGGAGCGGCTTCCATAAGTCTTCCGCTAAAGACCGCCTGTGACGTGTTGAAGGCGTTTGGTGGGAATGATCCGGAAATGGTGTTTTGGTTTCGTCGTGTGTCACGGTTTATCAAGGAAACGGGATACTATTTTCTGATACATATGCTTGATAATTGTGAATAATGTCAATACACCATGTATGAACAACGTTGTCCATCTGAACCGTTAACGCTATCACATGAAATCTCCGTTTAGTGAGCTACATGTGTGACATATGTCACCGACAGCCAAGAAAAGCCGGCCCTACTCGGATTGAGAGACTACAGTAAATGCAAATCCCTGACGGATGGATCTCGTCATGGTCCCGATCATTCCATAAACTAGGCTCATTTAGGTAACTATATTCGCCAAGCCTTGCAAAAGTCATCCCTCTACACACCCACATCAAGCCCTGGCGATCCACGTTATCGCAATTATCGGGCCACCATCTAGTAAGCAGGTATAAACATTTGCTTAGAGACCGAGAAGATTAATAATGTTCGTGTTTGTCAGGAGTCTCAGCATAAATTGAAGCTGAATTGGAGGGGGTGCGCTGGGTATATATTTGCTGGTTCAACCGCTCTCCAACAAATGGTACACTTCTCACACCGGTCTTTGCTATTCTCACTCGAACGCCATCAAGTCTTTGAATACAGCCCACCTGCTAGCAAAAAAGTCTTTCCTGCAGGCGCCGACTTCTTCCACCATGCCTTCACCCAAGATCAACGCAGAAGTCAACATCACACACATCGGGACTGCCACCGCTATCCTCCAAATCAATGGCGTCAACCTTCTCACCGACCCTTTCTTTTCTCCTGCTGGAACCCAGTGGGACCGTGGCGTGGTAACTCTCGAAAACAGTGACACCCCTGCTATGGCACTACACGACTTGCCTGCTATCGATGCTGTTCTGCTCAGCCATGAAGACCACCCCGATAACTTGGATGAGCTGGGACGACAGTTGCTCGATGGCAGAAGAGTCATAACCACCATGGATGGAGCAAAGAATCTGTCACCACGTCCTGACGTCAGGGGAATCTCTCCCTGGGAAACTCTGCCTCTCCATGTTGGCGGCCAGCAGTTCAGCATCACTGGAGTTCCCTGCCAACACGTCCCAGGTCAGGAGTGCACCGGCTTCATCATCACCTCCCCGAGCTTTGGAGAAACAGATGGCCTCCCAAACGCAATCTACTTTTCCGGAGACACCGTCTACTTTGAGGAACTTACTGAGATGCGAAACAAGTTCCACGTCAGCATCGCTATGTTCAACATTGGCGCCGCAATTGTCGCGATGGAAGATGGCACGAAGAGACAAATTACCATGTGCGGAAAGCAAGCCAGTCGTTTGTTCCGGGAAATTGGAGCGGATGTACTCGTTCCTATGCACTATGAGTCTTGGGGTCATTTCACGGAGAATGGGGACAAGCTTTCTGAGGTTTTCGAGAAAGAAGGAATTTCGGAACATGTTTCATGGCTTGAGCCGGGTGTTCAAAAGATTATTTCTACAAAGGGACACTGAAAACCCACTGTCCTAGGTGACTTCTCCTTGCAGATATGGTCATCGGCATGAAGCGACATGGATTTAGAAGCATGAGAGGACATGGGACGATGAGATAGGTACGAAACGGAAATGACAACGAAGCAAGAGTGGTGAGTTGATAGAGTAAGAATTAGTTGCACGTCAAATCAAGGCATTCATCAGAGCTGAGCACTGTCCGCTTACTGCTCAGGTTCAAAAGCCATGCAGTCTACAACCAGCGACTCCTCCTCTCCAGGCGCATTGATAACCTGTTGACCCAGCTTTCTGAATCCCAATCCAGCGTAGAGAGGATACCCCTGAGGACTCGCGCTCAGAGTCATGGCAACCCTGTCCCGAGCTGCCCTCTCCATCCCCCATCTGCACAGCTGAGACGCGAATCCCTGGCGGCGGTACTCGGGTAGAGTGCCCAAGACCTGCAGCTTGATCTGGTTTGAGCCAAACTGGCTTAAGTACTTTTGGTTGCTCTCCTTCAGGGCAGCCTGGAATGCCGCCAGGTGTTTGGGGTCGGTATCCCTTCGGCTGTAGCCAACCTCGCGAGTGTCTTGCTGCGCTAAGTCGGAGTGAGTTTCCCAAGCTCACAGGTTTCTGGTGAATGCTCACTTACGAGAGTTGGGTATATATCCAGGCCCATGAGCCCGCTTGTTGACGTAGGAAGTGTCCCACACAGAAAAGGCGACAATTTGCCACGCCTGGGCAGCATCTTGGAGCTCGACTACAATGATTACCTAGTCATTGTAGTCTGGAGAGATGAAGCGGCGAATGAGGTCTCTGTTGTAGTTCCAGTGGTCTTCGGCGTACTCGACACGGTGGGGGAAACGGTATGGCCAGGACTGGTTGTCCTGCATAGCCTTGATGAAGACCTGGGTAACTTGGTCCACGTCTTTGGCCTCTGCAATTCGCATGTGAGACTGGGACATGACGGAGGTGGCGAGAAGATTTGGTTTATGGATAAGGTGGAAGAACAGTGCAATGCTTAGGGGCAGGAGAATGATGATGTCCAATCGAGAGGGAGGTAGGTAGATAGAATGATGCTGCGTTGATTCTCTGTGCCGAGAAACCGTACTTATATAGTTGTGAATCACGCATGGCGTCATGTGAGATATCTGTTGGTTGCCCCTGTGGGTAAGGGGCACCCCCATGAAAAGGGATGTTGCAATCACGGAAGCTCTTCAATAGTACCCCTGGCTACGCATTGTTGGTTTAGAGAACTAACTTATCTGATGCATCATATATTACGCTTGCCTTCTGCCACGCGTTTTACCTACCAGTCATTGGTAGTGACAGTGGTTGTCATAGTCAAAAAAGGTACTATGTTCATAACCTAGCAATGCCGAGGTGGCTACAATCAGATACTAGACCGCTTTATGGTCACCTTTCGCTGTCTAAATTGACGATTGCGATCCCTCAAGTCGTGGGATTGACTGGGCCTGGTGTCAGATCGCCAGCACATGATACCTTGTTCTTGATCTGCAAAGACTCAGTGGCTCTCCAACCGAGAGGAAAGAGCTGATGACACCAATACAGAGCCGTTTCATACTCGTTCCTTTGTCGCAACCTAGTCAGGTCAGTCTCTGGAGTAGTGATCAGCAGAAGTGAACACAGATCAAAGCTTGTGAGCTGTGGGAATCCCACCTGATTCATTGACAAGCCTAGAACAAACGGGGAACATAAACAAGGGTGTTACTTTTGGGAAAGAAGTTGCTGAATCTGAATCTCGGGTTTCTCGTTCGCGCTCTGTGGGGGATAGGCAGCCTTATATGTACGACCCAAACGCCCGATTACCGAGCACCCATTTCTGCCTCTGACCCCAATTGGACTTGAGGGGATGCAGTGTCTTGTGTGCTGCAGAATAAGACTGCCGGTTGCCCACCTTCGATTGGTGAACAAGGCAGAGCCTGACAGAGGCACACCACCCCTAGCCACATTTCCATCACCGTATTTCCCAAAAGAGGCCTTTCTGTGGCGCAAAGTCATCGTACTTGCCAGCTGTCCTTTCTTTCCCCGCAGTCGTCGACCGAAACGTGTCGTGCACCTTGGGTCTGAAGAGTGCCAAGACCTCGGAGCTGACCTGGTTATTGCCAAGTCAGAGCAACCTTGGGCGCCGATGAGCGGAAGGGCAATCGACAAATCTCTGTTGAGCGCGAAATCTGGCGAGTGTAGTGAACTGCTGGATGTCGCCTCGATGTAAAATCACCCCTAAAGCGTGTCACTCAACCGTAAAGTGCGTCTTGTAGAACGCCTCAGCCGGTCCGCCCTTAGCTTGTTGCTCTCACACCTTGGAAGGCTGACGGTAGCCAAGATCAGAATGAATATGGAATTGAGGTCACCAAACGGCTAGCAGAAATGACTCTCAAAATACCAACTAATTAATATCTAGGAGGCATAGCATGGCATGCAAACCCATCCATCATATCTAGTTGAGATATTTGCTAAATCTGGCTAGATAGAACGTAGGGACCTGTCCACGTCGAGACAAAACTATCCCGTGTGTTGAGAATTCCCAATTACCTAAGGATCAGTAAGAATTACCCCTTTATCCTGCAACCTTTTTTTTAGAAACACCGGCGCGCCAACATTCACCGTAACCACAACTTCATTCCACAAATCCTCACAGTCATACGCTTTGCCGTAGATTTCCTCCAGAGCATGTTTCAGATTGTCCCGGTTATTTATGAGTTTAGTGGGGATCCTGTGAGTAAAGATCAGCTTTGGTGTGGACGGCTTTGGTGTGGACGGCTTTGGTGTGGACACGTTCGAGGTCTTGGAATCCATCGTGGTGTATGCTCGGCGTGCCTAGCCTAGCGGCTTTGGGGTTCTGTGTGGGATAGTCGATAATGAGGATAAGTATGCAGAATTATTGAATATTCCTGGCATTGGTGTTATTTATACTGCAAAAAGGGGAATGATACAGACTCTTAAGGTATGAAGTCCATCACATTGCGAACCCTAGAGACTCAATGTCACCGTCAAGTATTGATTAACAGACTCCCAAAAGCATCTTGAAACGGCCTTCAACGGCAGCTGAACCATGGCTGTGAGTGACTACTTCATTCTACAGCCCAGTTCTCTCATTAAGTGATGTCAATTTGTCCTACATTCTCCATCATTATCTCCGATGACTTCAACTGGGGACGCCATTCACAACAATAGCCCCAAGTCCCTCTCAAAACATATCTATGTGCTTCATGTTAAATTTCACCTTCACTCCCCTCTTCTTCATGACCAAAATCCCGTACCGGTTCACATCATTTATTCTCCACTTCCACCCCTCATGGGTGGTTTCCGCCATCTTCCAGTTCCATCCAAGCTCCGTCAAGTCTGTCTTCAACTTGATCTCGTTGGACAACATGACACACCGAAGTTCAGGCTGTGTGTCCTTGGCAACAAGCAACCCGGAGATATTCTCGACTAGAGCTTTCTTGTCGCAGAACCCGCAGCGGAGCGCGAGGGTTTCCAATGAACGAGGCAACATCTCGGTGAGATCCATTAGTGGCGTAAGGGGGCCATATGGTCTGCTCGATCGGTACATGTCGTCGTCAAAAGAAGGCAGATTTAGGCGAAAGTGCTTTAACTTGGATAGAGGCCGTAGGTCGCCCATCTTTCTTGTCAAGTATTCTTCGCCAGTCAACCATTCCCCCCTTCGGTTTCGTCTACCTTTGAAGTGGAAGGCGAGACTGATCCTCTCAAGATTCTGCCCGTGATTTCGTAGGATCGTTCCCAAATCATACGAGTCAGGGAAGATATTTGGATAGGTATCCATGGCGATGTCAAGCCTCAAGGTTCGCAGCCCCCTGCATGCCATTAGAATGCTCTTCAAAGTCTCGGGTCTTAATCTGGATGATTTCGACTCGAGATGTTGAAGCGAACAGTCAATGTCAGGCAATAGAAAGGGTTCGTCATGTTCTGGTCGGTTCCAAGGGATGCCACTTGTGCGTAGGGTTGTCAGCGAGGGCAACTTGAATAACGCCTCGATAGCAGTGATGTGAATGGACTTCTCGCTCCTGTAGGGGGCCTGGGTGAAGGTGACTTCCTGCAGCGAGGAAAATGGCGGGGTACGCGTTAAAGCCGTTTCCGTAGGTTCAACTGCATGCTTGAACAAGGCAGAAGTGAGATCAGTCTCATCCATCATGGCCAAGCTGAGCTTCCTCAAGTTGGGCATCAGCGAAAGCCAAAAGGCTGTCAAGGCGTCACGGGCTTCCATGGTGTAGTGATTCAACGTCTCAGACAGCACTGACTCAATCTGATCTGCCAGCTCAGGTGGCAAGTTGAGATGTGGACGAGCCTGCTCGAACCACTCACCATGCCTGCTGTCCCACCTGAGCGTGTCGAGAGTGTAGCGCAGATCAAAGATCTCGACCAGTTGGCCAAGATGAGGATGGTTACTCATCGAACCAAGTGCCTTGTCTATTCCCTTGTGATAAGGGAAAGTGAGCAAGAAGCGGTATAGCAAAGGCTGAGCGACCGCGTTGAGCTGCTTCGAGGCTTTGCAGATGTTGCTCAGATCTCTGTATCGTCCGAGAGTCCATTTGATAATGCCAAAGAGACCTTGGCGGGGATCGGGATTTAGTGTGATAAGAAATTCAGAAAATATGAGATGTAAAACCTCGTTAGGGAGGGGACAATGTGTACGCGGTGGGCGCCGTGATACAGCCTGGCCGTCCATTTTGATGAGGGGATACTGATGGTGACACTGGCAAGAGAACAGAGACGGCGAGACAGGGCCCTAAGGGGACTTTATAGCGGCTTTCCATTGTCTCAGGCCAGGCAACAGTGCCAATCACCTTGAGTGCGTTAAGGCTACAACCAGGTCACGAGCAGGGGTCTGATCCAATTAAAATGCCGCAAATTAGAGGTACTTCAATTGCCTCCTATTTTATATGGTGATAGAAGTCCCAACAATCCTTCTGGTTACAAAGGGCAACATCACACTGCCGGCAGCCGTACCTTGTTTTTTTTGGCCCCCTTTTCCTCGTATTGGTGTTCATGCCGGTCAACGGCTTCCTCTTGCTTCGTGACCTAATTTGACCGCAGCGGAGGCCTTGATAAGCAAGGCAAGGGCTATTTTTCCCTCTTTTGACGTGTTCATGTAGCTCCATAGGCGTATTTTCGTCGCCAGCTCGAAATCGCTTCCTGGACTGACCAGTCTAATAAGCCGCAATAAGGTTATCTATAAGGCGGCCTCGCTAGTTACTTTGAGACCGTATTTTCTTCTACTTTGGCTGCCCATGAAGCTGAAGAAGATAGCTGTTGATGAGGGCTGTGTTAAGAAGGAAGGTCTAAGCTATAGCCTGCCAAGGGCCGCGACGAATTGAGTGACTATAGCCTCGTGATGCCCTCAGTTGGTCGCCACGGTCCACATGATTCATCTCGTCGTTATAGGTAGCGGCGATAGAAGGGATCGCAAAGGTCTTGACGGCCTCGTCACCAAAAAAACGCTGTATTGGCCGTGCGCGGGCTTGGTCTGTATTTGGCCTCTTCCTCTTCCGTACGACAAGCTCGTCGCCTCTGAATACAGTAGATAAGAAGAGCACGAGGGCATTGTCCTTCTACGCGATTTGGTTGACCTAGGGAAGAGTAAGTTAAATTAGTAGGGTTTCTATAGGTAAATTTAGCTTGGCTTGCTACCTTATTATCGACTGTTGGAGCGCTTCTAATCTCATTGAACTGAAGGAGCCTCCGGCCAGCAGAATCATCCTCTTTGAGCTTCGCGAAGGGGGCATAGATACCATAGTTGCGGCGGGCCGTGCCTGTGGCCCCGTGGCCATATTGACGGAGGCTTCTAAAGAGATTAGCGGATGAGAAGAGGTTATCGATGAAGACGTGATATATGGCTTTTGGTAGCTTATTAATAAGGGTAATAACCACGCTTTGTGTCGGGTTGAGGTGTATATAAAGTCGCCTTCTTCTCTGAGATCGAAGCCGCGTTGCGAGGCCAACTGGACTATATCTCTTCTTCGGCTCGTGCTAAAGCCACCGCAAGAAGAGGCCTTTTTGCGCCGTGGCCTAGATCTTAAAGCCTATGGGGATAGGCTTATTTGGGACTTGTGTTGTCTGGTATGACCTTCCTGTATAGCGGATCATACACTCGTCCACAGCGATATTTAGGCCCGGCTTGAGGAATTCAGTTGACGCGAATTGTAGGTGACGAGACCACTCGTCAACGGCGGCGAAGACCTTCGCAAGGTCAGCTTTGGCAGCCTCTTTGGCGAGGCTGAAGGGGTCAAAGAGCCGAAGGTGCCGATGAAGTAATTGAAAGCGGTCAAAGGTTATGACTTTGAGGACTGAATGGTTAGAACCTTGGTGCCCTAGCCGGGAAGTCTTCTAATGGTCTCGGATTGTGATTTCCTTATGAATTCCTATATGAATTAGAAGCGCAAGCCATAGATATACCTCTGGCACGGTGGTTGGCTTCCAACTGCGAATTCGAGCCCGTGGCTTCTAGCTGCGACTGCGAAGCAAATGATTAACCTATTCATTTGTATATTTAACCTATTTTGCGACTAAGAAATAAGGCACAAAGTGATGGAAGAGATCAAGAGGCTGCTGGGGCAGCTCTTTGACCTCGAGGTCGCGATCGGGCACTATCACCGGGAGGAAATTGGTGCCGCAGCTAGGGACCGGGTTGAATATAGGTCGGCAGGTAAAATCGGCTGGCTGCTCGCGGCGGCTATTCTCTTCTGTAATTATAATACTTGGATTAGAGGCACTCAGTGCCTGACTAGGGATTGATTGGGAGCTTATGAGTATCTTCAAAAAGATTTGTATGGTATTTTAGGTAGAAACAATTAATCGAGCACTATGTTGTCCCCCTCCCGTACCTACGTCATGACTAAGGTCATGTGGGTCGAGTGACCGGTTGTAGCCTTAACGCACTCAAGGAGATGAGGCGTAGTTGGAGATGCTCCGTTGTTAGCTCCGAGATGCCCGGCGAATGACTCCTTTTATCGGCCGTCAGAAGCGACCCACCACTCTGCGCCCCCTTGTCAATAGGGCGCGATCGGCTCCAGTTGGCGGGGAACATGAGGAATCATTCATGGTCCGTTAAGCTGAGTGGTCAAGTGACATCATTGGTGCTGCAGGTTTGAAAGCTTAAAGACTTGGCTCCAAGCTCGGAGGGTTGCTCAATATCTCTTCACTGGACGTCTCGTAATCTCCATGAGGCCATTTCAATAAGAGAACTGATTCATACTCACTGTGAACTCATCGTCTGCATGTTCACTGTCAACCATTTTTTAACCAAGATGAAAACACTTCATTACTGTTCCTAACTAAAAGATGACGAAACAAATGCAAACCAAACACCACGTCCATGCTATCCCGATCCAGTTTTCATCAAAGTAGTCATGTCCTTCCAGCGCATTATCTTACAGCATGAGGAGGCTTCCAATCACACACATCACCAAAGCAACACCAGCTGGCATCGCCCTGACCGCATTGGATGCTGGCGACGCAGCCTGGTCAGAAGAGTCGTCGCCTGAAGCAGCATCAGAGCCGCTATCGGTCTCCTCGGCATCATCGCTGCCGGTGCTTTGAGGACGGAAAGGCTTGACCGCCCGTGTAGCCTGGCCGGTAGCGCTAGCCTCCTCGGTGTCTTCAGCATCCTCAGAATCGTCGGTTCCTGAGGGAGCGGGGGCAGAGTCGGTGACCAGCACCTCAGAATCGTCGGCACCAGTGGGTGATACCTTCTTGGTGCTTCCAGCGGCCGCACCACCAGCGGGCTTGTCTCCAGCAGCACCTCCAGTGTTGGCAGGTGCCTCACCACCCGTAGCTGTTGGGCCAGCACCCGCCTCATAACCAGGGGACACGCCAGCGGGTCGGGCAGCAGGCGCGGCTGGCTCGTCCGAATCGGCTGCGGGCTCATCACCAGACGGCTCACCTCCAGCGGAGGCAGCGGGAGCAGCAGGGGCCGCCGGAGGAGCAGCTGGGGCGTCTGTAGGAATTTGAAGCTTGCCATCTGAGACCTGGCTGACTGGAGGGGCAGTGATGATCGGCAATTCCATATCATCGCAAGGTGTTGTGCGGACTTGAACCTGACCATCTCCAATCTGGCACATAGGAACAGCAATAGTCGTAGGAACCTCCTTTGTCGTTCCGTCTGACACAACCGTCACGACAGTCGTAGCAACGATGCTGCTTCCAACAATCCTCTTCTTAGGCGCATCCTTGGAACCCTTACCGCAAGGCATGATGCCAAACTCGACAGGCGAACACTGCTCAGCCCAGTGACGGTCATAAAGGTTGTAGAAGTCGCCCGACAGACATTGCCAAAAGACAGCTGAAGGTCCAAGTGCAAGGGTTCCATTGGAGCAGACAGAGAAGCCAGCAGTAAAGATGGAGCCCGATTGAGGAGGCTTGTCAAACTGGAACTGATAGCTGTCGGAGATGTATCCAGTTCGGCCTTGCGCATCCTTTAGGACACCGTCCTTGAGGTTCATGACCAGGACACCTTCCCCACTGCACTCTCGTGGCTATAGCTGGTTAGTAAATGGTAGTAGTAACGGGCAGAGTGCTTCTCACCTCAACGTCGCGCTTTGACTTTCCACTCTTGTAGATCGTAACTTCGAAACTGCCATCGTAGGATTCGCTGCATCCCTTAGGAGGGCCACTCTTAGGTCGGATATCTTCTGTGACGGCTTGAGGGAGGGCAAAGGTAGAGGCAACGAGAGCCAAGAAAGCTAGTGAGCTCCTCATCGTGGCGATGTGTCTATGTCGAGGAGTAAAGTAGAGTGTTGTTGCCGGTACTTGTTGTGTTGTAGCTTGCTTGTGTTGATGTGCTTGGAGTGATGATTGTGTCGATCAAAGCAAGAGGTGCAGCTTGGTTGATATACTTGGCGTCAACGCCCTTGAACTGTCTCTGGCACGCAGTACTGGACCTGAATAGTCCCCAAAGTCCGCACTGATGGGGCCATTACGGACACCTGCATTGTTCTCTGATGGCGAGACATGTTAACCCGTGTGGCTGGGTATTGACGATAATTCGCCAAGGGACAGTTTTTGTGGCTCTAGATAATGCTATAACCATTAAAAGAACTGTCTGGAGCCTCTACATACCAGTTTCTCGGGAATCAGCATCCTGCGTGTGGCTGGAGATGCAGGGAGATCATTGCCTTTCAGCTGACCCTGATTGTCACACGAGCCGTTTCTCCGTGTGGCTGGATTCCCCTGACATCAGAGTGCTGATTGAAACACGCTAATGGTAGGGCGACTGGAATTTTGAAGTATCGATTTAGATCTGGAAGTGTTTGAGGGAGGCGGCGACGATGGTTTGGAATGGAGGGAGCTTTGCCAGCCTCAATGTCTTATCGCAGGGGGGAAAATATGTCTCGGCCTTAGTCGGGATCGGGCCCGTCTCTTCTGACCCAAACCCACACCCATCAGCAAAACACAGCGTTGCAGTCGTCATGGAAACTATGATAATGAATAGTTGAATAGTAACTTGGCTTACAAGTATTTACAAGAACAATTCAATAATTATGCACCAAATAGAGGGCTTCGTATTTTAAAGAGACTCATCCACTAAATCTACAATTGTCATCCAATGTCTTGGTCGTTCGTATTTTGACGCAAGGGAGTGGCGCTGAGACATGATCGACCCTTCAGCCAAGGGGTGACTACCGAGCAGCAAGGGTTGCTTTGAAAGAATGTGGCAAGGACAAACGAAAGCCATTATGAGGAAATCGAGATCTGAAAACTTTTCCTCCTGTAAGACCAATGCTCAGACACAGTTCCAGCGTCGATGAAACAGGCCCAACACGTCGGACTGCGACAGCCTGCAGTTGAAATGCTTGCCGCATGTCTGGAAATGGCTTCTAATTGACAGCTTTCAGGGAAGCTCGGTAACTTGAGCAGCCCCCAGGACAGAAACGACAAACAAGACGATAAACCGCAACACAAGAATAGTCCTATTACCAATATCCCAAAGCGCAAAGCACTCAACAATCCCAATCGTCGACGCAGAAGCGAGAAAAGTGTCGAGGACGCGATAATCCCCCTGTCGGTAAAAGTAAAACATGAGGCCACCTAGGCAGAGCATGCGTGCATTTCCGGCGGCATCAACTAGCCACGCCTCCTCAGAGTTGGCGATGTGTGGGGGAAACCCATTGCCCTTGAGGACGGTAACAGGGCTGATGAAGATGGCTGCGATGGTGGGGTAGCAGAGAGCAGCAGCGACGAGTAGGGCGGGGATGTGGTTGAGCCGAAAGTTTTGGAACATGATAGCTGTCAAGTTGGATGTGACATGTCTGAGTTGTAGGTTCTCGACTGCGAGAGTATCAAGCTTTTAAGAATAACTCGGATGCGGGCAATTATCAGGTGATGCTTTTACAGAAGGATTCGACGCCTCGTGCTATACGACGTCGGGAACGCTGCTCTTTGCTCGTTGGGGAACCAAGCTGAAATGCGCCTCACTGCGTGCAGGGATTCAAGTCTCCCATACGCCGACATTAATGCAACAGCCCGAAACTGCCTTGAGTCAGCCTACTATACATGAAATTCCTTGCTATAGCCTGTCAATAATAGTAGTGGGATGCGGGGCGAGTCCGAGGAACATGGGCCAGTACGGTACTTATTAGCTGTCCCTCAAACGCCCAGTTGTGACGTGTTGGCAGGCGAGTTGTTAAACAGACAGGTCATTGTTCTGGTCGCAACATAGACACTTTTAGATGGCTTCTTTCTTGAAAAGGGACAAAACATCCTGTCTTCGTCCTCTAGAGTTAAATAATACTGTTCAGTGAATGCATGATGCATCCATTACCCATCCGGCCGTGCAGAGCGTATTGCTGGTAAATTATTACTTGTATCTTGCCTCAGTCGCTATCAGCTTAGAACAGAGTGTGACAGTCCCCGATAAAGTAGAGAAGGGCGAATGGCCATGTATGGGAGAGGCGATGGATGCAGCTCGGAGGATAGGGCCGAGTGCTGCTTAGGTAGCAGTTTACTTATCATGATGATCTTGAAAGTGATGGTTATATGAATCAGAAGCAAAAGTTGCAGCTTAGAGGATGCAAGCCGTCGCTCTCGTTTCCAATCGAAGCAGAGCAGGAACTGTAGTCATGTTCTCCATGCCTATCTGGCTCCTCGTCATCCCCGCCGTTCATTGGCTGGTGCAACCGCGCATATCTTGTCTCACCTGATTCTTCTTGGCCTCTCACGGATATTTCCATGCGCGTTTTAGACGTCATCATCGCTGCCCGCAACGAACTCCAAACCACCATGACTAAAACAAACCACCTCTGCGAATACTGTGCTAAAGTCCCTCTTGATAAGGATGCCCTCACAGAAACACACGTCGAGAAATTCAGCCTCGGGCTCTGGTCCCGCGTTTTCGCCAGCTCATGCTGCCAAGCGAGGAAGCCACGCTGATCTGGAGCTACCACGAGGCCCTCGAACATCGAGCCGCCTTTGCAATTGAAGAGTGGCCAGAGCAGCATATTTTCTTTGTTGCCCCCGTCGACGGAAGGGCTTCCCCAGCTATTCTTGGTGCGGATGGCGAGGGAGGATCGGTATCAACATGCCTTTCAAGGTGAATGAATGGTTCATCGAGACGTGGATTGTTTGGTACAAGCGAAGCAAGTCAGGTGTTGCGAGTCTGGTCTGGGATCCCAAGTCAATCACATCTGACGATGAATCACGCATTGGCTATCGACCAAGAACTGGGTTCCAGTCTCCAGTTACCTTGGACTTCCCCACAACACGCACGACACCGACCGAGATGCCCGAGCTCCCGAGCTCAATGCCTTCATATCCCGTGTTGAAGTTTTGGACGTTGGCCGTGTATCTCAAGCTACGGAATGTCAACGTCTTTACAGGGATATGCCGGCTTGAGGGGGAATCAGGAGTTGACTGTGGGGAAATGTCCCTGGACGGGTTTGAAGAGACGGACTTCTTCTCCTCTCAGGATCTATTTGAAGTCATCCTTCTCTCGCCAAGATACATAGGGTGGTCGGATCCATCTGAACCACGGTACAACGCCATGCTGGTTTTTTGTAACGAAGGTCTTTCAGAGCGGCGGGGGAGGGGATACATACGGCAATCTTTGATCAAACAGTCATTTTCGCCGGGGCCGGTCTGGAAAGAAGTCGTTCTCGCTTAGAGGAAATGTGAACGGGTTGCTTTGAGTCAAGGATGCTGGGCCGGCCGAGTCCCCGTGTAACTCCGTGACCCGGCATCAATGTGGGTCCCCTCGCACCCGGCTCCGGCCCTGTGAGGTTTGACCTACCCGGGACTGTTCCGTGTCAAGATTGAGGTAGATGCCAGACGAATCATCATCATCAGGTAGATGCCACATTGACAAATAACTGGACTTTTACTCAGATTTGGCGCCTTCATCAGCAATCCCTATAACTGACAGAACATGTGAAGTGATGACAATGGTTTTAGAGAGGCCGATAGAGATTCGGGGTGGGGCGATCCGTAATCGATCCTCGGACATTTGAATCAAGACCGTGAATCGTGCTTGATGTTTTGCAACGCTTCGATAAAGGCCCAACGCCCCGAGTGTTGTCGTGTCTCCCCCTTTCTCCCTCCAACCCCCACAACTTACTCCCTTATTTAATGGTCGCCATGAAAATTGTTCCCAATACTCTTGTCCGCAGAGGCGGCGCCGATACCGTGAGAAGGGTTACAAGAAGTCGCGTTGGCAAAGCACCAAATCTGGAAAATCAACGTGCAAGGCGTCAAGGCAAGGACACGCCACAAACACCAAAGCCGAAGGCCAAATCTGAGAACGTCGAGGATTGTGCATCGCCAAGCAAAGAGGAGGCTCCAGTCCAAGTCAAAGAGCAATCATCCGACACAGCGAAACCCTCGCCATTTCCCGATTTCCTTCGCCCCACCCCAAGGGAGTGCAAGACAGCTCACGACATTCTTGAAGGGCTTCACGGCGACGCCGTCCGTGAAGTATTCGCGGCTCCAGACGCACCATGTGAGGACTATCCCTACGCGATGGATGCACTGGTGGTCGCAGCCCTGAGCCAAGCTACAAGCTGGTCCAACGCGAAGAGGGCAATGCAAAGCATGAAGGAGATCTACGGCTCGCCCTTCGCATACTCATCTATCGTCAAAGGCGGCAACGATAAGCTCGTCGATGCCCTCCGGCCGGGTGGCATGCAAAACCGCAAGGCCAAGATATTGATGACGCTGCTCAAAGACGTCGAGGCCAAGTACGGAAAATGGGACTTGCAGCACTTATTTACCCAAAGCGACGACGAGGTCATTGACGAGGTGACCAAATTCTGGGGGATCGGGCCAAAGTGCGCACATTGCCTCCTTAGCATCTGTCTCAAAAGGGACGTGCTTGCTGTCGATACTCACATCTACCGGCTATCGGGGCTCTGGGGCTGGAGGCCCGCTGAAGCGACGAAGCTGACGGCGCAGGCCCATTTGGACGCCAGGATACTGAACGAGCTCAAGTTTCCGCTACATTATCTCATGATATCTCATGGGAGCTCATGCCCAAAGTGCCGTGGAAATGGAAATCCACGAGGGCACTGCGAATTTGAGCAGCTTCTCAAGAAGAACCCTTGAGGTCCATCCTCGTCAAAGTCGTGGGTCTACGTCCACGGCCGAGAGACTGAAGCGAGGCCGCTTATCTCCGTCTCCGTTGCCTCACACGGTGATGAGTGAATAAGGATAATTAATTGAATACAATAAAAGCCTTCACTGTTCAGTCTACTGAAAAGTTCTTGAGTTCATGCTATGGCAGCCTACAATCTCGATTGCCATCGCCTATCTGCGCTTGGAAAAAACCCGAGCTGTGAGAATAGAAATCATCTCGGCCACTACGTAGCCATTATCCGAAGAGAAATTCCTTGTCGTTTGCAACAGTCAAAGTTGTTGCAAAGTTGCTCCTAAGCGGCAGCCTTCTCCTTCAACTCTTTATCCGAAACTTCAGCGGCCAACGTAGACTCCAAAACATCCTCGCCCGTGATTTCTTGATCACAGATAATCAAGTCATCACTCGGTTCATAGGTACTCTTGCCATAGGCCCAGTAACTGCCAAGAAGAAAGATGATCAAAGCTCCAGCAACAGCAACAGCAGACGCCCAGTTCATGTTCTCTGCCGTGATCGGGTTGCTCGGAGGCAGACAAAGAAGAATGGACTGCATGATGATCGACACCGAGTTGAACCAGGCGAGTCCAAGGCTTAGTGAGCGTGGGAGCTTGAACCAGCCCTTGTTTCCCAGGTAACGTCCGCCCGTCAAGATGTAGCCGACAAACATTGGAAGGTAGCCGAGGGTAAAGAGAACGACGGCTGCACCGACCAATGTGACTACGGCCGAGGAACTCCCAAGCTCAAGGCACCCGAGGACAACATTGAGGCCAAATATGCACCACAAAATGTTCTTTGGGATCTGGAGTTTGGCGTCATATTCGCTCAACCACCGAGAAAAGGGAACTGTGATAGGATTAGCAAGCATCTAAACATGAGAGGAAGTGTCTTACAGGCTCCAGTTCTGGCGAAGCCATAGATGAGACGTAATGCCGCACTGATGTATGATGCAGCGCTTACAATCCCCAGAGCGACCATAGCGAACAAAAGAATCACGGTGCCGGCCCTTGACCGTATGGTGTACTCAAAGATCGCTGCCATGGGGACGGGATATCGGCTCCCAACGATGGCATCCCAATCATTGCCAACACCGTATCCGATTGCAATGAAAAACACAAACAACCTTTTCCCATGATTAGTTCGACGGCATAACCATGAAGTTAGGAAACCTTACGTGACGATGCTGCCAACCTGCTGCGCTAACAAGGCAATAGGAATGGCACGGCGAGGGTTTTTAACCTCTTCAGCCATGTTGAGGATCCAGTGAGTCGGTCCATATCCAGAAAGAGGCGACGAGACGCCAATCAGGAACGCAAGGCCATTGGGCCAGCCAGTGAAGTTCTGGACCTTGGACCAGACAGCCCTGTGATGCCATTAGCTGATGCACCTCAATACAGGCGTCTAAACAAGACCTACTCAGAGGGTGCGATGGGGTCTGCGCAACCCACGATTGCTCCAATACATGTGAAGAAAAGAGCAAAGAGGACGAAAGCTATTTGCAGAAGTTAGCTGAGGAATGTTTTATGGCTAACGTGACTTGCCTCCTGCTGTGGCCATCAGACCTAGAAACCTAGATCCCTTGAAGCAAATGAAAATAGTGATGATATTCACGGCCTGATAGATGAGGAAACTCCGCCACCTTGTGGGCTGCCATTCGGGGTGCATGACCATTGCCATGGCCGTGAAGAATGGAGAATGCGCAGTGATCAGACGCGCAGGAGTGACCAAGGACGCCAAAGCGTGGATACCGCCAGTCATGAAGCCCTATAGCTCGTCAGTAAGAAGCATACCTACCTCCATGGGAGCAAGACGTACGCAAATCCGACCATATTTAGGTCCGCCAAGCTTGGTAGCCAGAACGAGACATCCTGCAACAGAAGGATACGCCGAACCAAACTCGGCAAACGAAGCGACAAGGAGACTCAGGAGTATTCCAACAAGAAGAGCACCCCATATCAGGACTGGCATGCCTCCGGCGTAGATGCCGATGACGAGACCTGTAGCGGCAAAAGACCAGACACTGCGAGGACTGGTCAGCAACTCATACTTGCGGCGTAATTACAAGAGAAGAAGCGAACCTTGGAAGAACGATGGCAAAAAGGCTCAAAGTCAAAGTGTTGAACTTTTGCTTGACCGGCCCTTGGCCGTGGGCACTTGCATGTTGGATCTCAGTCATTGTGGCACTGTTTCTCAATTGTCTTGTGATGATGAACCTCAACAAGTTGGAATTCGTCCATGTTAAGTATCGACTGAAAGAGCTTCCTATCTCTCATACTAGCCAAGAACACCGGTTCGAGCCCCGACGTTTGAAGGCAAAGAGTCATGATGGTTATCACAACCGCCCGTTGACCATGGTGGAAAAATCGCCGAATCTGGTTTAGCCTCCGGGTGGAGACCGGGCGGATCCCCGATCACCGGTGGAAAAAAGGAAGAAAAGGGTTTAGCGCGAGATATGAGAGATCGTGGGGATATCTGGGGTCAGATCCAATAACCGACCCAGTCGCCGACGGCAGAAATGATAACGAGAAACCAATACTTAAAGTCGCCTCTGGTATCTTTTTACTCCTTGTCTAGGACGACCGGAAAGCCTTTGTGGAGAAAACCTCAAAGAGTCGCTTCACCCTTCCCAAAGAGGCTTCAACGGCAAGTCAGTCAGACCCTTGGCCGGCGGCCATTACAGCCATTACCAAGCACTGCTTCGGCAATCTGCACCGGACCGTTGATCTTACGTGACGAGAACTCAGCTGAAGACAGAGGCGTGGAAGAATTTGCCGGGACAGGTTTGGTGTCTTGCCATTCTCCCTGCTGGGCAACAGACTTAAAATCACCACTAATCTTCGCTATCTTGCACTTCTCTTTATCACCATCTTCATTATCTCATCACCTCTATTCCCTCATTCATCGAGAACCTTTAACATATACCGCTTGTTTGAGCACTTGCCTTGACCATGGCTCAACCAGGAGGCCTCCTCCGGACAGTCCTCGATGATACTCCCCATCTAAGACTTGTTCTCTCATCCATCGTCGGGGTCATATTCCTGCTACTATGGCTCCGACGGCTCAACATCTCGGCCATGCACAAGATTCCAGGCCCACTGCGCCTCAAACTGGGCACGGCCGCTGTAAAATACCACGAATTTGTCGGCACCAAGAGCCGTTGGATCCACGACCTCCATCTTCGATACGGCCCAGTCGTTCAGATCAGACGTAACGAGGTTTCTTTTGCTAGCTACACTTCGTCGAAGCAGATCTACAGCAATGGCAATAAGGACTTTCGCAAGACAGAGCTATACCACCTTTTCGAGCAAGACGGACACATGTAAGTATAGCTGCGGTTTGAGCAACACTGTACTAACACTTGATAGTAACCTGTTCACTGCATTGGACCCGGAAAAGGTTGTCTATCCCCTAAGATTTGAAGCCATATCTTTGATGAGAGCACCGCTAACCCCCTTGTTCTATACAGCACAGCGACATCCGCCGCCAGTTCGCCGATCGGTACTCCAACACGACCGTCCTGCGCTCCAAAGTCCTCGATTCCATTACTGAACGTGCCTCCGCCTTTGCAAGGGTCTGTTCGAACACAGACTCGGCCGATGTATATGTGTGTCTCCTCCTCGAGGCTCGCCATTCTGCGTCTAACAAGACCCAGCTCTACCTTCACGCCTACGCTCTGGACTGTGTAACAGCCATGCTGTTTCATCCCTATGGAACTGACTCCTTGATTGGTGACAAGGACAAGGAAATGGTTCGCCTTCTGTCTTATTCCAGCTCCCGCGAAAGTAGGTAATCTATCCTCGACTTTATCCCGGGGAGTACTGACGACCTACCAGGTTTCTATCTCGACCATTACTCCCCAATCCTCGCCAAAGTGTGGCGCGCCTTCGGTCCTCGGTCCAAGAATATCGAGAAGGGAGGCGCCATGATCCGACAGTTTGTTCGTGACTGCATGGCCAAAGATGGTCTTTCTGACTTTACTCTTGCAATCAGACTTTTGAGCTTGGATAATATGGACATGAACTTGGCTGAAGCTGAGTGTCTGGACCACATTGGCGCCGGCATTGAAACCATTGGCGATACCCTTTGCTGGTTGATGTGGGAACTATCTCAGCCAAAGCATTGGGACAAGGTAACCCGGCTTCATGACGAGCTGATCAATGCCGACCCCAAGAAGGGCCTTGAGGTTCTCCCCTATCTAGGCGCTATCGTCCAGGAGGCCCTACGTCTCTGGGCACCTGGAACCCTCCCACTGCCACGTTACGTGCCCAAGGGGGGTAGACACATCGATGGCTACTTTCTACCAGCCAATATCATCGTTGGCTGCACTTCATACAGCATGCATCGACTCGACACCAGCATCTTCCCCAACGCGGACGAGTTTGTGCCCGAGAGATGGCTGGACTCTGCAGGAAACACTGACAGGCAGCGTCTCTTCTTTGCATTTGGCCTCGGTGCCCGTACATGTATTGGAAAACAGTGAGTTCTCACCAATTCCGCGTATGAGCCGTGCTGAAAGCGTCCAGTCTTGCCATAGCCGAGATGAAGGCCTGCTTAAACGCAGTCTATACTCAGTATCGCACGCGGCCGGCGCATGATATGCGCTCCAGTATGGGTCCTGAAGATGTTGTCTTGACCTCCCGGCCAATTGGGATGTGTTGCAAGTTGGAGTTTGTGCCGTGGGATGTTGCCCTTAGGCTTCCTCGCGAAGGATCTCCCTCCGAGCATGTTTGAGGATACGACGCTCGGTTGTGATACACTGTAGGCAGATGCCGCCTATCGGACTGTGCAGAGACTTGGAAGGATGGCTCAAGGATTGAGGGTGGAAATGTGAATCAACTTGCAGGTGATAGATTGAGCAAGATGTGAGATGGACCGCACAGCCAGCTCGCATAAGAGTGGTGCCTTGACAACTCTTGTAGCAGCAGTAACTCAAAATACAATGACAGGGTCAAAAATATCCGTGACTTCAAACCTCCATGTTAGTGAACCGGTCGACATTCAATCCAAGGCATGACTTAGTTTTGGTTGTCCACTGAACCCACGGAAGCCCCGGCTCCCTATCCCTAAGCTCCCAAATCTGCTCCAGCTGGCCTACCAATGTCTGCGCTCTGATGGCTGCATAACTCTGGCAGCTACTCAGTCTCTGCTTGATGAGCTCCCGTACACTGATGTCCACAGCTTCACACCCAGCGATGAACAACGGGAAGACGATGGCGCGGCTCGAAAGAGAGTTGGTATCGACAAAGCAAGCCTCACTCTGAACTTTGGCCACTTGGCGCCTAATAAGCGGTATTGGCGATGGCAAGTCTCTGATTCGTGTGTAGAACATGATGGATGCTGCCAGATGCATTGCTTCGTTGACGTGGAGGAGAGCCTCCGGGTCGATGGGATTATCGCTAGCCATGTTGGTGTCACGGTTGTGGGCGATTAGTAGAGCTTCTTCCAGGGCATCAGCAGCGGCTTCCATCTCGGGTGTCCAGGTCTGGTGAGCCCTCTTGGTTTGGGTTAGCCTTGCCATCCTCCATCAGTGGGCTGATGAGGCGCCGAGAAAAGGCATATGCGGGATGCGTGATCCACCTCTCAAAACCTTGCCATGGGCTACCATCCTCTCCATAGTCATTCAACGCGAGTGACGATGAGACAGTATGAGACGACTGCAATGGCCCTAGCGAGCTGCTCGTGCAGATATCAGTCCAGGCAAGCAGAGGCGTCAACGCATCGAGCCGCTTGTCTTGTTGATGGCGACGGGGATCGATGCTCTTGATACAGGTAACGGCACTCTTGGCCAGTGAAAGGAGATAGCTGCGTGAGTAGTCGTCGATGCGAAACAGTAATAAGGCAGCAGCCAACGGAGGAAGCAGAGAGTCTGATGTGGCTGATAGAGGATCTTGCCATTGGATGGACTTGCCTGTCAAGCTGTCGTTGTCCCAGCACCGAAAGAACCGGCTCGACGTATTGATGAAGTAGTGCCAGAGAAGCATGTGCTGTGGGCGTGCCCGCAAGGCCGAGGGGAGAATTGAGAGAGAAGGTGCCAGCAGGGCTGTGCTTTCTAGTGAAACCTCGACTTCGAGGTGTGGAGAGAAATGGCAAGCCGGCGATGTTGGTGTCCCAGTAGGAGGAAGCTCAATCTCCGGGCTACTTCTGTCATCGGCCGCAGGTTGCAAACCAGTCGCCTCTGTCCAGATTGCTGATGTTGCCGATCGAATTAGTTGGTCGATGGACGGCAGCCGAGATTGAGTTTCCGCTGGCAAGGGTGCCTCTGTCGCCCTGGATGAAGGGGTTGTGGAGTATGCGGATGTGGTGCCATGGTCATGCACTGGGAGCTTTAAGCCAACACTCTCTGCAAGCTCGCCTTGAAGACTTACGTTCGTATCCGGACTTGACACGTTCTCTCCCAGTCATCGTCTTCCATGGCTTAAAGTTCTGCCTCTCACAAGGCACGTCTCGACGAACACAACGTGTGCAACGAGGCTTCCTCTGATCACACTTGAGACGCGTTACCACTCATCGTCTAAGGATGGACCAAGGAGAACTAACCCTTCTCTTGGTTCGGCCACATTGAGCGCACGCGCCGGGGTTTCGAGTAATCATTGTATATGTATCTGTATACGCGTCGCGACCCTACGGTCGACGAAAGGAGCCAGTCCCCCGACCGAGGACGAACGCGAGATAAGGATTCATCACGTGATACTGGCTGTGAGGTGCCGGGTAGGCTAAGAGGCACTTGAAGCTCCCCCCTTTTCCGTATTCACGGGTTCCTCCTCAATCGACGCGATTGACTCGTCACTAAATCGGGTTCGGCATTAAGAAGCAGAGGAAGGATTGCAATTACCGCGAACCCTTGACACATTGGGGCTCTGCTTATGCCCTGTAAGGCTGGAATTACCCCATATGGCGCGGGTCGGCCTTAATCTGCCCGGGTCAGCCCACTTCTTTTATTACCCGTGGTTTTACGGCCGAAACGCCTCTAAAGAAAAGCCGGTCCGTCTATCTCCGTTTCCCTTTGCACCACGAATTGGTATATCTGTAGCCTGTGATAATTCTTTAATATGACTATTAAACATCATGTGTCTTGATATCTGCCAGTAAAGCCGGTAGTTAACCATTGCGGTCATAACTACTCGTTGACACTATCCGACTTCCTAAATCATCACTTTCGTTTTCAACCGGCTAGTTGATCTGGTACGGCATGATGCAGAAACCACTGGAAAAGCTGTCGTTCGCAGAAGCTGGCAACTTTCCTTTACCAGGAACTGCTTCGACTCTTTCTGGCCCTACCAGCCCCAATGACCCGGAGAAGCTCCCACGCACATCAACCGATCGCGACCCTGATACGGGGAGTATAGACATGAATCAAAGACATTCCATGGTTCAAGAACTGGCCAGACAGTACACGAAACAGTCAGCCATCTCTGTCGACGACTCATCCTCCATCTTTGCCAGCACCGATCCCAACTCTCCTCTGAATCCCCGCGGCTACAAGTTCAATGCGCGAACCTGGGCCAGGACCATCGCCAAAGCAGCCAACGACCGAGGCCAAGGTTTTCGTCGTGTTGGACTCTGTTTTCAAAACGTCAACGCCTTCGGATATGGTACCCCGACTGACTTTCAAAAGGATGTGGGCAACGTCTGGTTGGCGTTGCCGGCCATGACGCGTCGTCTGTTTTCCAAGACAGCTGGTCAAACTCGCATTGACATCCTTCGCCATTTCGACGGTCTCATACGTCCTGGGGAGATGTGTGTTGTCTTGGGACCGCCTGGCTCAGGTTGTTCGACTTTTCTCAAGACCATCTCTGGCGAGACCAACGGTATTTACATCAACAAGGATAATGCGTACTTCAACTACCAAGGCATTCCAGCTGACGAGATGCACACCTCACACCGAGGTGATGCGATCTATACCGCTGAGGTTGATGTTCACTTTCCACAGATGACTGTTGGGGAGACCTTGACCTTTGCTTCTCGTGCTCGCTGCCCAAGGGATCTGCCTGAAGGTGTAACTCGCAACCAGTACGTGCCACCCATGTCAACAGTTGCAACCTCATACTAACGCGAAACCTGACAGATACTGCGAACACTACAAGGACGTTGTCATGGCTATGTATGGCATCAGTCATACCGCCAACACCAAAGTTGGAAACGACTTTGAGAGAGGCGTATCTGGAGGTGAACGTAAGCGTGTGACCATCGCTGAGGCAACTCTTTCGAATGCACCTTTCCAATGCTGGGACAAGTACATCAAGACCTGTCTATTCACCAGAACTAATTGTGCTAACTATTTCTCAACAGTTCAACCCGCGGTCTTGACTCTGGCAACGCTATCGAGTTTTGCAAGACCCTCCGTCTCCAGTCCGAACTCTTTGGCCAAACTTGCGCCGTCTCGATTTACCAAGCCCCGCAAAGCGCCTACGACCTCTTCGACAAAGCGACCGTCCTATACGAAGGGAGGCAGATCTACTTTGGCCCAGCATCCAAGGCCAAGGGATATTTCATCAACCTCGGCTTCGATTGTCCAGCCCGTCAGACCACCCCCGACTTCCTCACGTCCATGACATCGCCGACGGAACGAATTCCCCGCGCTGGTTGCAATCCTCCACGTACACCTGACGAGTTTGCAACAGCTTGGAAGGCCAGCGCCGAGTACAAAGCTCTCGAAGCCGAGATCGAAGAGTACAAGACGCAGCATCCTCTCAACGGACCCGACGCCGAGACATACAGACAACTCAAAAAGTCGGCTCAATCCAAGGGTCAACGTCTCAACTCGCCTTACATCCTGACCTACTCTCAACAAGTCCAACTCTGTCTCTGGCGCGGATTCAAGCGCCTCATCGCGGATCCATGGATGACTGTCGGAATGCTCATTGCGAACCTGGTCCTTGGTCTTATCGTCTCTTCTTTGTTTTACAACATGCGCATGGACACAGGTTCATTCTTTACCCGTGGCTGCGTTCTCTTTGTGTCTATTCTCTTCAACGCTTTCGCCTCGGCCCTTGAGATCATGACGCTCTATGACCAACGGCCCATCGTCGAAAAGCATTCCCGCTATGCATTCTATCATCCCTCCGCTGAGGCCTATGCTTCCGTTCTCGTCGATCTCCCGTACAAGGTCCTCAACGCCATTGTCTTTAACCTGGTCTTTTACTTCATGACCAACCTCCGTCGAGAGCCCGGTCCTTTCTTTTTCTACCTGTTTGTGGTGTTTCTCATCGTCATGGCCATGTCTGGCGTTTTTAGATCAATGTAAGTTTACTTCAAGGTCCAGAGTTCGGACAAGTGCTGATAGTGTGATAGCGCATCCATGTCGCGCACGGTCTACGAAGCCGAGATCCCCTCTGCGGTGTTGTTGATCGCCTTGATCGTCTTTACCGGCTTCGTCATCCCTGTCGATTACATGCTCGACTGGTGTCGGTGGATCAACTACCTGAACCCTGTGGCCTACGGCTTCGAGTCACTCATGGTCAACGAATTCCACGATCGAGACTTCAAGTGTTCGACTTACATCCCCGACTACGTCGATGCTCACTCAAGCTCCGTGGCATGTAATGCTATTGGTGCCATCCCTGGCCAGGCTTATGTCAACGGAGACGCGTACATCAACTCGGCATACAGCTACTATCATGCTCACAAGTGGAGGAACGTCGGTGTTGTCATTGCGATGATCATTTTCAATCACGCTGTCTACTTCATCGCTACCGAGTACATCACGGCTAAGAAGTCCAAGGGCGAAGTCCTCGTTTTCCGCAAAGGCTTCGTTCCGCCAAGCTCTGTCAAGGCTGGCAACGACATCGAAAAGTCTACTTCCGATTTCCCAACCGTGGTAAGAAAGCCTGACAACAGCGCTCTTAACAGCAAGGGAGCTTTCCAAGGTTCAATCAGCGTCTTCCACTGGAACAACGTCTGCTACGATATAAAAGTGAAGAAACAGCCTCGACGCATTTTGGATCACGTGGACGGTTGGGTCAAACCCGGCACCCTCACGGCCTTGATGGGAGTTTCCGGTGCTGGAAAGACGTCACTGTTGGATTGCTTGGCTGACCGTGTTGGCACGGGCGTTATTACGGGCGAGATGCTGGTGGACGGAAAGATGCGTGACCACAGTTTTCAGCGAAAGACGGGCTATGTTCAGCAGCAAGACTTGCATCTTGAGACTAGTACTGTTCGGGAGGTAAGTCGACAACACCGCTGAGATTTTGAAGTCATTTCTAAACTGATTACACAGGCCTTGGAATTCTCTGCTCTCCTCCGTCAACCGGCCAGCACGCCTAAGACGGAGAAGCTGGCCTACGTGGATGAAGTCATCCGTCTCCTGGAAATGGAGGAATACGCTGATGCCGTCGTTGGCGTGCTAGGCGAAGGCCTAAACGTTGAGCAACGCAAACGTTTGACCATCGGTGTCGAATTGGCTGCAAAGCCGCCTCTCCTTCTTTTCGTCGACGAGCCAACATCAGGTCTCGACTCACAGACCAGTTGGGCTGTCTTGGATCTGCTCGAGAAGCTATCGAAAGCCGGTCAGAGCATTCTCTGCACCATTCATCAACCTTCTGCTATCCTGTTTCAGCGATTCGATCGTCTTCTCTTTCTTTCCAAGAACGGCCGCACTGTTTACTTTGGTAAGTGATGCCTTGTTTCTTCGGCACTCCTCTGTCCAGCCGTCGATTTGTGAAGACGCACTAACAGCGCCCTAGGAGACATTGGTGACCACTCCAAGACCCTCACTGACTATTTTGAGCGAAACGGCGCCCCGGCTTGTCATCCTGGAGAGAATCCAGCTGAATGGATGCTCGAAGTCACTGGAGACGCCCCAGGAAGTCAATCCGACACTGACTGGCACCAAATCTGGCGTTCCAGCCCGGAGTATCAAGCCGTCCAGGACGAATTAGCTCGCCTACGGTCTCTCGGCGCTGAACAATCATCCAATGACGCTCATGATCCTGCCTCTTATCTCGAATTCGCTGCACCTCTCTCAGATCAATTCTTCATCGTCATCCGCCGCGTTTTCCAACAATATTGGCGCACACCGACTTATATCTACTCCAAGTTCATCCTCTGCATCTCCGTCAGCTTGTTCATCGGTCTCGTTTTTCTCAACGCTCCTCTCACAATCCAAGGTCTTCAAAACCAGATGTTTGCTCTTTTCGAGTTCTGCAGTATCCTGGGACAACTGGTGCAGCAACAGCTACCCCATTTTGTTACGCAACGAAACCTGTATGAAGTCCGTGAGCGTCCTTCAAAGACGTATTCTTGGAAGATCTTCATGTTCAGTCAGATTATTGTCGAAATTCCCTGGAATATTCTGGCTTCCGTTTTTATGTGGGCGTTCATTTACTTCCCTGTCGGGATGTACAAGAACGCTGATGTTTCGGGACAAAGTGCAGAGAGAGGTGCCCTGTCCTGGCTACTTTTCCTACAATTTCTTTTGTTTACATGTACCTTTGCCAACATGTGCATTTCTTTTACTGATTCAGCTGAAGGCGGAGGCAGTACCGCTAACCTCCTCTTCATGCTGGTATTCTTCTTCTGTGGCGTCCTGGCCTCACCAACTTCCATGCCGGGTTTCTGGATTTTCCTCTACAGAGTCTCGCCGCTCAACTATTGGATATCGGCTGTCTTATCTACCGGAATCGCCAACGTGGACATTACATGCGCGACCAACGAGTATACCACCATCATTCCACCGGCGAACCAGACTTGTGGCGACTACATGGCTAAGTACATATCAACCATGGGAGGTTACTTGTTGGATCCTGATGCCACAAGTGATTGCAAGTACTGCAAGATGAGGGAGACCAACACCTACTTGGCAGGCATCAGCTCTCACTACGACGAGAGATGGCGCAATTTCGGCATTGGCTGGGCTTACATTGTTTTTAACATCATTGCTGCCTTGGTTCTGTACTATTTGGTTCGAATGCCAAAGAGGAACAAGAAGCTCTAGACTAGTGCCGGGTCGCTAGAATGGCAGAAAGAGGAGGGGACCTCGACAGCTTACATTTACTTTCAGTTATGTATTTATAGACAGTTCAGTTGAGTACTCGCCTGGGATACCTGGGGGGTATTAGCGTGGTTTGCAGTAGATATTTCGAAACTGATAGAGCGGCAATGGGGAGATGATAGACGCACGGAGGTATAGACGCCGTCAACGTCGTGGACTCAACATACATTATGAAATCGCAACTCAGATAATACAGTATGGTAACTGGGACTAGTAAAACTGCGATATGAATTCCCCTGATACTTCATGTTGACTTAAAAGTCTCAAGAAGGCAAGAAGCCCATGTCCAGCCTACTTCAAAATATCTTTGGTCCAGCCGTGCCTTGTCTCTCGGTTCTCCCAAATTGGCGAAGACGGAGTTATCTGTTTCAAGCGCTCCAACGCGGCACAAATCCCATCCTTATCCACATCTTTTCCCTCGTAATACTCGTGCATTGCGTCTATCAGGTATAGGTCATCGGCTATTTCCGGCCAGTCTATCGATGACCGATATGACGTCGGGGGTTTGGTCGGGCTGAGGTAACGCTCGTATTTGTCGCGAAAGATGTGGTGATGCATGGCTGCATCCCAAGCATCCCAGCGCCAGCGGTTCTCGGAGGTAGCTCTGATGGGGAGAGGGTTCTCTATTGCAGTGGATTCGTCCTTTCCACCGAGCAAAAACTTCATCAGCTTCCCAAACTGATCTCTTGTGGGGGGGAATAGAGTATAAGGACCCCCTCGACGTCCCGCATGGAGGTACACTCCACTACACTATCACGGTGTTAGCATAGGTGCAAGGAACTGTCGAGCACAGATTACCTCAGTTTCCGATTCTCCTCTATCGAATAGGACGACCCCTCCAAAAATCTTTGCCTCAGCCCAGTAGGCTACGACATCAGCGACCCCGTTCGGGTACTGTTCAACGGCTGTATAAAATGCGTGGCAGAAGGCGGTGGGATATCGAAAAGAGTCCCAACGCGCCATATCTCGTGGCTGATTTATCCACTTTTCGTATTCACAGTGTTTGTGGTTTACTCCGTCAAGCTGATATATATGGACAGCAATCTGATGACACGACACAGCGAGTAGCTCAAGGAGGCGCAGGTGAAAGGCCATTGAGCCAAATACCGTCTCTGCAAAGGCACTAAGTAACTAAGAGTGAGTTTAGCATTCATTCAACGTGAGATATATGAGGTAGACTCGCAGGTAATTTAAAGCGCAGTCTCGTAAACGTAAAGTCTGATTGAAGCTCCCGAGCTCTCTCGATAACGCCCGGGCAGAGTTCATCATGTTGATCTGCCGGGTGTCCATCCTGCGGCCAGTGGAATTCTACATATGAGCGTCTAATAGGAAGTCCATCAATAATTTCAGCAAACGTGTGTTCTGCTGGGCCCGTCTTCAACACCCGCATAAGAGCTTGCTCAAAACCTTGACGATGACATCCGTCCAGAAACTCAACACTGAAGGACTCAGCTGGTTCGCTAAAAGCCATTTCAAGGGCTACCATAGAGGTACAGGGAGAGGGAGAGAAAGAGAAAACTGTCGTGCAAAACACCCATATTAGCCAATTGAGCCGAGAAAATGGTGGTTGAAACAGCGTAATGCGGCTTCCAAATAGCGAACCAATAAGAATGAAAGAAATATGAGAGTTGAGCTGAGAGATGACGCAGATCAGCCCACTGGAGTTCGGATCTGCGGGATTATGAGGAGAAAAGGAGGTTCGCTCAAAACCTCCGCATCTGCTCGCCCCTTTAAGGACTTACAGACACAGCAGAGGCTCAAGGGTCAGGCGCTGTTGTGCAATGCGCCTTTCGTAGTTGCAAATAGCTAAGTAACGGTTCAGGGAGACTTATCTCATCGGTTTAAATGTCTTGTTCAGTTCTTCGCGAGACTGGATGTGCCAACTGTTCTATAAACATTGACTGGTAACTGTGGGGTCAGGGAATTCACTAATTACGCCTAAAATGACCAACCTTCCGCCTGAAATCAGGTTCTACGGGCGGCCAGCCCGAAACTGTGGTGATACCTGCTCAGTGTTTTGATTGGTTGAACCTTCAGGTACTCTATTTCTGGCAATGCCTTCATTTTACTTTGCTGACCTCGATGATCTGTATGACCAGATGACATTGGGAACAACTGGCCTGTTTCAGAGTGATGGTTTTTGCTAGAAGATTCCATGGCAGCGAGTATTATAATTACAGGTCCACGTGTTCTAGAACTGATTTCTCTAATAGAAACCACTGGACAGTTAATTGAGGTCCCCAAGGCCTGTTGATGGCATAGCGGCCCAACTCAACCATGAAACACCCACGTGTACATGACCTACGTTGTTTAGTACTGTAGATAGTCGAATAAGAGTATCGGAGGATACGCAATAAAACGAGGTGCCTCTTCATTACGGGTTGCCAAGATGCTGTACAGGCCATTTATACTTGTTTTTCCTAGGCACATCGTCGGCTGCGGTGCAGCACCTTGTATTTTGAAACGCGATGGCACTGGGAAGGGGTCTGAAGCCCTATGATTACTAGACGATGGCATTATTCCGTGGCACAAGCCTGTGGAATCATGTCTCTGGCATACCCAAGTCACCAGGCTTGAACCTGAGTGCATGGTATTTTTAGCGAAGTGAAGCGGTGCTCTTGGTTGGTCCTCAATATGTCTACTCCATACCTACCTTATAATTCCACGGTAATTCAGATAATTGAGGCCAGCGTTGGGCTGGTGATATTTCTTCGCCTACTTAACTCTCCAGAATTCCTTTGATTCTAAACCAAACGTCTCCCTTCTGTGAAGTCTCGTTGCATGTCCTCTTTCTCCTTGTCCTTTTCCTACCATGAGTAGCCTTATGCCTCGAGACTTCACAGTAAATGGGATTCAACGTTTTGGTATCACTCTTGCAGGCTCACCAAGTGAGCCCCTGCAGGAGAATACGGAGGAGTATACCGCGGTAAGCTTGGCAAACTCAACACCCCCGACACCTCCCAACACCTGCTTATTCTTAGTAGCTGGCTTTTGCTGTCCATGCCGGCATCTCCATTCTCGAAAAGACTGCCGGCCGTCGAACCATGAAGCGCCTTGGAACCGAGCTTGTTCAAGCAAGGCTCCTCGGAGGTAATGGCTTCCAATTTCACGGAGACCAGTATCAAGTGGCCGAATATGTGGACAAGTTCCTCCACGCCATTCGGGGCAACTTCCCTCGTGTCATCTTGGACAGCCTTGGCCCTGACGTGATTGCTGAAGCAAGGCGCATCCAATGTGAGGATCACAGCTTTTCCCAGTATAACCCCAAAAGAGCTGGCGGGATCTATTACAATCGTTCTGTACGTAGTCCAGGGTCCAGTTACGAATGAATTCACACTGATGGTCCCTAATACTGATTCATGCCTTAGCGAGTCTCCCAGATGGCGTCGGCTGCCCGAGAGGCCAACAATAAGAGCTCTCACGGCAGGAAAATGGCCGCACGCTTTAGGACGTTTCTGTTTATGTTTGCTGTAGCCACTGCTCACGAGCTTACCCACCTCTTTGTCGGATATCTCGCTCAAGGACAGGACTCTACACAGTCATATACGCCACCAACCCTGTCGCATTTGAACTATGCCGGACCCAGCTGGGGTGAGTCTGAACACTGGCTGGAGAGCCGCTTATTTGGCGGCTCAATTGAGTTCTATAGAGATATTTCAGATTACGATGGTCAGGTGTGTTAAGCCTTGAAGACTACACCGCAAACCCTGAAGCTGATTGAGAAAAGGCCGGTATTCCATACGTTCTTGATTCAAAGGCCCGTGCGAAAATGATTCTTTCAACTTGCGTCGATGAACTCGTGACGAACATCGGAGGTGACTGGGCCACTCCACATAACATGCTTACTTGAACTGACACATCTGAAAGAGTTCGATACCTTCCCCTTCACTACGTCTGACGAGGCCCTAACGACCGAGGAGAGGAGGGAGAAGGGTTTGCTCAGCATGGGGACAACATACGTTAATGATACACCGTCAAGCGGTACATTCATGCGCTCGAGGTGTGAGGGACCGGCCCCGTTGTATGATATCTCAGCCAGCGAGCTTTGTCGGGTTCCTCTCGAGCCGAGACGGGTCTTGATCAAGATCCGGGTAGCTTGATGTACTTAGACTGCAAACTACATACGAATATGCCTCTTATACAGAGCCTTGCAAGCCTTGAAAAGGCCAATCCTAGTTGGTGCTCGTCGATATGATAGCACTGCATGGGGATTACCATGGTCACGGACCTTTCAAGAGAGGCTATCAAAACAGTCACTGAACTAGACATTTAGACGTGTAAATATTCAGGTATCACTCGTCAGAGTCACCGTTTCTCTTTCTGTTGGTCGATGCCCAGGCCAGAGCCCAAGGACCATTAGGCTGCAAGGTTGTCGGGCAGCTGCAAAGCCTCGCTGCCTTAACCTCCTGTGTTTTGTGACATTATGTTGCCGCTGTGGCAAGTATTGGAACGTGTCTGTCTTGTTATTGTTGTTGATGGCCTCTTTCTCAGACGTCATCGATGATAGGAAGCAGCCTCGCGGTTGTGTAACACGGCGTGCAGCGCATCGAAACGATGGGCAAATGACAAGACATAGGTGCCAGACTTGGTATGAGAAGTGCGACGAGGCGAATAAGACCGTCATTTTCGTCGTTAACCGGCGCGTTATCAGGCTGGCACGTGTAGCATTTATTGCTAGCCGATGGCCTCAAGGACGATCAACATTGAGCGCAGTAAACGGTAGCCAGTCAGTAAGGAAAGGCTCAGATCCATGTTCAAGGTCTCGTGCAAAACCATTCCGCGACATTTTATCATTTGCTCGTATAATTCTTCGCTTAGATACCATTTATTTCCAAGTTTTGTGTGATCAAACCCCAGGTGATATGGCAACTACGAGAAAGGAGCTAAGTGTCAAATTACATAAACAACAGCGTCGGGCAAATTTGATGAACCTACAGTATTCAAAAGTTCATATACACTAACTCAAGGTCCTTCTTTTTATTTCAAAAAGTGTCTATCCTGGAAACCTAAGGGAGGCCTCACGCCTCACAGCCTGATTTTCTGGGCAGGCAGTCCTGCGGCCATGTGGTACACATGGTATTGATCCAACTCGGGGTTTCCATAGCTTTGATTGTTGCCTAAGTGCCTCCATCTCAAACGTGAGAGTCAGGGAATAGCTAGACTTGGACGAATTGCCACAAAGTCGTTCCATGCTTGGTCCTCAGCACACTTCCCCCATCTTCCTGAGCCGTAACCATCATCATCTCACTAGACCAGTACGGCATCAACAGTTGATAGCCACCATCAGGGTGGTGCCGTGGCACCATCAACTCCCAGTCATTTTGAACCCGAGTAGATGCAAGCATGCCGTTAGCACCGTCGTGTCCCATATACACGCTGCCCTTTGTGTTGAAAAATCCAATGTAGTTGTGGCTCTCGACGCATAGCCAGTGATTGTTGGCATTTGGGTCTTTTTCAATGTCTTGAAGGTAAAGGCCGGTGCTCGTGAGTGTGATGGCACGATCGGTGCCTTTTTCGATGATCATGTACGTGTTGCCAGGCCAGGGAACCTGATAGCTGCGGCTGTAGCGGGGATCATCAGTCGCGATGGTAGTTGATGGAGGTGTCAAGACGGAGGCGGCACTTGTTGAAGCCTCCGTCTCGGCATCGTAACTGTCACTTTTGGGATCCATGGTGCTTGAGTCTTGAGGTTTGCGGTTATTGCGTAAATTCTGAGCCTCGTTCTCTTGTTTCATCCCTGATAAGGCCCTGATGCCAATCGTCTATCAGTCTATCAGGGATTTTAGCTCGGGACATTGTATCGCATAAAATTAGCGTACCCACCGTCATATATCAAAACCCCGTTAAGCTCAACACCACTCCTTCCCTCACCGCCTTCCCCCGCAGCCGTTGAAGTCATCGTGATGCTAATACTCGAGCCGTAGTGATATCGCCCTTTGATAGTCAAAATGAGGCTATCGAGACGCCAGAATTTCCAAGATGCCTCTGCGTTCCCGGCTCCCACTGCGAAATTCGGTGGCACGCACAGAGTCGCCGGCTGAAGCGTCAACGGCGCCGTCCAGCCAGCCGTCAAGGTCCGCGTCAGCTATAGGCGAGGGATCTAAAGGGCGAGGGGATTACTAACGCGAAGATGACGCGAGGAAGTCAAAGAATCCGACGAGTTGGCATTAGTCTAAGGAGTAAGAGATATACTTCCTCGAGAGACTATTAGAAGCTCGTCGTCAGGGAAAGCTAAAGGTAAAGAAGGGGTCTACCTATAAGTTGCTCTTTAAGACGTTTATCCTTAGCTTCCAAAGGAGGTAGCTAGAGGCCTAATAGGCCCCGAAGATAATAACGATAAAGATCACGCAGATTAAGAGCTTTTAGCGGGCCTTTAAGGATATAAAATACTACTCTAGATCTTATTATAAATATAAGTCTAGTCTACTATTAATAAGTGAGGATAATAAGAATCTCTACATTGAGAAGTATAGTTCTTTGGGGAGTAAGATCGCTACGGAGGGTCTACCTATCTCTAATAACATCAACTTCGAGGAATATAACGAGATCTTCTTAGACAATAAGCCCGCCGGGAAGTAGATTTACCCACCTAGAGACCGCACCTATTGGCAAGGGAGAACCCGCGGCTGGGTAACGTAGATCGAGGCGGTGGAGGAAGCGGTAGAGGAGGCGGCGGCGGCTCACGATATAATAGAGGAAGAGGCGGCGGATAAAGTCGAAGTTAAGGAGGGAGCGGCACTAAGAGACGACTATATCTTCATCTCCTCATCACAGGATACATAGGATAGTCAGTAATCTCTTCCTATATCGCGGGATCACTCTCGTAAAGCTAGAAACTTACCTAGTCGCCGGTCAACGGCCTCGTCGCCTCCCCAGACTCGCTAGCGCGCTTAGAATCGCTCTACCTCTCGTCCCGTGAGTAATATACCACTAAATAACCCTTCTATTAATCATCGAAGGAAGAGGAAGTATAATAAAGATCGTAATAGTATGCCCTAGGGGGAGATAAAAGAGATTCTAATACATTAAGAGACCCAGAGGACTCATAATGTGGTTTCTTATGCCCGCCCAGTCGGCTCGTAGGATATAGAGAAGGCTATCGCTAACTATGAGGAGGTTATAAAAGAGAAAGAGCTTTCGCTAATGATCCGGGTGATCTATTGGTTCTAGGAAGATCCGGGCAACGCTATGGTATAAAATACATTAGGTTTAATTACTACGAAGGAAGCTTAGATTACAAGGAAGATTAGGCCCGTAGCTAAGCCTCGTGAGTAAGCTTATAATAACGTATATAATAAGCGAGTCGGACAGACAAGCGAGTCGGACAGCATACTGTGCAGCTAAACTAAGTAATTTTAAATTTTCTAAAACTAGCTATAAAATGTACTAAGGTCTAAAAAATCATTTCTAACTAAATTAGAGAAAAAGTCATGGGATAAGAATTTTTCTAGATTTTTTTAAAAAAAATTTAACTTGTTAATTTGAAAAGTTTTAAAAAAGACAGTGCGAATAAGCTTTTTCTTAATAACTATAGAGAAAAAAATATTCAAAATTTTAGAAAATTTCCTCATGTAAAAACCTATTTAATTACCCTAATTTGAAATTTTTAGCTACTTTAGGCCTAGTTTGAACTTTTAAGAATTTTCCTAAAATCGCGCTTTAAGGTGTATTTTACGATGTCCGGCTCGCTTGTCTGTCCGACTCGCTTATCATGTACGTTAGTCTATAGTATTAATATCAACCTATATAATCAGATTGGCCTAAAAGCTGCTTTTTATATATAAATTAGGGTATTTTTTAATACCTCTATACTAGCCTTAATATCTTTATTATGGCCCTTAATAAAGGGCCTCTTTTTTTCTTACCGCCGCCGCTCTCACCGCCCCCGCATTCATAGTTACAACTCCTTCCTTTTCACTCTCCGGCTTAGTTAACTTTATCGCTAATAGCCTTACGCCCTCGCCGCCCTCTAATTCATTCCTTAAAGCCATGCTGAGTCTATATCTACGCCGCAATATACTCTCGTATGCGCCTACTAGCTTAAAAAGGCACAATAGAGTCAGCACAAGCTCTAGCCGCCTCTATAATATCTCTCTCTTTTTCTATTAGTACTTCCTTAAGTAACCTCCTCTCCTTAGTAGGTTCCCTCCCCTTGTTTAAGATAAAGTTATATATAGCCGCCGTGGTATATATAATAAGCTACTAACTATTAAGATTATACTTAGGAGGGTAGCCACATAGGATTACGAACTTCCTCTTCTATATACCAAAGGTCCGCTTAACTACCTGCCGTAACTTAGCGTAGCCATAAATAAATACCTCTTCCTCGCAGTCTGGCAGCGTTTCTCGGTCTCGGAAGTCTTTTAGGTAGTATATATATCTTATAAATGGCGTTAAGATATTATATCTCGAGGGAAATCTAGCATTAGTGAGATAGAAGTAGCCACGAGGAAGTATAAGCTTCCACGGGTCTACCTATATAAGGGTAATCCGAAGCAATACGGAGTCGTAAATAGAGCCTTCTATACCTACGAGTATATATATAAACCGACCTTCAAGGTTAACTACGGCTAATATATTCTAAGAGACTTAACTCTTCCTTGACTACTACCTTCCTTACTGCTTAAGGGCAATAAATACATATATATAAGTCCTATTTATTGCCCCTATAGCACTATTAAACTATATAGAATCCCTATTTAATTCTATATTAAGAGAGAGCTCCCTTGCCGTCGGCTATATCACGAAGCGGTTATATAGATAGAGTAGCAGCCCGATAATCTTATGGAATACCCTCGAGACTGTGCTTTAGTTAATAGAGAAGATCCCAGCCGTGTTCCTCTATATAGCGCCAAAGGCGAAGATCCAGAGGATAATTAGTAACTTCTGCTCTAGATATATCTCCTAACTATCGCCGGCGATAATATTATTTCAAAGCCATTTTGTCACGACCTAACATGCACCCAACCACGACAGACGCACGTGATTCCCCACAACCGAAAGACAAGACCAATCAAAAGAGGATTACCACCATAGCTAGATCACTATGATCCCAGGATTACTATAATCTAAGGATTACTATAATCTAGGACGATTATAATCCCCTTATAAAAGACTTAGTATATAATATATACCTATATATACTTTCTTATATACTAGCTACCTTAGCTATTAATATAACTTAGTTATACTTAATACCTATAAATATATTACTAGATATAACTTATATTACCTTTTAAGGCTATATAATATTCTCCTCTATTAATATAAACTAATATAACCGGTTTATCCCTTAAGAATCCTATAATTATTATATATTAATAGCTCTTATTTAGAGGATTGTTTATATTACTTTAAATAATATTAAACATAATAGCTATTTAGGCTACTCCTAATAATAACTATTAATAGGTTCTACCTATTAATTACCCCTCTATACCTATCGCACTTATCCTAGCTAATACTAAGGATAAAAATATAAATAATATAGAAAGCTCTAATAATAAAGAAGTTAAGTAGCTCCGAGCCTAGATTACTATTATAAGCACCGAGATAAATAGACTCTATAACCTTATTAAAAGAATAGACTAGACCTAGCGCGACTAAAATATATAATATATTAACGACGCTTAAAGGCTTAATAGTATCGCTATCGCTGCTATATAAGGAAAAGATATAAGAGAAATCTTAAAGCTAGACCCCCTAGAGAAATTTAATAAAATTATTTATAGGCTATTAATATTTCTTATATAGCTATATATATTTATAATATACTACCCTATATAGTTTATTATAGTATTTAATAAGGTCTAATATGCTATAGGATAATTAATTAAAAATGCTATGGCTTAGTTTAAACCTATTATAAAGGAATATCTTATTAAACTATTTATTAAACTTTCCCCTTAGACTATAAACCTCTACTCTAGCTTTAAGACTTTTAAAACTATACTTAGATAAGCTTTTAAAATAATAAATAAAAAATCCTAGGTAAAAAAAGATATTAAAGTACTCTAATAAACCTACTCTATATTAAAGTATAGCATTAAATACCTCTAGCTTACCTTAAAGCTTAATTAGGACTAGGAACCCTTAATATCCTTTTTCTTTAATAGATTTAAGAAGGAAATTTAAGCTAAACTCTATAAGGAAGAATAACTTAATAACCTTATTAATTATATCAGTAGAGCTATTAAAATTAATAAATAATAATTCTCTTAGAAAAAACTATAGAACCCTAAGTTTAGGAGTAATAAGGTTAATACCCCCTGGTTTAATGCTAACTAGGGATATATTTAAACTAATACCTCTTATAGAATATAACCTAGACCTATATAGCTCGGCAGCGCCTAGTAAAGACCCTTAATTATTAAATATTATTATTACTATAAGAAGGGCTATAAGGCTAATATATATAAAAAGAAGTAATGCGATATCTAGGAAGGATATTATTAACCTAGGCTATAATAACTATTACCTAAAGGAAAGAGATAGGTAAGGTTTATAGAAGCTAATAATAGACCCTAAATAGCTATCTAGATTACTAAGACCCTTAGTATAATACATATAAGATATAATAATACTAGCCTCTATCCCGGAGAAATAATTATACCTTATAACTAAATATACTTTATAAAAGAATAATTTAAATATAATAATAAACCCTAGAAAGGAAAATACTATATAACTATATAACCCCCTAAAGTAAGATAATTTTACTTTACTAATAGATCGAAATAATAATTATTACTAGAACCCGCTTATAAGCTAGCTAGGGCCTAGGGTGCGAGGACTATCGCAATTACCCGACGAGTTAAGTACTATAACTAAGACCCTAATTATAGCTTAGCGATAGAAGTATAATAATAACTAGTTACTACCTAGATCTAAAACCAATATAATTAAAAGATAAATAATAACTTATAGAAGGAAGAATATTATCTATAGCTTTATAATAAATAAAGTAATTAATATTAAAATACTCTTAGGGAATAATATATCTAGATAGCCTAAGAATATATAGATATAGCGAATATATAAGATATCTATATCTACGCTCTATATTAAGCAATAGCTAAAAATCCTAGACTCCCTAAAGTATTATTCGGCATATAAAATAACATCTAAACCTATCCTATATATAAAGAATACCCTAGTATCTTATAGATATTATATTATTACTATAAATATAAAGAATACTTAGAAGGGAAATAAAAAAATAACTATTTTTTAATCCCTCTACCCTATTAGCCTAATAATAAGCTATACCTTTAGTACGAGGTAGAAAGATATAAGGTATACTATTAGTATGAATCTATTTCTATTGCTATACTATGGTATTACTAAAGGCTATATAAGGCAACCTAGGAATATAAATAATGCGACTATAAGATTAAGAGATAATAAGAATAAGTTATTAAATAAGAGAGACTAGAAATTACCCCGGCTATAGAAATAAAAAATAATAACTTAGATATAAAAGATATTCCTATTAGGGCATACTATAAAGAAATAGCTATAGGCTCTTAATAAAGCCTACGCTACGACATATAAGACGATAAATATACCCGCTTAGTATACCCTAGGCATAAAGAAATCTCATAGATCTCCTATAAAGATTACTAATATAATATATATATTTAAAGTAAGCGAGAAAATAACTATTTCCTAGTATAGCTATAAGGACTAAACGATAAGCTATACCTTGCCTACGAAGTATATATATATAAGGTTAAAGGATAAAATAAAGCACTTAGCATAGCTAATATCTATTTTTTCCCTAATAATAATAGATTAATTACCCTTAAATAATAATTTATTATCGCTATATAGATAACTATAACTAATTAAGAATAAGACCTAGATAAAAGTTACCCTAGCACTAAGGTAGCCCTCTATAATAAAGAAATATACCCATGGCATAGGCTATATATTAAGGCTATATATAATAGATTTAAATAAATAGTAAAAGAAAGATTTAACTTTTGTATGCAAAATAGAAGACCTAGAGATAAGGAATAGTATTAGAAGATTTAATTATACCTTAGAAATAACTAAAGACCTATAGATAGGCTCCTATAGGACTACGCTAACTATATTAGGCGCGGCGAGCCTAAAGATACTAATTAGTAAGCAAATAATAGCTTTTAAAAATAATAAGATAGTATAAGAGATAATTATAATTATAAGGCATATATAGATAGCGAATATAAATTTAATTACTTTAGTTATGCTATATGAATATTAAAAAACTAATTATCTTATCTAATATAAGGCAATAAGTAGATAAATAAAGGAATAAGCTACCTAGGAAGGCCCTTTACTCTATAAGTAGAGAATATAAATAATAATACTTAGAATTAAAAATATAAATTAAAAGAGAATAATTAAATACTTTAATAAATAATAGAGCTAAGTAGAACTATTTTAATCTAATAATAGTAAATAGGCTTAGGCTACTATAGAGGCATAAATAAGAGCCCTATATAATATATAACCTCGAAGGAATACCTTTTAATTATAATAATAAAGTTATTAACTATAAGATTAATTACCTTAAAGTTTTTATTAAAAGAAAAAACTAAGGAATCTTATTTAATATTATATTAAATTAGAGCTATAATTTTATGCTTAGGTACCTATAATTATGATATTATAACTTATATTTTAACTAGAGAATTAGCTAGATACTCTCTTATAATACTAAGATATCCTTTATATTAGATAATAACTTAGATTAAAGATCTTAAACTTTTATTAATAATAGAGAAGTTAGGTAGAGATAAATATAAAATATTTCTCTACCTATAGGGATAAAATATAAATATTATAATAAATAAAAATAATAATAATAATAAATAATTATATAAATTATATAATAGTTCTATATATTAGAAAAGGACCTCGAGAGGCCTAAGAAGGATAACCTAGAAGAAAAATAACTTAAAAATATACCCTAGTAATATAAAATCTATAAATAACTCTTTATAGAAGAATTTAAAATAGGTTTACTAGAATATACCTTATATAACCTTAAGATTAAGTTTATTAATAGGAAGTAACCTAGCTTTAGTAAACTCTACTTACTTAATAAAGCATAACTTCTAGTATTAAAGGAATATATTAAAGATATAATATAGAAAAGATATATTAGGGAAAGTAAGTTATTTATTAAATACCTTATTATATTTATTCTAAAGAAAAACGGTAAGCTCTAGCTTTATATTAACTTTAGAATACTTAATATTATTATAGTTAAGGATTATATATTATTACCTTTTATTAGCGAGTTAAAGGATTAATTTTTTAAAATAAAGTACTTTACCGTACTTAATCTTAAAGGAGCCTATAACCTTATTTAGATTAAGAAAAGATATAAATAGAAAACTACTTTTTATACTAAGTATAGACTATTTAAGTACCTTATTATGCCTTTTAGACTTATTAATATACCGGCTATATTCTAGCGAATAATTAATAATATACTATAAGAATACCTAGATATATTTATTATATATTACTTAGATAATATCCTTATCTTTTCTAAAATAGAAAAAGAATATATAAAATATATCTATAAGGTATTATAGATGCTATAGGACGCTAAGTTATTAATAGAACCTAAGAAAAATAAATTTTATACCTTAGAAGTAGAATTCCTCGGATATATTATCTCTTATAATAAGATATATATAGACCCTAAGAAGGTCTTAGTAATTAAGGACTAGAAGGAATTAACTAATATTAAGGAAATATAAGCCTTCCTTAGATTCGCTAACTACTACTATAGGTTCCTTTAAGCCTTTAGAAAGATTACTATATTATTAATAGAACTTATAAAGAAAGATAAAACCTTTATATTTAAGAATAAAGCTAAAAAATCTTTTAATAAAATTAAAGGACTTATCCTATAATAATTATAGGATTCCCAAGGGATAAACTAGTTATACTAGTTTATATTAGTAAAGAAGAATATTATATAGCCTTAAAGGGTAATATAAGTTATATCTAATAATATACTTAAGGGTATTAAGTATAATTAAGTTATATTAATAGCTAAGGTATAACGATCATAGGATTCCCAAGGGATAAACCGGTCGTGCTGGTTTATATTAGTAGAGGAGAATATTACGTAGCCTTAAAGGGTAGTATAAGTCACGTTTAGTAATATGCTTAAGGGTATTAAGTATAACTAAGTTATATTAATAGCTAAGGTAGCTACTATATAAGAAAGTACATGTAGGTATATGCTATATACTAAGTCCTTCGTGAGGGGATTATAATCGCCCTAGATCATAGTAATCCTTAGATCATAGTGATCCTAGGATCATAGTAATCTAGCTATAGTAGTAATCTTTCTTTAATTGGTTTTTCTTTTAGTTATGGGGAATCATATATATCCGTTATAGTTAGGTATATATTAGGTCTTAATATAATATCTCCCCTTCCAAGGCCTTATCTATAAGGCCACTTAAATAATTACTTCTATATTCCTTTTTTATAGGTATAACTTAGACTTATAATATTTTCTAGGATATTATATTAATAAAATATCTAGTTATATTTCTAAATATCCTAACTAAAAAGTCAAAGAGTATTAATTTCTAGCCATAAGTATTAAACTATCACGTGAATTTATAGATATGCTATGCTTATATTATTTTAAATATTAGAAGGAATACTTAATAATAAAAGGCTCTTCGCGGTATAGCAAGTATATATATCGAGGTTATTCTTACGACGGGATATAAGTTATAAATTCTCGTAAGTCCGGTACCTTAATTTTATAGGACTCCCTTTTTCCCATGAGTCGCATTAATATATAAGTAATATATCGCTTAATTTCGTAAGAGAAGAAACTAGAAGAGGACGAAGAGAAGATAAATACTGACTTATTATAGCTTTATAAGGAGCTAGCAGAGCTTTAGGTAAAGATAGTATTAGCCGCGGGTTATTTGTCTAGACTATGGAAAACTAAGAATTTAGTTAAGGAGCGCCGTATTACTAAGTTCCAGCGGGGAATCTAGGGTCTAAAGGGTAAGGATTATCTAATAGAGGAGTTAAGTTATCGCGAGGAGTCTATCTAGGAGGAGCTTTAGTCCCTAAACTTAGAGGGGTTTAATTAGGTTTCTCTTAGCTTAGGTAGTTTTAATTTTAATCCCTTGCCTAATTCCTATAGAATTAATAGAAGTTCTTTAGAAGGTATTATACCCCCGTGAGATATTCTAGGGGTTCCTAGGTATTTTCTAAGTCTAGGTAATCTTTCTATTTAATAAAATATATTATTTTATTATTAATTTTATTTATATTAAGGATAGATTCTATAATATATTCTTTTAATTTATTAATTTTTATATTGGGGTTATTATTTATTTTAACCTAGATAGTATCTTATATTAACTTAAGTAATAAGATATAAAAGATTAAATAGAGCTTAACCTTAGGTAATAAGTCTAGTTTATAATTATATTTTAAGATTTTCTATTTAATTCTATAGGGTCTAATATATTTATAGTCGAGTTTTTTATTTTATTATTTTATTTTAATATTTTTTATCGCGAGGTAAATTATATCTCCCTCTAAAAAGGTTAGTCTCTTAATTTATTTTTTATTAATATAATTTATTATTTTATTCTTAATAAATTTAAGTTCTATATATATTTCTTTATATAAGTTATATAGCTAGTTATTAGTAAGGATTACTTTAGGGTTAATAATAGTATCTCGTGATTATTAGTAAGTATCTAGTATAAATCTAAAGTTAGTATAGGCTAGTATAGTCTTTATGCTTTTATTTATAGCTATATTATAGGCTAGCTAAGTAGTTAGTAGCTTTTTAACCTAGTTGATTTATTTATAATTAATATAGTATCGAAGGTATTACTTTAGTATCTAGTTTATGCGTTTTATTTATTTATCTATCTCCTTATAATATATAATAGAGAGCTTATAGTTAATTCCTAAGTATTTAATAAGGCTTTACTAAAACTTAGATATAAATAGTAGTCCTTAGTTAGTAATAATCTTGAGTAGTATATTATATATTTTAGCGATATAAAAATAAAAGAGATAAGCGAATTCTTTAGCTATGGTTAATTCTTTATATAATATAAAATAGGAAAATTTTATAAGTCTATTTATAATAATAAGAATATTATTATAGAAGTTTCTAGTTACTAGTTTTTTTAATAGGGGTAGTTTAGTAATAAAATCTATTATAATAGCTTCCTATAGTAACTAAGGTACCGGTAGGGGTTATAGTTTGCCGTATAGTTTATAGTATTATGCCTTAGTTTTTTTATAGAGGTCGTATTATTTAATAATAATTATAATAGTCTTTTTTATATTAGGAAATATATATATTATTTTAATATATTCTAGGGTTTTATTAATTCCTTAATATCTATAGAGTAGGTAATTATATATTTCGCATATAAGGTCATAGCATAGATCCTCTAGTACTTATTATTTATTAGTTTTCTAATTATTTAGTAATTATTTATTATACTCTAGGATTTTAATAAAAAGTAAATTCCCTTACTCTACTATATATATTATATTTAGGTATTATTATTACTTAATATATATAATTATTTATTATTATAGGTATCCCTTAGGGGTAAAGTATAGTAATTATTCCTTAGTTTTAATTTTTCCTATATCTAAATTAGGTCTATGGCTAATAATATCTATGCGGCTATTCTTTAATCCTTTAATATAGATAATAATATAATAAAATTTTAAAAGATATTTAGCGTATTATAATTATTATCCGCTAAGTTATTAGGTTATTATAAAGTAAGAGATATTCTTATAGTTAATATAGACCTTAATCTAATAATAATTTCTTAATAAATAATATCTAAATTCCTTAAAAGTATTAATAATAATAAGGAATTCTTTATTATAAATAAAGTAATTAAGTTTTACTCTATATAGCTTATAGGAGTAAAATATAATTAAGTATAATTATCTTTTATTATCTTATTATTTAATCTAAGCGCCTAGGGCGAAATCTAAGGCATTAGTTTCGAGTTTAATAGGTCGAGATAGGTTAAATATCTTAAGTATTAGTTCGCTTAAGATAAGTTCTTTAATTTTATTAAAAGATTCTTTAGCTTTATTCCTAAATATAAAGGTTTTATCTTTCTTTATGAGTTCTATTAATAGTATGGCGGTTTTCCTAAAGGCTTAGAGGAACCTATAGTAATAATTAGTAAATCTAAGGAAGGCTTATATTTCCTTAATATTAGTTAGTTCCTTCTAGTCCTTAACTACTAAGACCTTCTTAGGGTCTATATATATCTCATTATAAGAGATAATATATCTAAGGAATTCTACTTCTAAGGCATAAAATTTACTTTTCTTAGGTTCTATTAATAACTTAGTATTCTATAGTATTTATAATACCTTATAGATATATTTTATATATTTTTCTTCTATTTTAGAGAAGATAAAGATATTATCTAGGTAATATATAATAAATATATCTAGGTATTCTTATAGCATATTATTAATTATTCGCTAGAATATAATAGGTATATTAATAAGTCTAAAAGGTATAATAAGGTACTTAAATAGTCTATATTTAGTATGAAAAGCGGTTTTCTATTTATATCTTTCCTTAATCTAAATAAGGTTATAGGCTCTTTTAAGGTTAAGTATAATAAAGTATTTTATTCTAAAAAATTAATCCTTTAACTTATTAATAAGAGGTAGCGATATATAATCCTTAATTATAATAGTATTAAGCATTTTAAAGTTAATATAAAGCTAGAGCTTACTATTTTTCTTTAGAATAAATATAATAAGGTATTTAATAGATAACTTACTTTCCCTAATATATCCTTTCTATATTATATCTTTAATATATTCCTTTAATATTAGAAGTTATGCTTTATTAAGTAGGTAGAGTCTATTAAAGCTAGGTTACTTCCTATTAATAAACTTAATCTTAAGGTTATATAAGGTATATTCTAGTAAACCTATTTTAAGTTCTTCTGCGAAGAATTATTTATAGATTTTATATTACTAAGGTATATTTTTAAGTTATTTTTCTTCTAGGTTATCCTTCTTAAGCCTCTCGAGGTCCTTTTTTAATATATAAAATTATTATATAATTTATATAATTATTTATTATTATTATTATTTCTATTTATTATAATATTTATATTTTATCCCTATAGGTAGAGAGGTATCTTATATTTACCTCTACCTAATTTCTCTATTATTAATAAAAGTTTAAGATCTTTAATCTAAGTTATTATCCGATATAGAGGATATCTTAGTATTATAAGAAAATATCTAGCTAGTTCTTTAGTTAAAATATAGGTTATAATATTATAACTATAAGTACCTAAGCATAAGATTATAGCTTTAATTTAATATAATATTAAATAAAATTCCTTATTTTTTTTTTTAATAAAAACTTTAAGGTAATTAATCTTATAATTAATAACTCTATTATTATAATTAAAAGGTATTCCTTTAAGGTTATATACTATATAGGGCTCTTATTTATGCCTCTATAATAGCCTAAGCCTATTTACTATTATTAGATTAAAATAATTCTACTTAGCTCTATTATTTACTAAAGTATTTAATTATTCTCCCTTAATTTATATTCTTAATTCTAAGTATTATTATTTATATTCTCTACTTATAGAGTAAAGGGCCTTCTTAGGTAGCTTATTCCCTTATTTATCTACCTATTGCCTTATATTAGATAAGGTAATTAGTTTTTTAATATTTATATAATATAGCTAAAATAATTAAATTTATATTTATTATCTATATATACCTTATAATTATAGTTATCTCTTATGCTATCTTACTATTCCTAAAAGCTATTATCTACTTATTAATTAGTATCTTTAGGCTTGCCGCGCCTAATATAGTTAGCGTAGTCCTATAGGAGCCTATCTATAGGTCCTTAGTTATTTCCGAGGTATAATTAAATCTTCTAATATTATTCCTTATCTCTAGGTCTTTTATTTTATATATAGAAGTCGAATCTTTCCTTTACTATTTATTTAAATCTATTATATATAGCCTTAATATATAGCCTATGCCGTGGGTATATTTCTTTATTATAAAGGGCTACCTTAGTGCTAGGGCAACTTCTATCTAGGTCTTATTCTTAATTAGTTATAGTTATCTATACGGCGATAATAAACTATTATTTAAGGGTAATTAATTTATTATTATTAGGGAAAAAATAGATATTAGCTATACTAAGTGCTTTATTTTATCCTCTAACCTTATATATATATACTTTATAGGTAAGGTATAGCTTATTATTTAGTCCTTATAGCTATACTAAGAAATAATTATTTTCTTACTTACTTTAAATATATATGCTATATTAGTAGTCTTTATAGGAGATCTATAAGATTTCTTTATGCCTAGGGTATACTAAGCGGGTATATTTATTATCTTATATATTATAGCATAGGCTCTATTAAGAGCCTATAGCTATTTCTTTATAATATGCCCTAATAGGAATATCTTTTATATCTAAGTTATTATCTTTTATTTTTATAGCTAAGGTAATTTTTAGTCTCTCTTATTTAATAACTTATTCTTATTATCTCTTAATCTTATAGTCGCGTTATTTATGTTCCTAGGTTGCCTTATATAGCCTTTAGTAGTACTATAGTATAGCAATAGAAATAGATTTATACTAGTAGTATACCTTATATCCTTCTACCTCGTACTAAAGGTATAGCTTATTATTAGGCTAATAGGGTAAAGAGATTAAAAAATAATTATTCTTTTATTTTTCCTCTAGGTATTCTTTATATTTATAGTAATAGCATAATATCTATAAGATACTAGGGTATTCTTTATATATAAGATAGGTTTAGATATTATCTTATATGCTAAATAGTACTTTAGGGAGTCTAAGATCTTTAGCTATTACTTAATATAGAGTGCGGATATAGATATCTTATATATTTGCTATATTTATATATTCTTAGGCTATCTAGATATATTATTCCCTAAGAGTATTTTAATATTAATTACTTTATTTATTATAGAGCTATAAATAATATTCTTCTTTTTATAAGTTGTTATTTATCTTTTAGTTATATCGGTTTTAGATCTAGGTAATAGCTAATTATTATTATGCTTTTATCGCTAAGCTATAATTAGGGTCTTAGTTATAGCGCTTAACTCGTCGGGTAATTATAATAGTCCTCATACCCTAGGCCCTAGCTAGCTTACGAGCGGGTTCTAATAGTAGTTATTATTTTAATTTATTAATAAGGTAAAATTATCTTACTTTAGGGGGTTATATAGTTATATAGTATTCTCCTTTCTAAGGTTTATTATTATATTTAAATTATTTTTTTATAAAGTATATTTAGTTATAAGGTATAGTTATTTCTCTAGGATAAAGGCTAATATTATTATATCCTATGCGCGTTATACCGAGGGTCTTAGTAGTCTAGATAGCTATTTAGGGTCTATTATTAGCTTTTATAAACCTTACCTATCTCTTTCCTTTAGGTAATAATTATTATAGCCTAGGTTAATAATATCTTTCCTAGATATCACATTACTTCTTTCTATATATATTAGCCTTATAGCCCTTCTTATAGTAGTAGTAGTATTTAATAATTAAGGGTCTTTACTAAGCGCTACTAAGCTATATAGGTCTAGGTTATATTCTATAAGAGGTATTAGTTTAAGTATATCCCTAGTTAATATTAAACCGGGGGGTATTAACCTTATTACTCCTAAACTTAGGGTTCTATAGTTTTTTCTAAGAGAACTATTATTTATTAATTCTAATAGCTTTGCCGATATAGTCGATAAGGTTATTAAGTCGCTCTTCCTTATAGAGTTTAACTTAAACTTCTTTCTTAAGTCTATTAAAGAAAAAGGATATTAGGAGTTCCTAGTCCTAATTAAGCTTTAAGGCGAGCTAGAGGTATTTAGTGCTATACTCTAATATAGAGCGGGTCTATTAGAGTATTTTAATATTTCTTTTTACCTAAGATTTTTTATTTATTATTCTAAAAGTTTATTTAAGTATAATTTTAAAAGTCTTAAAGCTAAAATAAAGGTTTATAGTCTAAGGGGAAAATTTAATAAATAATTTAATAAGATATTCCTTTATAATAGGTTTAAACTAAGCTATAGTATTCTTAATTAATTATCCTATAGCATATTAGACCTTATTAAATGCCGTAGTAAATTATATAGGGTAATATATTATAAATATATATAGCTATATAAGAAATATTAATAGCCTATAGGCGGTTTTATTAAACTTCTCTAGGGGGTCTAGCTTTAGGATTTTTCTTATATCTTTTCCTCGCATAGTAATAATAATAATACTATTAAGCCTTTAGGTATTATTAATATACTATATATTTTAATCGCGCTAGGTCTAGCCTATTCTTTTAATAAGGTTATAGAGTCTATCTATCTTAGTACTTATAGTAGTAATCTAGGCTTAGAGCTACTTAATTTCTTTATTATTAGAGCTTTCTATATTATTTATATTTTTATCTTTAATATTAGCTAGGATAAGTGCGATAAATATAAGGAGGTAATTAATAGGTAGAACTTATTAATAATTATTACTAAGAGTAGCCTAAGTAGCTATTATATTTAATATTATTTAAGGTAATATAAGTAATCCTTTAAATAAGAGTTATTAATATATAATAATTATAGGATTCCTAAGGGATAAACTAATTATATTAGTTTATATTAATAAAGGAGAATATTATATAGCCTTAAAGGGTAATATAAGTTATATCTAATAATATACTTAAGGGTATTAAATATAACTAAGTTATATTAATAGCTAAGGTAGCTAATATATAAGAAAGTATATATAGGTATATATTATATACTAAGTTCTTTATAAGGGGATTATAGTTATCCTAGATTATAGTAATCCTTAGATTATAGTAATCCTAGGATTATAGTAATCTAGCTATAGTAGTAATCCTCTTTTAATTAGTCTTATCTTTCGGTTATGGGGAGTTATATGCGTCTATTATGGTTAGGTGTATGTTAGGTCGTAATATATCCTAAGCGAACTAATACTTAAGATATTTAACCTATCTCGACCTATTAAACTCGAAACCAATGCCTTAGACTTCGCCCTAGGCGCTTAGATTAGAAAATAAGATAATAAAGGATAACTATACTTAATCGCATTTTATTCCTATAAGCTATATAGAGTAAAATTTAATTACCCTATTTATAATAAAGAATTCCTTGCTATTATTAATACTTTTAAGGAATTTAAATATTACTTATTAAGAAATTATTATTAGATTAAGGTCTATACTAACTATAAGAATATCTCCTACTTTGCGATAACTTAATAACTTAATAAATAATAACTATAATACGCTGAATATCTTTTAGAATTTAATTATATTATTATTTATATTAAAAGATCAGAGAATAGCCGCATAGATGCTATTAGCTATAGACCTAATCTAGATATAGGAAAAATTAAAACTAAGGAATAATTACTATACCTTACCCCCGAGGAATACCTATAATAATAGATAATTATATATATTAGGCAATAATAATACCTAAATATAATATATATAATAAAATAAGGGAATCTACTCCTTACTAAAATCCTAGAGTATAATAAATAATTACTAAATAACTAGAAAACCAATAAGTAATAGGTACTAAAGGATCTATGCTATAACCTTATACGCGAAATATATAGTTATTAACTCTATAGATACTAAGGAATTAATAAAACCCTAGAATATATAAAAATAATATATATATTCCCTAATATAAAAAAGATAATTATAATTATTATTAAATAATACGACCTTTATATAAGAACTAAGGTATAATGCTATAAACCTTATAATAAATTATAACCCTTATTAATACCTTAGCTACTATAGGAAGCTATTATAATAGATTTTATTATAAAATTACCCCTATTAGAAAAACTAGTAATTAAAAACTTTTATAATAGTATTTTTATTATTATAAATAAACTTATAAAATTTTCTTATTTTATACCTTATAAAGAATTAATAATAGCTAAAGAATTCGCCTATTTCTTTTATTTTTATATTATTAAGATATATAATATACTACTTAAGATTATTATTAACTAAGGATTATTTGTCACGGCTAAATAATAGACCAGGCGGTCTATCCAGGCAAAACCCCGCCACGTAACTAACCCGCTATAGAAGTAAGTAAGACCTACCATAGCGAGAATAAGCGCTCCCATGCAACGCTTACTCATAATAACCTTATCTAAGTAAAACCAATAAGCACTATAGGCTTCCCATAGGTAAGCACTATAGTATATAGAATATATTTATTATACTTTCTTATATACCCGCTACCTTAGCTATTAATATAACTTAGTTATATTTAATACCCTTAAGTATATTACTAGATATAACTTATATTACCCTTTAAGGCTATATAATATTCTCCTTTATTAATATAAATTAATATAACTAGTTTATCCCTTAGGAATCCTATAATTATTATATATTAATAGCTCTTATTTAAAAGATTACTTATATTACCTTAAATAATATTAAATATAATAGCTACTTAGGCTACTCTTAGTAATAACTATTAATAAGTTCTACTTATTAATTATCCCCCTATACCTATCGCATTTATCCTAGCTAACGCTAAGGACGAAGATATAGACGACGCGGAAAGCTCTAATAATAAAGAAGTTAAGTAGCTCTAAGCCTAGATTATTGCTATAAGTATTAAAATAGATAGACTCTGCGACCTTATTAAAAGAATAAGTTAGACCTAGCGCGACTAAAATGCGTAATATATTAATAATACCTAAAGGCTTAATAGTATTATTATTGCTACTATATAAAGAAAGGATATAAGAGAAATCCTAAAGCTAGACCCCTTAGAGAAATTTAATAGAATTACCTATAGGCTATTAATATTTCTTATATAGCTATATGTATTTATAATATATTACCCTATATAGTTTACTATAGTATCTAGTAAGGTCTAATATGCTATAGGATAACTAACTAAGAATACTATAGCCTAGTTTAAACCTATTATAAAGGAATATCTTATTAAATTATTCGCTAAATTTTCCCCCTAGACTATAAACCTCTATATTAGCTTTAAGACTTTTAAAACTATACTTAGATAAGCTTTTAAAATAATAAATAAGAAATCCTAGGTAAAAAGAGATATTAAAGTATTCTAATAGACCTACTCTATATTAGAGTATAGCACTAAGTACCTTTAGCTCGCTTTAAAGCTTAACTAAGACTAAGAATCCCTAATATCCTTTTTTTTTAATAGATTTAAGAAAGAAGTTTAGGCTAAACTCTATAAGGAAGATTAACCTAATAATCTTATTAATTATATTAATAGAGCTATTAGAATTAATAAATAATAGTTCTCTTAGAAAAAACTATAGAACCCTAAGTTTAGGAGTAATAAGGTTAATACCCCCCGGTTTAATGCTAACTAAGGACGCACTTAAACTAATACCTCCTATAGAATATAACCTAGACCTATATAGCTCGGTAGCGCCTAATAAAGACCCTTAACTATTAAATACTATTACTACTATAAAAAGGGCTATAAGGCTAATATATATAGAAAGAAGTAATATAATATCTAGGAGGGATATTATTAACCTAGGCTATAATAATTATTGCCCGAAAGAAAGAGATAAATAAGGTTTATAAAAGCTAATAATAAACCCTAAATAGCTATCTAGACTACTAAGACCCTCGGTATAACGCGCATAGGATATAATAATATTAGCCTTTATCCTAGAGAAATAATAATACCCTATAATTAAATATACTTTATAAAAGAATAATTTAAATATAATAATAAACCCTAAAAAGGAGAATACTATATAACTATATAACCCCCTAAAGTAAGATAATTTTACCTTACTAATAGATCGAAATAGTAACCACTATTAGAACCTACTAGTAAGCCAGCTAGGGCCTAGGGTGCGAGGACTATCGCAGTTACCCGACGAGTTAAACGCTATAACTAAGACCCTAATTATAGCTTAGCGATAGAAGTATAATAATAACTAGCTATTACCTAGATTCAAAACCGACGCAACTGAAAGATAAATAACGACTTATAGAAGGAAAAATACTATCTATAGCTCTACGATGAATAAGGTAATTAATATTAAAATACTCTTAGGGAATGATGTATCTAGATAGCCCGAGAATATATAGATATAGCGAATACGCAAGATATCTATGTCTATGCTCTATATTAAGTAATAGCCGAAGATCCTAGACTCCCTAAAGCACCATTTAGCATATAAGACGATATCTAGACCTACCCTATATATAAAGAATACCTTAGTATTTTATAGATATTATATTATTACTATAAATATAAAGAATACCTAGAGGAGAAATAAAAGAATAATTATTTTTTAATCTCTCTACCCTATTAGCCTAATAATAACCTATACCTCTAGTATAAAGTAGAAGGATATAAAATATACTACTAGTATAAATCTATTTTTATTACTACCCTATGATATAGCAAGGGATTATATAAAGTAACCTAGGAATATAAGCAATGCGACTATAAGATTAGTAAATAGTAAGAATAAATTATTAAAATAATATAAAAAGACTAAGGAACTATATTTATTATAGAAAATAATAGCATAGATATAAAAGATATTCCTATTAGGGCATACTATAAAGAAATAGCTACGGGCCCTTAATAGAGCCTACGCTATAATACATAAGATAATAAATATACTTAATTAGTATACCCTAGGTATAAAGAAATCTTATAAATCTCCTATAAAGATTACTAATATAGCATATATATCTAAAGTAAGCGAGAAAACGATTATTTCCTAGTATAGCTATAAAGACTAAATAATAAACTATACTTTACTTACGAAATATATATATATAAGGTTAGAGGATAGAATAAGGCGCTTAGCGTAGCTAATATTTATTTCTTCCCTAATAATAATAGATTAATTACCCTCGAATAATAGTTTATTATCGCCGCATAGATAACTATAACTAATTAAGAATAAAACCTAGATAGAAGTTACCTTAGCACTAAAATAGCCCTCTATAACAAAGAAATATACCCATAGCATAGGCTATATATTAAGGCTATATATAATAGATTTAAATAAATAGTAAAGGAAGGATTTAACTTCTATACGCGAAATAGAAGACCTAGAGACGAGGAATAGTATTAGAAGATTTAACTATACCTCGGAGATAACTAAGGACCTATAGATAGGCTCTTATAGGACTATGCCGATTATATTAGGCGCGGCGAGCCTAAAGATACTAACTAGTAAGTAGATAATAGCTTCTAAGAATAGTAAGATAGTGTAAGAGATAACTATAATTACGAGGCATACGCGGATAGCGAATATAAATTCGATTACTTTAGCTATACTATACGAATATTAAAAAACTAATTACCCTATCCGATATAAGGTAATAAGTAGATAAATAAAGGAATAAATTACCTAAGAAAGCCCTTTACTCTATAAGTAGAGAATATAAGTAATAATACTTAGAATTAAGAATATAAGTTAAAGGAGAATAATTAAACGCTTTAGTAAATAATAGAGCTAAGTAGAATTATTTTAATTTAATAATAATAAATAAGCTTAGGCTACTATAGAGGCATAAGTAAGAGCCCTATATAATATATAACCTTAAAGGAATACCTTTTGATTATAATAATAAAATTATTAATTATAAGATTAATTACCTTAAGGTTTTTATTAAAGGAAAGAACTAAGGAATCTTATTTAATATTATATTAAACTAGAGCTATGATCTTATGCTTAGGTACCTATGGTTATGATATTATAACCTATATTTTAATTAGAAAACTAGCTAGATACTCTCTTATAATACTAAGATATCCTCTATATTAGATAACAACTTAGGATAGAGATCTCAAACTTTTACCTATAATAGAGAAGTTAGGTAGAGGTAAATATAAGATACCTCTCTACCTATAGGGATAAAATATAAATACTATAATAGATAAAAATAATAATAATAATAAATAATTATATAAATTATATAATAGTTCTATATATTAGAAAAGGACCTTAAGAGGCCTAAGAAGGATAACCCAGAAGAAGAATAACTTAAAAATATACCCTAGTAGTATAGAATCTATAAATAACTCTTTATAAAAGAACTCGAAATAGGTCTATTAGAATATACCTTATATAACCTCGAGATTAAGTTTATTAATAGAAAGTAACCTAGCTTTAGTAAATTCTACCTACTTAATAAAGCATAACTTCTAGTATTAAAGAAGTATATCGAAGATATAATATAGAAGGGATATATTAGGGAAAGCAAGTTATCTATTAGATACCCTATTATATTTATTCTAAAGAAAAATAATAAGCTCTAGCTTTATATTAATTTCTAAATACTTAATGCTATTATAATTAACGATTATATACCGCTACCTCTTATTAGCGAGTTAAAAGATTAACTTTTTAGAATAAAGTATTTTATTATACTTAACCTTAAGGGAGCCTATAACCTTATTTAGATTAAGGAAGGATATAAATAGAAAACCGCTTTTTATAGTAAGTATAAACTATTTAAGTATCTTATTATGCCTTTTAGACTTATTAATATATCTATTATATTCTAGTAAATAATTAATAATATACTATAAGAATATCTAGATATATTTATTATATATTACCTAGATAATATCTTTATTTTCTCTAAAATAAAAGAAGAATATATAGAATATATCTATAAGGTATTATAGATATTATAAGATACTAAGTTACTAGTAGAACCTAAGAAAAGTAAATTTTATGCCTTAGAAGTAAAATTCCTTGGATATATTATCTCTTATAACGAGATATATATAGACCCTAAGAAGGTTATAATAGTTAAAGACTAGAAGGAACCTATTAATATTAAGGAAATATAAGCCTTCCTCGGATTTATTAATTATTACTATAAATTCCTCTAAGCCTTTAAAAAGATTATTATACTATTAATAGAACTTATAAAAAAAAATAAAACCTTTATATTTAAGAATAAAGCTAAAGAATCTTTCGATAAAATTAAAGGACTTATCTTAAGTAAACTAATACTTAAGATATTTAATCTATCTTAATTAATTAAACTTAAAACTAATACCTTAGACTTCGCCCTAGGCGCCTAGATTAGATAATAAGACGATAAAAGATAACTATACCCTATCGTATTTTACTCCTATAAGTTATATAGAGTAGAACTTAATTACCCTATTTATAATAAAGAATTCCTCGTTATTATTAATACTTTTAAGGAGTTTAGATATTACTTCCTAGGAAGTTACTATTAGATTAAGGTCTATATTAACTATAAGAATATCTCTTACTTCGCGATAACTTAATAACTTAGTAAATAATAACTATAATACGCTAAATACCTTTTAGAATTCGATTATATTATTATCTATATTAAAGGATTAGAAAATGGCCGAGTAGACGCTATTAGCCGTAGACCTGACCTAGATATAAGAAAGATCAAGACTAAGGAACAACTACTATACCTTACCCCAGAGGGATACCTATAATAGTAGATAATTATATATATTAGGTAATAATAATACCTAAATACCATATATATAGTAGAATAGGGCAATCTACTCCTTACTAAAATCCTAGAGTATAATAAATAACTACTAAATAATTAGAAAACTAATAAATAATAAGTACTAGAGGATCTATGCCACGACCTTATACGCGAAATATATAATTACTAACTCTATAGATACTAAGGAATTAATAAAACCCTAGAATATATTAAAAAGACATATATATTTCCTAGTATAAAAAAGATAGTTATAATTATTATTAACTAATATAACTTTTACGCGAAAACTAAGGCATGACGCTATAAACCTTACGGCAAGCTATAACCCCTACTGATACCTTAGCTACTATAGGAAGCTATTATAATAGATTTTATTACTAAACTACCCCTATTAGAAGAACTAGTAACTAGAAACTTCTATGATAGTATTCTTATTATTATAGATAGATTTATAAAATTTTCCTATTTTATACCCTATAGAGAATTAATAATAGCTAAAGAATTCGCCTACCTTTTTTACTTTTATATTACTAAGATATATAGTATACTACTTAAGATTATTATTAATCGAGGACTATTATTTATATCTAAGTTTTAATAAAGCCTTATTAGATACTTAGGAATTAACTATAAGCTCTTTATTATATACTATAAGGAGATAGATAGATAGACGGAACGCATAAACTAGATATTGGAATAATACTTTTAATGCTATATTAACTATAAATAGAGTAACTAGGTTAAGAAGCTACTAGCTGCATAACTAGCCTATAATATAGCGATAAATAAAAGCATAAAGACTATATTAGCCTATACTAACTTTAGATTTATATTAGATATTTATTAATAATTATAGGATATTATTATTAACCCTAAAGTAATCCTTACTAATGACTAGCTATATAACTTATATAAAGAAATATATATAGAACTTGAATTTATTAGAAATAAAATAATAAACTATGCTAATAAAAAATAGATCGAGGGATTAACCTTTTCGGAGGGAGATATAATTTACCTCGCTATAAAAAATATTAAAATAAAATAATAAAATAAAAAACTTAATTATAAATATATTAGACCCTATAAAGTTAAATAGAAAATTTTAAAATATAATTATAAATTAGATTTATTACCTAAGGTTAAGCTTTACCTAATCTTTTATATTTTATTACTTGAATTAATATAAGGTATTATTTAGGTTAAAATAGGCAATAAACTAAATATAGAAGTTAATAGCCTAGAAGAATATATTATAGAAGCTATCCTCGATATAGATAAAATTAATAGAAAAACAATATATCTTATTAAGTGGAAAAACTACCTAGACTTAGAAAACATATGGGAACCCCCGGAGCACCTCACTAGTGCATAACGCCTTCTAAAAGATCTCCATTAATAACTTCGGAAGAAGGTAAGGAAAAATTATCTAAACCTAGCGAGCCCTAATCAATAAGATTAGAATATACTAGAGACTATATATCTAGCATAGCCTTAGACACTACTGGCACCTCCGGTTTATCTAAATTATCTATTAATTCGAGATTCCGACGAGTTAACTTAGTTCCCTTCGAAATCAAGGAATAACGCTAAGTACGCAGACGAGACAAACGAGCTAGGGATTCTTCTAACTCCCGTTGGCAAACTAATAACTCCCTCTGCGCCTACGCTAAGGACTCACGACGGGACTAAAAGAGCTCCTCCGCCGCCAACTCTTTAGTATTAATTCGCTTCGCCTTAGAAATAATCCTTGATATTAGGAAGTTAATTATTACCTAACTAATAGCTATGAAAATACGCATAAGAATTCAGAGAGACCCCTATTATATCGCAAAGATGGCCTAAATAAGTATATAAACCATATTTCTTACCGCCTTTAATTATTTTATAAACGGCTCTATGAGCCTAGTAGCGAGTATAAGGCATTACTTCGAAACCTATATACTTAATAAACTCTATAGAAATATAGCGATAATAGGTTAAATCGGCGATTTCGGTATAATTAGATTTCTTTTATTTTTTAGAAATATAGCTAGATATTATATTAGGATATATTAGTAGAAACTAAGGAAGCAAGATAAGGGAACTAATTAAGTTAAGAACGACGGTTACTTATGCGGCCTTAAGGACAAGACCACTAGAGGGGAGACATCATATCACGGCTAAGTAATAGACTAGGCGGTCTATCCAGGCAAAACCCCGCCACGTAACTAACCCGCTATAGAAGTAAGTAAGACCTACCATAGCGAGAGTAAGCGCTCCTATGTAATGCTTACTTATAATAACCTTATCTAGGTAAAACTAATAAGCACTATAGGCTTCCCATAGGTAAGCACTATAGTATATAAAATATATTTATTATACTTTCTTATATACCTGCTACCTTAGCTATTAATATAACTTAGTTATACTTAATACCCTTAAGTATATTACTAGATATGACTTATATTACCCTTTAAGGCTACGTAATATTCTCTTCTGCTAATATAAACCAGTATGACCGGTTTATCCCTTGGGAATCCTATGATTGTTATATTATTATTTACTTTAAAGTTTTAATAAAGCTTTACTAAATACTTAGGGATTAATTATAAACTCTCTATTATATATTATAAGGAGATAAATAAATAAATAAAATATATAAACTAAATATTAAAATAATACCTTTAATACTATATTAATTATAAATAAACTAACTAAGTTAAGAAACTACTAGCCGCCTAGCTAGCCTATAATATAGCAATAAATAAAAATATAAAGACTATATTAGCTTATACTAACTTTAGATTTATATTAGATACTTATTAATAATTACGAGATATTATTATTAACCCTAAAGTAATCCTTATTAGCGATTAACTATATAACTTATATAAAGAAATATATATAGAACTTGAATTTATTAAGAATAAAATAATAAATTATATTAATAAAAAATAAATTAAGGGATTAACCTTTTTAAAGGGAGATATAATTTACCTTATAATAAAAAATATTAAAATAAAATAATAAAATAAAAAACTTAATTATAAATATATTAGATTATATAAAATTAAATAAAAAATCTTAAAATATAATTATAAATTAGACTTATTACTTAAGGTTAAGCTCTATTTAATCTTTTATATTTTATTACTTAAATTAATATAAGATATTATTTAAATTAAAATAAATAATAACCCTAATATAGAAATTAATAGATTAAAAGAATATATTATAGAAGCTATCCTCGATATAAATAAAATTAATAATAAAATAATATATTTTATTAAATAAAAAGACTACCTAGACTTAAAAAATACCTAGGAACCCCTAGAATACCTTACTAAGGCATAATACCTTCTAAAGAACTTCTATTAACTCCGCTAAAACTAGGTAAGGGATTAAAGTTAAAATTACCTAGGCTAAAGGAAACCTAGTTAAACCCCTCTAGGTTTAGGGACTAAAGCTCCTCCTAAATAAATTCCTCGCGATAACTTAACTCCTCTGCTGGATAATCCTTGCCCTCTAGACCCTAGATCCCCCGCCGGAACTTAATAGCATAGCGCTCCTTAATTAAATTCTTAGTTTTCTATAGTCTAGATAAACGACCCGCGGCTAGCGCTATCTTTGCCTAAAGTTCTATTAGCTCCTTATAAAGCTATAATAAGTTAGTACTTGCTTTCTCCTTATCCTCCTCTAGTTTCTTCTCTTATAAAATTAAGCGATATATTACTTATATATTAATATAACTTATAGGAAAAGAGACCCCTATGAAATTAAGGCATAAGACTCACGAGAATTTATAACCCGCGTCTTATCGCAAGAATAACCCCAATAGATATACTTACTATACCGCGAAGAGCCTTCTACTATTAAGTATTCCTTTTAATACTTAAAATAATATAAGTATAGTATATCTATAAATTCGCGCGATAATTTAATACTTATAGCTAAGAATTAATACTCTTTAACTTTTTAATTAAGATATTTAGAAATATAATTAGATATTTTATTAATATAATATCTTAGAAAATATTATAAGTCTAAGTTATACCTATAAAGAAGGAATATAAAAGCGACTATTTAAATAGCCTTATAGATAAGGCCTTAGAAGGGGAGATATTATATTATGACCTAATATATACCTAACTATAATAGATATATATAATTCCTTATAACTAAAAGATAAGACTAATTAAAAGAGGATTACTACTATAGCTAGATTATTATAATCCTAGGATTATTATAATCTAAGGATTACCATAATCTAAGACAACTATAATCCCCTTATGAAGGACTTAATATATAATATATACCTATATATACTTTCTTATATATTAGCTACCTTAGCTATTAATATAACTTAGTTATACTTAATACCCTTAAGTATATTACTAGATATAACTTATATTACCCTTTAAGGCTATGTAATATTCTCCTCTGCTAATATAAACCAGTATGACTGGTTTATCCCTTGGGAATCCCACGATCGTTACATACTTATAGAGGTCAAAGAACATAGCCTTTAATATACGAAATAGGTCCCTAAAGACTAGCTCCAGGGCCTCGAGTACCCACTCGAAGTATGCTCTCGCGAGCTATGGGTTAGTGGTTTAGTAGATACCCTGCGTGACGAGATTACCGTAATCTCTTAGGCGAGGTGCCCTTCTATTCTAACCGTCAAAGAGGATAAATATCCTAAATAGCCTAAATAGTCTCTCTTAATCTATACTAATATTATCTTCGATTAGAAGCTTTATGAGAAACTCTTCCTCTATGCACTTAGTATTATCTAGGCGGTCCTGGGTAGCGAATAGGTGCATCCTCGCACGCCTCCTCACGCCCGTAGCGTCGTCTAAAGAGATCTCGGCATCGTTAATATCATTAGACAGCGAGAGGGCATTATCTAATAGCCCGGGGAGGTCAAGTTTATCTATCTTAGTTAATATATATCTCTGAATAGCTTTATATTAATCTACGGTTATCTCACATTGATCTGCGGTTATAACCTTCCTGCGTTAATCAGGGAAAGCGGCAGAAAGCTATCCGGATTGCTTCAAACGGCAAAGAAGGCGAGCTCCGGCGCCCTGGGCTAGCGTGATACATATAGCGACGTTAGTTTTCCCCACGTATGCAATTTAGATAGCTCACACTCACACACACAGCGGCTACAGCTGACAATTTGAGTTAAGCGTGTCTTGGCATTCGTCTAAGCAGAAATTAGATGTCCCAGTCATCCTCAGATATACGATTGGCATCAGGGCCTAAATGGCACGGTTAGCCGCTGAACCCCGCACAAGAATGACTTCAACGTTCAAACAGTAAGCTATGGGAGAGTGGTCGGCCTCCCTAACACGGTGCTAGCGACGTGATGCTGGGATTCAGCGGTTGAGATCCCGTCTACAAGGCATAGAAAACTAAGTACCTTGGATTATAACGTTTCCACAATACAGTGCCATGCGGCATCAAAACCTGATATTGTCATGGATTGATAACGCATTCCTTTATCACTGTAGCCGACGCCCTCTCTTGGTGATCTACTATCAGAATCCACACCAGCAGCGGTGCTGAGTGCTCAAAGCCAAGATTCTCGAGGCTCTAACCCAGAATCACCATTTCCCAGTTAGGCTCCAAATGAATCCAATCCGTCTCCTCAATTACAGCCACCCCAGCCCGACTCCAAATGCTAGAACCAGCGCTTTGCTCGACAAGCAACACATTCAGCTTCCCTGTCTCCTTACCGTCGGCAATCTCATACCACCGAGATATAAAGATCAAATCCACCCTCTGTGCCTCCTCAACTGGTTTCAAACTTGATCCATCATCCTCGCGAGGGAAACCATCTTGAAAGCTCTGGCTGAAATCTGCCTTTAGCTCAAGTACTTGATCCTGTATGTGTAGCAAGAGCTTATTTTGCCTAAATCTGGCTTTCGCGACTGCATGGCTTGTCCAGAAAACAAGACGCCCAGTGTCATACGCGGGTGTGACCTGTTTGTCTGTCTCGGATATGCCAATGCTCTCCATCTTGGAGACAAGCAAGTCATCAGTAGAAATGGGCCCCTTGATCACACTCTCTCCCTTCCACTTCAAACCAGAATCACCGGCCTGCCCCGGCTCCTCAATGAGTCGAACTTCCCCATCACTCAGCAGCCTGTAAAAGACCAGCTCTGCGCCCGCTTCTCTCTTGACCGTCTTTTCCCAGAGCTGAAAATTATGCAGAATTGGGCTGATCATCCCCGTCCAGCCCAGCCATGACCAGCTGGGGTACTTGACCTCTTGAACCTCTCCATCGCCACACACGACTCGATGCATCTCCTCTCGACGCGAATTCCCAGACTTCCATGTGATGGATTGATCAAACAGCCCCGTCGGGATACCCCAATGTATCCTGTCGTTATTCAAGTGCTCGTAGCGACGTACGACGCCCAAAAAGGCAGGCAGCACGTCAGCAGAGAAAGTGAAATCGCGAAGACTGAACTGTAAAGTGTACGTGGCCAGCGCCTCTCTAGAGAACTTTGGATCTCCATCATCCCACTCGTCGTTGCATCCAAAAGCCAGGGATAGAACTCGTGCTTGAGGCTTTGGACCTTCGAGTATCACCTCTTCATCCCACATGGCATCTTCACAGATCCAAAAGACCTGGTACGGGGTAAACACCATGATCCGTCTCGACAAGATGCGTTCTTGAAACGTCCACCCGCGGGTGTTCCAAGTGGATCTCTCGAGAGGGGCGTTGACGTACAAGCCAGCAGTGGTTGCAAGATGGAATCCTTCTGGAGATATACAAACTGAACGTTGATAAATGTCGCGTCCTCGCCCTGGAAGACCGGACAGTCCGGCTTCTGAATCATCTCCGCAAGCAGCAATGATTGTAAAGAGGGCACGCGAGTATACTAGATCCATCCGTGCCGTTTGATGGCTCAGGTCCTTGATATCATCCTGAATGATGCAGAGCGCATCAACCCAGAGATATCTCTCTCCCATCTTGGAAGTAAGCTCTATGGCGTCCTCCACCGTTTTAGGGAGATAGAGCTCGTCAAGACCATTAACTTGAGTAATTCGAGGAAAGTTATCAGATGCGAGGTGCCTTTGGGCCCTTTCTTCCGGCGTCTGGCTGGTAGCTCCCCAAACGTAGCTGAGAGCAATGTAGCGGCTTTGAGGAGGCAAGTTCACGACCCGCCGCTCCTTGACATCGATAGCTCTGAACGGCTCAAGCCAAGGATCATCACTTCCAGCAAGCCAGGCCGGGTTGCAACATGTACCTCCATGCTCCTTCTCGCACTGATCAAGCCAGCCTTTGACGAGGGAAAAATTCAAGTACTCACCAACCTGTCGGCCAGAGCCTTGGCGTGAGATGAGTCGGCCCTTCAGATTAAACTCGTCAGGACCATTATTGGAGTCTTCCTTTGACCAGATGACTTGCAGTCGAACCCAGTCTGTCGCCATGAAGGAGAGAGTACCATAGGGGTTCGGCTCCAATGCGAGCAGCAAGCGGTGAACAAACACGCGATCTTTCCTTTCAGGGGCTCTCATATTCTCAAAGTTTTCTCGAACTTCGCAGAAATACTGAAGCTCAATAGAGCACATGATGTCCTTGCCATCTAGAGTGACTTGCATGCCATATCTTTCAACCTCCGAGTCTATCGCTTCCCTTTCATTCTCAGGGAAGGGCTTGCCGGTATAAAAGGCATACGGAAGGTTTTCTTTGGGCGTTCTCTTGTACTGCTCTCTCAATGAATCGACCATGAGACTGCATACGGGGCACTTTTCTGATCGAGAGATGATGTCTTTGAGACTTCCGAGTGGTGTGTTGAACCAAGGATCATCTCGACGAGGTGTCGTCGTAGGTGCGTAAACCAGCTTTTGATAATCAGCAGCGGCGCAAGTGCTGCATAGCTCATTGTTTGACTGCGTCATCGGAGAACAAGAGTCCAAATCGTTCAGGAGCGTCTATTGTCAAGGCAACAATCTCATGAGAGATACGATAATCCCGCAAGCGTCACATGGGCTAGGCTCTTACTGGCATACCCCAAGTTGGGCGTGGCCAATCATGGCTGTGTAAGCCCACTCTACTGCCTACAGCTTGCATGTGCGCAGCCCATCCAGGCAAACCCGACAATCTGAAATCGATCTGGTTCATGGGTTATTATAAGTTTGAGAAGTCTGTTGCTCTACTTGAGTGTGGTAGGGGCATATAGGATGAAGGTAGAGCATGGTTCTGCAATAGAGTTCCCAATCTATTCTCAAGGCTGTGAGCACAAAAAGAGACAGCAACAACGATGAAACTTCGCTGTCGAATCATGGGCAGACAGGGACTCGAACCCTGGACCACTTCCGTAATTGTTATATCAAGACAATTGAAGTATTATTCCACTAAACCACCCGCCCTCATCGCGAGTTTTGAATGTCTCCTTATAAGCGTTGAGAACCAGAGTTTGTGTTGGTGATGGTGACACACCCTAGAGCCACCAATAGCCCACTGTTTGCATGATAGCCTTTTAAGCATTACCAAGCAATATTGAATGCTCGCCTGATTCACTATGTTTTGGTCATTCTATATTCAAATTCGCATCCGGTTGCACTTGTTGCACTTCTAATCAGGGCTCATCCATCAAGTCACTCTTGTCATCCAAACCGGTCCACTTGGGCTTCCCATCCGGAATATCCACAACCCTTTGCGGATAAAAGATATGGCATCTAATCAGTGTCAGCCTTACCCCAAATACTCAAGTTTATACTCACTGGTTCTGGAAGTTCTCTCGCAACTCGGGCGTGTCCAAGTTCAACAGAGTCGGAAATAGCAGCACCATGTTTCTCCCTTCGTCCATAATCCAGCTCTCGCATTCATCACATCCAACCTTGCACGGAAGTACGTGTTCAGACTTCTTTGTCGCCGTCTTGTAGAAGCGTAGGCCTTGGACACCATTCTCGAAAGACAAATCCGTCTTCTTTAAGATGGCAGCCCATTGGAAGGGAGCACCTGATATTAGTTAGCCAAGACGGTAGGTAGGATAAGTGGATTATGAGCTACCGTGGATCTTCTTGCAGTCGATGCAGTGACAATACTTGGATGCCAACGGCTTATCCTTATTGAGCCAGTACTGCACTTTGCCGCAGTGACAGGAGCCATGAACCTTGCGTTCAAACGAAGCGCGCTCTCTCGTGGCTACGTCTGGCTTTTGATAGGGAGGTTGAGTTTCCCATCCTTTGTCATTGTCTGAGTCAAAGGAATGTTGGTGATTCTTCATGTGATATTCGTCGGAGGCCATCTTTTTATCAGGATTTCATCACTCGTGAGGCGATTTCGAAGAAGGTATTGGCAAAGGAACACTGAGGCTGTATTCGAGAGAATAGGAAAGATATAGGATGGTAGGAGGTCGTCTAGGTTTCAATGTGGTCCAATCAGGTGAAACCTTCTTGTCGTCATCGATACATCGATGGCCGTTCCCGATACATGACCGCCATACTGTAGTCATCTCACTCTCCCTTGGACTTTGGATTCAAGATGTCATTGATCATCTCGGCCCACTTCTCAGGCGTCCCTACGTCCGGACTCTCTTCCGTTACCGCGTTCCAGTACTCCCATCCCATCACACCCCCGATCCTTGGATACCTACTCACCAACTCTTTCAGACATGACTTCAATTTGGCATCGCTCACGTAGCCCGAGCAGTTAGCCGGGTTCGTCACGAGACCTATGACGACCTTTTCTTGCGGCCAGCCGCGCGCGATAATGGTGTCGTAGTCGTGCGGCTTGCTCATATCTCCCCAGCCACAGTAAAACTGAGTGTTATACCACGCTATGCGCGATCCTAATCCCTTCTCAAGCTCCTCAATATTGAATCCACCCAAGTTCTGCCTATTAAGCAGCGCTGGCGCGACAGGGGCAAGCGTCACGAGGAAAGACTGACCAAAGTCCGTCTTCAAATGGTCAATCAGTCGAACAACTCCGCCAAGTGACATTGCTTCTTCAATATCAAGATCCAAACCATCGAAGCCTGCCCATTTAATCATCTCTCGGAGCGGCTGGTACCATCTGTGGAAACCCTCAAGTGACCCATCAAGCTTAGTGTAGGATCCCTGCGCTGCGCCGCCGAGCATGCCGAGGACCTTGATACCGGCGGCCTGGAGCTGACGGACCTCATCCCAGAGCGGGATGAACTTGGATGAGTTGTAAAGGTCATCGTTGAGGGTGATGTTGTCTGGCGCGTTGAGATGAATCGCGGCGACGATGACGTGTGTGACACCGGATGAGGGATTGAGAGCGGGGAGGATCGAGATGTATCTGTCGTCTCTGTACTGAGTTTGATGGTAAAAGATGATTCGCTTGTGAGTTTTATGCTGAGTCATAGCTTCATTACGCGGGATGAGCATTGTGTCTTTCGGAATATGGAATTGATGATGAATGTGAGGTTGGACCGTGGAGTTGGAGGTGTAAAGTTCAGCTGAGGGGACGCGACAGTTGCGGTGTGGGCCGCGCTCAGTCAGATGGCGTTTAGCAATGCAGCATTCCAGCCAAATATTAACAGATCAAGTTTTCCTCGTTTTTTCAATTATAAATGTCATCACCATCTTTCTACGCTTTCCTTCAGCTGTCCTCTCACCCAAGAGTGACATATTCCAGCAAGTACTAATACGTAGATGTGAGCCATGTCCTTCTTATTGACCTTAACCCGCGACCACTAGGGGCTATTTATTGCGCCCAGCCACACAACCCGAATACAGGTGGTTCATCCCAATACCCATGATCGAGTGTCCTAGGCCTACGAGGGGCGGTACATAAGAGAAAGAAGATAGGCCATGATTAACGATAATGAAAGTCAAAGTCATACTTGAGGGAGTAATAGCCCTGGCTGACAACACTTGATCTAATATATGATTCGTGGCAGACTAAGTAAGAAGGTAGACTGGGCAAGGTTAAAATAATAACGTAGACAGACAGGATTAAAAGATTCTATGGGGGAGGGTTAATGGCTCGATTGAGTATGATCACCGGTCCTATAGCCACCGGGTAGCAAGGCGCCCACTATGGCACTCATACATGAAAGACACAACAGCAGACAGAAGAGGAGAGACACGAGCTACGAGAGCTCCGTGCCTTTGCGCAGAGAACCGCCTTGGCACTATTCGGCGAACAGCGCGCTTTGTTTGCCATACTCGGAAGTCTTCTTGACGCTTTTCGACGCGACGAGACATCCCCGGATCCTCGGATCATGTAAACCCGTTGGATTGTGATGCTTGAAAATCCGACGACCGTGAAGGAGCTCGAAGCGTGGTCCTGGTCGAGAGCGACGTTCCGAATTTCTTGAAAGAGATGACCGAAGCACCAGAAAGATTGACGAACAGCTACAATAGCTAGAGACTGAAGGGCCCATGGCTACATCAGGTAGTGAAGTTGACGGGCTACTGGAAGGATAGCCAAGATTCGCCGACAATCGACTGCCGCACCGGCTTTCGCCCAGTTCTATTCTTTGACTTGCGTGTAGGAACTGGCTTGCGTGGGTTCCAAGACCAGAGCGACTAGCCCACCAAGCGACGCAGTGTGAGCCCTTCGTTCTGGTCTAAAGTTACCAGTGAACACCACCTGACGTACCAGTCAGAGTCCAAATCCCTCCATGTTGTTAATGCTGAGGCTGATGAATGCCCATCTAGAAAAGTCCTTGGCAGTCGCAGCGATGCCGCCGATCGGGACAAAAGAGGTTTTGGAAGGGTTAAAGCGCCAGAGGGCTTGGGTCTCTCGGGACGGCCAAAGACGAACCCCGTGAGCTCACTATGGAACATAACGTCACGCTATATCACTTGCAAGAAAGGGTCATGTCAAGTGCACAACCTGTGCGAGTCTGCTTTTTTGAATGATCCCGCACTCATGGGATTGGAATGTTCCGCTTTGCCTTTTTAAAAACCCATGATAGAAACAACCCCCCCTTCACTGCTGCACCGCCGACCAGCGGCGGTGGGCTTCCACCCAAGTCTCCTCGCTCTTTTTGTCCGCGTTGTTGGGGATGTGCTGGTTGAGCCGATCCAGCCACAGAGCGCAGGCAGAAACCACCGCGGAGATCGATCGGTTCATCTTGGACTAAAGAGGAGAAGTTAGGTCAAAGTCTTTGCGATGGGTTTCACGAGAAGAGTACTCACGGCGATCTCCTCCCACTTCTCCCCCTTCTCCCGAAGGGCTAGGAGCTTGGCGATGTCGGTGACATCCCAGCGGACACCACTGGAAGAACCCTGAAAGAAGGATGTCAGCACCAGCTCAGCGAATGAAGAGAAGAAGAGGCGTATGTACTCACAGTGTCGGGAGCCAGCCCGAAGTAAGCGGCAGGAGCCGCAACAAGTGTCTCTGGGTGTGTCACCCAAGGCCGCGCGCCAGGGTCCTCTGGGAGAGGAGTCCGTCCCTTCTGCATGGCCTTATCTTGCCATGGTGCGATGATGTTGTCGCGTTGTTCCATGATGGGCGGCGCGATGTTGTAATAGTGGTGGTAATGGGATGTGTGGATGCTTGAAGGATGGCTTCGAGTAAGCTTCAAGAGGAAGTTCACTTGGAAGTTTGTTGATCAAGAGAAGATGTGTCAAGTTAAGAATGGTGATGAAGTAGAAATAGAAGGGGGCATTTATAGGGGTGGGAGATGCTGATGATGAGAAATTCTCCTTTCACGAATAGATGGATGTGACAATGAGCGATCAATAGAGTTGCTATAGAAATCTATTGGATGTTATTGTCTGTTGCATACGCTGCCGTTTACGGGGAAGAGGGGAGAATGATTCATTGTGGTAAAGATGCTAATGTGAATGTGTGATAGCATTGATATGAAGTCGAGGTGAGTTCGAGGTGAGTTCGAGGTGAGTTCGAGGTGAGGAGGTGAATCACAATCGAACATGCACTCATTGTTCCAATCGTAGGAACCTGCTTGGCCCCAAGAACAGGCATATCGCAACGCAAGTACAATCAAAGTTGCAAAAATCCGTTTGGATACAGTATTCGTATCAGAAAAATGGCAACAGAAAATGCAGTGCACTCGACTCTATTCATTATTAAGTCAGTGACCAATCACATTGTGGCTTTCAGGCTGCCTCAAACGCGGGGATCTCAGCTCATGCTCACTTCTGACACTTCACAGTCATTCATCACAAAGACGTTCACTCGCCCTCAAACGGAGAAATACCAACAATGGCATCACAGGCTCGAGTTCTCATGGCCCCGACAAGGCCCACAGCAGACGACCAGAAAAACACATCCATCTTTCTTGCCGGCACGACAAGCGCTACAGGCGAACCTGACTGGCGCGAGACGCTCACGGAAGCCTTGAGTGAGCACGCAGTCACAATCTTTAACCCAAAGCGCGACGACTGGGATTCTACGTGGAAGGAGGATTTTTCGGATAAGCGTTGGGAGGAGCAGATCTGGTGGGAGTTGGACATGCAGGAGGCAGCTGACATTGTCGTCGTCTTCTTCCATGGGGCGACTGCAGCGCCTATCAGTCTACTGGAACTTGGGCTGGCGGTCAAGTCGGGAAGGGCGATTGTCTGTGTGATGGATGATTACAGCAAGAGAGGGAACGTCGAGGCGGTTTGTCGACGGTATAGGGCGAGGGTAACGCGGACGGAGGAGCAGTTGAAGGCGGCCATTCTTGCGAGGCTGACTGGTCATGCGCGATGATGTTGCGATGGTGCTAGAAGTGGGAGAGATGCTAGAAAGGCTTTGGCGACTGAGGATGGGTGAAATGAAACCGGATTTGAGCTCAACACGATGTTTACAGACTCACCGAGCTCACCGAGGATCGGCCCGATCGGGCACCAAAGCACCGATGTTACTTTCCGATAATTACCCGCTCCCAATCCCCAGCTCTCAGCGGCCTTTCCCCCACCGAACCAGTCAATAACGGTGGCGGGGTATCGGTGTATCCAAGCTCATCCATCACCTTCAACCTTTTCTTGTCTCCCTTTGGTCTCTCAGTTTCTTTTTGGTTAATGAGACCTTGAATAGTGTTGCTCTCACAATTGAGCTTTCTCTTATATATCTTTAGCCTACTTGCTCCTCTTCGCAACATCTCACACCCTCGCCATGGATGACCAGTTTGGAGGTCGCACAGACGACGATCTCTTCTACGATGACTTTGAGCCCGTCGAGAGCGAGCCTGTCGCCCCAGAACAAGCTCCTCCTGCGCCCAAGCCAGAGCCCACGCCCGTAGCGCCGATCCAAGAACCCGTCGCAGTCCAAGAGAAGCCTCCAGCGCCACCACCCGCAAACTCAGCGCCCCCCGCAAAGCCCGCCGGCCTCGCCTCATCGCGATACGCCGACAAGCCCACCCCAGCACCAGCTCCCAAGCCCGCACGACAGGCTCCCCCACCGACCTCGAATGCGCCGCCAAATGCTCCTACTGCTCCGAGGGAGAAGGGGCCGCAGAATACAGCAGCCAATGCGACCGCACGACTCCAGTCTGGTGCTAACCCGCGGCAAAAGCTGACGGAGGCAGAGCTGGCTGCAAAGATGGAGAGGATGAAGTTGGTGTCTGCGGAGAAAGCGCGCAAGTTTGAAAAGGCCGAGCAGGACGAGAAGGATCACGCAGCATCTTATGCTCGTGGAATGGAGGAGGCTCGAAAGCGACGGGCCGTGGAGGCAGAGCGACGACGACAAGGCGAAGAGGACAGGCGCAAGATGGAGGACGAGCGTGCTAAGAACAGGGAACGGAAGCTCAAGGCTATGGGCATGAAGGAGGGCGGTTGGGACGAGGGCAAGGAGGCCTTGGAAGAGGAGGAAACTCGACGGGGATTCAGAGGCGCAAACGGTGGAATTCGAGGATCTAGGAATGTTGGCCTTGGTGGTAGCCGCTACGCATCGAGGGATGGTGAAGAGCACGATGTGGACCGATTCTTGGACGACCGACATCGAGGAGGACGCGGCCGAGGACGTGGCCGTGGCGGTAGGGGAGGAAGAGGTGGACGAGGTGGTCACGAAGATGGGCATGCGCCTAGGGCTCCCGCGGCTGTGAAGCAATCCGTTCCAGCTGCTGAGGACTTCCCAGCTCTTCCAGGTGAAGCTAAGAAGACTTCTGCCCCTGCACCAGCGAGCAATAAGCCTGCATTCGCAGCAGCAGCGGCAGCACCACCGCCACCATTGGAACCTTTGAGCCCTGGAGGAAAGTGGGGAGACGAGATGGAGGAGTTTGACGAGCTCAACAACAAGTCATGATAGTATTGGAAGTATAGTCTGAATCGCCGGAGTAATCATGGGGCCGCAAGAATGCGAAGCAGCTTTACAGCAGAAAAGCACGAGTTGGAAATATCACTGGGTAGCAGCGGCATTAGATAGTACAAGTATCGCGTCAACGCCAGATTGAAGAATCATTATGTTGTCTCCAAGTTAAAGTCTACCTCGTCTAGAAGGGTATTTAAACAAAGTATGTGGTCCGTCCAATTTTGTTCACATAGCGCCCAAACGCCAATAATAACCCCAGATATACATGTACAAGTCGGCTTCGAGCCAGGTTACCATCCGCCGCGGTAGCCTCTACCTCCGCGACCACTTCTGTAACCTCCCGACCCTCTGGGTCCTCTCGGTCCACCCATACCAGGTCCATCATCATCCATCTGCGGTCTCGACCTCCCCTTCATCTCCTTGGGAAAAGCATCATACGTCTTGCGCATCTGCGCATAACCAAGATGCATCTTGCCGTAAAAATGGTCAGCGAGGCGGCGGTCGTTGTCAAGCCTGCTCAGGTACGCGCCGCACACGTCGCAGACCTGGAGCTTCTGGTGGCCCGAGGGACCAGACGTGTCTGAGAGGGCTTTGAGCTCCTTTTCACGGTCGAGTTTGGACTGAGAGGCTTGGCGCACGCGGAAGAGTTCGTCTTGGGCGCGTGATACTTCGGACATGGAGCCGAGGATTTCCACTTCGAGGAGGCCGTTGTTTATGGTGGCTGTGAGGTCCGAGATGCTCTTGAGCTAGGAAGTGTTAGCATGCATCTTCCGTATAAAGGTATATAGAACGTACCAAAACGTTGGTCTGGCGAATCTCGTCCGGCGTCTTTTCCAACCTCCTCTGCGCAGCATCGATGCGTCGATTACACTCATCGATGTACTTTTGTAGGTCGCGCATATAATCATACTCGAAGCCGTACTTCTGTCGCTCCCTATCCGATAGACCGTCGTATTCAGTCTTTAGTGCTTCGCTGTGAACCTTGGGACACGGCCCAATGTCCTGCTTCGTGTTTGTAAAGAGATCGTGAGGACATGTGCCGGCGATGTAGGAGCGGCAGACTTTGGGATCGTTCATGGACAGCTGGGCGGCGCGCGACGTCGATGATGCGCCCATAAGCTGCTCCAGCAGCTTCCTCTGCTCGGCGGCCATGGTGTACTATTGCGCAGGAGTTGTGAAGACTCTAGTGGTAAAGATTGATAGCTGTGATGATGGCGGGGCCTTGAAGATCCAAAGATGCGACGGCATGTGGAGGAAGCGCGCGCCGAATGTTTCTGCCAAATCTCACCGCTTACCTTATCAGCCGTCATTGTCCACGTCGCGACTTGGAGATGTGGGACAGCTGGAGCTTTAAGATACGAAGACCAACTCCAAGTCGATCTTTTGAAAAACGGGCAGGTTGAGATGTGAAATCCAGTTGGATCTCACAATCTTCAGCCCTATTACGACATCTAAACCTTCAAAATGCGCCACTTTCTGGCGTATCTCCTCCTCGCCATCACCAATGGCTTCGCCCTCGCCGCCGCATCCGATTACCACGAGCAATTGACACTCCGCCCGCTACCCCTATCCCAGCTGCTGGCGAGCTTCAACTTCCGCGCCAACACATCGATTGCCGACTTTGAGGCGCACAACTTTCGACTGTTCCCGCGCTCGCTGGGTCAGATCCTGCAATATGCGGGCACTAGGGAGCTTCACCTCCGATTCACACTAGGACGGTGGGATGCACAGCGCTGGGGCGCGAGGCCTTGGGATGGTACGCGCGAGGGCGGTACTGGTGTCGAGCTGTGGGCCTGGTTGGATGCTGAGACGGATGAGGAGGCGGATGAGAAGTGGTTGACGCTGACGAATGCGCTGTCGGGTTTGTTCTGCGCCAGTCTCAACTTTATCGATTCGACGAGGACGATCCGACCGGTCATGTCGTTCCAGCCCGATGGAGACCACTCTAACTCATCGCTCGCCAACACGAGACTTCTTCACGGTGTTTTGCCGCATGAAGTTGTCTGCACGGAGAACCTGACACCTTTCTTGAAGCTGCTCCCTTGCAAGGGCAAGGCTGGTGTTGCGAGCCTGTTGGATGGCCACAAGCTGTTTGATGCGTCTTTCCAGAGCATGGCTATCGATGTGCGACCCAAGTGCAAGGCGGATGGCGATTGTGTGTTGGAGATGGAGGAGACTATCGACATGGTTCTCGACGTTAATCGATCCAAGAGGCCTCAGAGTAAGTTCCCCGCCAATTTGACGTACGTGTCTAACCAAACCCAGATAATCCCATCCCGAGACCTCCTCCCGGCGACCAGCTCATATGCGATACTTCCAAGCCATACCATGCCGAGTTTACATGCTTCCCCGCCGACAGCCTCGATGGTCAGGACTGGAGCATCTCCCAAGTCTTTGGCCGACCCATGAAGGGAACATGCCCTCTTACCGACCCCGATACTCCTCCCATCTGCGTTCAGATCCCCGAAACCCGAGATCTCTATGCTACACAAGGCGCACGAGAAATCAAGGCACCGGATGGCTCATCGCGATGCTACCACCTTGACCCCAACGATGAATTTGAGCTTATGCTGGTGGGGCCCGAGTCCCAGGATAAGGACAAGCTCCTTAACAAGCCTGAAACGCCTCTTCTCTACGCTGAGCGCAGCTTCAACGGCCATGGTCAGGAACACGGTGGTGTCCAGGCCATTCTTAGCAACCCTAGCGACACTGATGTCGAGTTCGTGTACATGGAGTCACTTCCATGGTTCATGCGTATTTACCTACATACTCTGTCCGCCCGCATCGCAGACTCTCCCGCGGAGAACTCTACCGAGATCATTAAGGAGATCTACTACCGCCCAGCTCTTGATCGCGCCCGCGGTACTCAACTCGAGCTCCTGATGCGCATTCCCCCTCACTGCACCGTCTTCCTAACCTACGACTTTGAAAAGTCCATCCTCCGCTACACCGAATATCCCCCTGACGCCAACCGCGGCTTCGACGTAGCAGCAGCCGTCATCACAACCCTCGAACCCAAGGTGATGAACATCCGCACGACAAGTCTGTTGCTATACCTACCTACCCCTGATTTCAGCATGCCCTACAACGTGATTATCTTTACGTCAACGGCTATTGCACTGGCGTTTGGAGGATTATACAACATTCTTATCAGGAGATTTGTCGGCGCGAATGAGTCGACTGGACCGGCGGTCAAGTCAAAGTTGGCGGGCTTGCTTGGAAAGATAAGGGGTAAGAAGGCATAGATGCAATAGATATGATAATACGAGTACATTTTCTTGGTTACGGGCTTCAATTTTATGTCTAAGCGATGCCACATAGTGGCTAAGCGAGGCTTTTCCCAGGTCCTCATTCAAGCCAAGCTTGGTGACCAAATCACCGTGACACGGCGTACTTGTTGATCATGATGCGGAGAGGGCCGAGGCGACGTTTTTGTGCCTCTACTCATACGTTGCCGTGCTTCATCGTGTCTCCCTAGACGTCATCTGTGATGCCGGAAACGAGGACAGCGTCACCTCGCTGCGTAGTTTGAGCTCAGCTCTTGAGGTACACCCCTCTCGCATCTCAGACTTGGGGTTCAGAGGTTCCAGATGACGAATCTTGAGATGAAAAAGTGCTCAAGGTGTGTTCAGGGTCCTCATCATCGCAGTCACAATTTTTTAGCCTCAATGCAGCTACCATTCTTCAGATTGGACGGTTAAAGTAGGATTGGTAGGCTTGTCAGTGCGTCTGCCCTCATTGAGAAATCCTCTCGTTTGCTGATATATGCACCAGAGGTACACCCGCAAGTCTGGATGAGTCCCTACCTAAGGGCTGGAGACGTTGTCTGTATGAATGAGGGCTAGACATGTTCCTTTCAACATGCGGCTATCTCTTTGATTGGAGATTATTTTACTCCGAGCCAAGTATCTTGGAAGATGTTAAGGCGGGGGTAACGAGGATGCTACGTGTAGATGGAGGCAAGTAGAAAGGGTCGCGACTTCCTAACCGGTCTTCCCCGTTTGTCCAACCCAACGTCACCGCTGTCATTTATTAAGGACACGAATTAACTTGACTTCATCACTTCAACATCTTCTTATCTCTGAAATCTTCAATCGCCAACCCAAAATCTCAAACGCCGACAGCTACAAACCTCCGCCACGATGAAGCCCGTCATCTTAGGCATCCTCGTCACTGCGCTGGTCGTAGTAAACGCCTACTACACCATGTCTGTCTACGCCCCATCGATCGAAGAGATCCACGCTCGAGTCATCAACGCACGCGACAAGGCTTTTATAATCGGCGCCTCCGCGCCAGGAACCTTTTGTGGCCTCGACAACACCACCGAATGTCCCGATGGCACTTCGACACAGGTTGACGAGCGGATGACGGCCCTCGCTGTGATTTCAACCCTCCGAATCGCCATGAGTAAAACTGACAACAGACTAGGCTGCAGTTCCAGGCGGCCAGTTCATCTTTGTCGCCCCCGACGGCACCATCTCATACCCATCCGCACACTCAGCCCTTCGGCCCCCAGGCTCCAAAGTCGGCGGCTTCCAAGCCTCACAGATCATTTCGGAGTGTAAGATGCCCATCAAAGTTCTGGTCTGGCTACCGGAGGATGGTAATCGCGGGATGTGGGCATGTCCGACTTCTCTCAACATGCCCATGGCAGACGAGGCGGTGCTCAAAGCGACAACGGGGGAGTTCAAGGGGAAGGGATGCTTGAAGGTTGATGGGGTGCAGATTCAGATAGCGGGGGATAATTATGCGGCTTGGGCGTATACGTGAGCCTCGTCAGGTAAGGAGCATGTAAATTTGCGAGGACTCTAGTTGATAGATGTGCTGCCGTGGTTTTAAGGTGGCATTCAATCCCATCTCTCCTTCACATCATTCGAGCCCAAGCGGCGTCAGGACTTCTTGAGACCCCTAGTCTAGGAGTAGTTCGAAGTCAAACTCCTTGTCGGTCCGCAGCTGATACTCTGGTAGCGTAGCTGGTCCACAAGACGCAGTTCCCAGTCCGTGATGCTTCCAATCCAATCTCACAATCGTATCCTCCCTCTTCTTCTTCCGCAACTCATATGGGTGAGTGCTCTCAACCACGTCTCTCGTCGTGTAAGGCATCGCCGAGAAACTTGCGCCTTCAAGATCGCCAAACCTCGCCCTCAATACACGCCCTTTGCTCCCTACAAAGTCTACCCACCGTACATCAGTCCGATTGCCTCCATCTTGAGGAAACTCATAGTCCACCCACAGATCATCCACACTCGACCTCCAATTCCCAAAGCCCTGGGAAAACTTCTTGTCCGCATACGACTCACCCGGTCCTCGTCCCCACCACTTGACATCAGATACACCGTCCAACCCAACAGTGACGCCGATCCGCGCAAACGTCTCGGGCAGCCGCAATCCGTGCGGTTTACCATGTACGTGGATGCGGAGAGCTTCCCCGTGAAACTCGTACGTGATGACGACGTCAACAGCCCAGGCAAGGACGGGCGGCGCGATTCGACCAGTGACTTGGACTTGGACTGTGCTCGACTCTGTGTGCCATTTCACTTGTCGTACGTGGTGGGACGTTTGGTGGAGACGGCGCTCTTGCCATTCTTTGCCGTGTCCGCCGCGATCGTTGTCTGTAAGGGCGCGGTAAAAGTCCATCGTGATGGGAGTCGTGAGGAGTTCAACGCCAGAACGCTTCCAGCTTGTGAGGGCGCCAGCAGCTAGGTTGATGTCCCATGTCGAACCTCCGGTCGATGATCGGACGACAAGCAAAGATGGCGATATTTGTTCGACAGTAGGTGTTCCTGTGGACGGGTTCAAGGATCGCAGTGTAGCGATTGACTTGGGTCTAAAGATCCGGAGTTGGCCAAAGGCGACTTGGTGACCAGCCTTTGCCCAGTCTGTGTCCTCCTTTATGTTGAAGCTTAGATGAAGATAGGCTTCACCTGTGATGTCACTTAGAAGAGACTCATCATAACTGTCTAGAGTTAGGGTCGTCTCTGTGTGAGGTTTGGTGCCTGTAAACTGTTAGAACGCGTTCGATGGGAGGGCAAGTTGGCGACATACCGCTGGGTATCCCGATATCTTTTCCAGGTACAGTCTTGCCATCGGCGACAATCTTCCAGGTACCCTTCAAATGCTCGAGCCCAATAAAGTCATAGCGATTGACGATCGTCACCTTGTTGCCCTCAAGCGAAAGCGTTTGAACAGGCTCAACCGCCTTGGCATACTCAATCAAGCCAGGCGTAGGCGTGTGGTTTGAGAAAAGGACGCCATCCATGATGAAGTTGTAATCGTTCGGTTCGTCGCTAAAGTCGCCTCCGTATGCCATGTACTCTTCTCCGTCCTTTGTCTTTGTTCGCAGTCCCTACACCGGTTAGCAATGTCGCCAATGTGCGAGAATGGTTACGTACGTGGTTCGCCCACTCCCAAACCCATCCTCCCATCAATCGCGGATACTTGTAAAAAGCCTCGATGTACTCTCTGATGTTTCCGGGTCCATTCCCCATCGCATGAATGTACTCGCACAGAACGAGAGGCTTCGTCCATTTCTCCTCCTTGGCAAACTTCTCCACAATCTCATCAACGCTGGAATACATGCGACTGTAGAGATCAACTGTCTCAGCCTCGTAATCCTGCTCGTAGTGTACCAGCCGCGTAGAGTCCATCTCCTTGATGCACTTGTACATCGCTTTGTGGTTCCGCCCGTAAAAGGCTTCATTTCCGAGAGACCACATGAAGACGCATGCATGGTTCTTGTCGCGGGCGACCATCTGTCTGGCCCGATCCACGTACTGGTCTTCCCAGACTGGGTTGTCCGAGATGAAAGATGCCGGATCGCCACCTGTTGACGAGAAGCCGTGACATTCTAGATCTGCTTCGTCGAGAACCCAGAAGCCCAGTTCATCAGCCAGGTCGTAGAGTCGTGGGTCGCTGGGCTGATGGCAGGTTCTGATTGCGTTGAGATTGTGCCGCTTCATGACCAACAAGTCTTGCCTCATGAACTCGTACGGCACGGCTCGTCCGTGGTCTGGATGATGTTCGTGTCGATTTGCGCCTCGGATCTTGATAGGTTTGCCGTTGACGCAGAAGACGCCATCAATCAGCCCAGCGGTCCGGAAGCCAATGCGATGGGCGACGCTGCTCTTTTCGCCTATGTTGAGGACGAGTGTGTAAAGGTATGGCGTCTCTGCGGTCCATTTCTTTGGTGCTTTGACTGGCAGCTCGAATGCGTCCCTGTCCGAGATGTTCTTCGTGTCGTGCAAAACCTCTCCGCCATCTCGGTCAAGCAGCTTAAGCTCAACAGTCGATGAGCCACTCAACTCGACGTTGACTCTTAGGGTAGCATCTTCAAACTTTTTATCAAGTTCAGTACCGACCTGGAAGTCAATGAGATGAGTCTTGGGAAAGGCGTGCAAGTAAACATCCCTGAAGATGCCACTGAACCACCACTGATCCTGATCTTCGATGTAGCTCCCATCGCACCACTGGTAGACTTCCACCGCGAGTACGTTCTTTCCATCAATATCAAGCAACTCCGTCACGTCAAACTCGCTCGGGTTCCTGGACCCTTGGGAATAGCCGACGTATGTGCCGTTGATCCATAGGGAGAATGAGGAGTCCACGCCCTCGAAGCGCAGACGCAGCTGATGATCTTTGAAGCTGTCATCGAGCGCGAAGGTGGTGATGTACCGTCCACACTCATTGTCCGCAAATGGCACGTTAGGCGGATCTGCCGGGAACGGGTAATCGACATTGGTGTAGTGCGGTCCCTTTCCATATCCTTGAAGCTGCCACATCCCAGGGACTTGAATGTCACTGAACTCGGAGGCATCAAAATCACGGTCGTGGAACTTGTTTGGGCCTTCAAATGGAGATTTGGAGAGATTAAACGTCCAGGTTCCAGACAGGCAGAAAGCCTTCGCCTTGGCAACATCGCGCGTCAAAGCATCGGACTCAGTGTTATAGAGATAGAAGTTGCTTCGGGAAGGGAGGGTGTTGCGATGGATGACTTCGACGTTGTTCCAATCAGGTGGGGATTTTGGGTGAACTTGGGTATCGGTCATTTTAGTGATGATCTGGTAGAGTAAAGAATGTGTCCTCTGAGGTAGGAAACTGGTTCTCGGTCCGATTCACCGTGAGGCTCTTTCAAACCCAGGTGGTGATGATTGAGGCCAGCCCACTGAGGGGGTTGCATGCGGCGGCTAAATACGCCGATGAATGATTGGAACGGCTGTATGCAGCTCGGTATCACTTTGTTGGTATCCCGAAAGATGGTCATTTCTGAGACTAGCAATCTCACACTTGGTAAAGCCTCGCTCAGTGTGGTGGCTGAGTGCCCCTAGGGTAGGCGGACGACTTGCTGAGATTGAAGCCTGTCAGGCTGGCGCACATGGAAGCAAAGCACTTCGAGCTCCTCTCCAAGGTTACGACAGGCGGCTTTGGAGATTCCATAAAAATTAGGATAAGAGCTATCATGAAATCATGTAAAATCCTAAAGTGTTTGATGAATGTTATGATTACTCTTAAGGGAGGATAAGACGATGCCTCGTTTCCGTTTTCAATCCAGGCTGCTTTCCCACCCTGGTCCATTTTCAACCCATTTTCAATCATTGGTCTTTAGCAGCCACAAGACACTATTAGATACTTTCCATGGCTGGTATTGGCTACACGGGATCTCCGGCAGCGGCTGAAAGCCCATTTGCATGGCAAGATATCTATATCAACTCCCATTTCTTTTGCGATAGAGCCAAATGCATTCCTTCTCTTGTCTTCCGTTTGAACAGACTTCTCTTGGTACCAGCTCTCCTTAACTAGCCGACACTGATGATCAGCTATTCAGCATGGCAAGCCCATATCATCGCATTCAAAGCGCAGCCGGAGATATCAGGATCTTGATAGTCCAACCCGGCCAGCCTGAAGACCCTTTGGAATGCCATCTCGAAGTTGCACGTCTCTCACTCGACCAAGGATCCAAACCCGAAAATTCCCCAAGCTATGAAGCAATCTCCTACTGCTGGGGAGATCCAACCCCTTGCAAGCCATGCGATCTCGATGGAATCGCAATCAAGATCCCCGCCAGTGCATCAGAAGTAATCCACCGCTTTCGGCTCTCCGATGCTCCCAGACGAATATGGATAGATGCCCTCTGCATCAACCAGCAGGATATCGTGGAGCGTGGTGAGCAGGTATCTCTCATGGGTGCCGTCTACTCGCAGTGCACTAGATGTCTAGTCTGGCTGGGTCCCGACACTGATAACACGGCCAGGACGGCTTTTGATACAGTGGGCAAAGTGTGCCATGCTGCGAGGGAGGCTGACCGAGAGTCCAAGGACCCCATGGTTGAAATGTTGTCCATGCTTTCATCCAGGAGCTTCACCCGTTCAGTTTTCAACGCGTCGTTCGAACAGAGACTTAGAGGAGAGAGGGGGGAGCCCAGCTTCAAACTCAAGGATATACAGGATGACTTGTTTACGCTTTTGCGGCGGCCATGGTTTCAGAGGAAATGGGTGAGTGCTATCCGAGAAGCTTAAACGATCTAGACTGACGATCTATCATAGGTCTTCCAAGAAGTAGTACTAGCCCCAGAGTCAATAGTCTACTACGGGACAGAAACAAGGCTTCTATCCACCATACTTGAAGCAGGCCACAGTTTGTACCGCCACCGCGCATGGTCTCACACCCCGGAGGAAATCTTGATGGTCCGAGACCTCCACTTACTCTGGAGCTATTTCTCCCCAGAAACGAATGACGAGCTTCCCGTGGATTCGAGAACTCTACTCGCCTTGCTCGCCTTTCTGCGGACAAAGTCTTCCACCGACCCGAAGGATGCCGTGTTCTCAGTCCTTGGCTTGGTCAAGAGGAACGTGCAAACGAATGACTCCTTCCAAGCTCTGCTCAAGGTAGATTATAAGCGGCCCGTCGGTGACATCCTCGCCTCGGCAACGAAATACGCCATCGTTGAAACACAGACACTCGATGTGCTCAGATTTGTCTTGCCAAGGTTGAACGAGAATGTAGACACCTCACAGATCCCGTCTTGGGTTCCGAGATGGCATCTTCGGCTTGAGGATATAGACATGAGTGCCAACAGGGTGGACCCTAGCGGCGAGTTTGATGCTACTACAAAGCTCGAACTAATCGACCCTCATGATGATTCTGTGCTCAAGTGTCGGGGGGATATCATCGACGATATATGCTACCGGTTTGATGCACCTAGCAAAGATGTGGTCAAGGACGCATCGGCGCTGGCGGCCTTTTTCAAGAACCTGCGATCTCTTTTCCGTCGAGATATCCTCAGTCAGGCTTTCGAGAGCGCCACGATCGATGACACTCAAGCCAGGCGCATACGCAACGCCCGTTTGCCTAACATGTACTCGGCAGATGAAGAGTCGTCAGTTATATCGTCGACGCTGATGATGGGCCGCCAATATCCCATGCAACAGTACATAGGGAAGGAGACTGACGATCTCATCCTTCTTGAAAGCTATCTCGACGAGCCCGGCCTTGTCCTCCCAGCTCTACCAGAGGACGGAGTTATACCAACGACGACATTTAAAGACCGATCACTTGGGGAACAGGCATTTGTGAGATTCGCAATGATCATGCGCCTCGTCTTGCATCACCGGGCTTTTTTCACCACCAGTCGTGGTCTGATTGGTCTTGGGCCGAGTACGATGGAGGTTTGTGATGTCGTTGCGATGCTGCATGGGTTTCCTTTTCCTGTTGTACTTCGACCTAAGGGAGATGGGTACGAGTTTCTGGAGAGTTGTTATGTGCATGGGTTGATGAGGGGTCGGAATGAATGGCCGGCTGGAGTTGTCGCGAAGGAAGAGATCATATCAATTCGATAGATAGTCATAGAGTAGCTAATGCTTCTTTGACGAGCGTAGAGAATATTGCTTGAGGTTGGGAGTGGCACCGCTGAATGGGGTTGCGAGTGAAGTGATAGCAGATCATTCTTGGACAACCCAACTGTGGATGGGACCAACAAGGCGATCCATTTAAAGATGATAATGCCGATCCAGTAGAAGTCAATTATACACGAAGATCTAATACACGCCTCCTCGCCAACTTTACTTCTCAGGACCGCAGACCTTGTCAATAGACCTAGGCCCGCAGTCGAAGCCGCCGTGCTGCCAGCACTGGCTATCCCAGCTGTTGGCCTGAAAGAAGATGGAGTTGATACACATCTCGTAGACCTGCATGCTGGTTCTCTTGCCGGCACAGAGATGCTCGCATCGGTCGCAGTACTGCGCGTAGGAACCGGCTACATCTTTGCAGATGGAGAGGTCGACTTCGGGGGTTGGAGTAGACCTTGCGCAGGGACCGGGCTGGATGACAGTTAGTTATGAACTGCGAGATAGGGAGGGCGGACGGACGCGAGCTAGTGACAGAGCTGGGAGGGCAAGATAGAGGACAGATGTAAACTTCATGGTGGGAAGCTTGTCGATATGATTCAAGATGTGTGCACTGAATATAATCTTCAAAGACATCAAGCTCCCTTTATAGTGCCACGCTCGGATGTCGGCATGGGATCTCTCCAGGGATATTTGATTGTCGAGCCGACTCGGCCCACATGAAGGATCACCGTGCTTCTTTGAAACACGCTTGTTTCCTAAATCTGAAATGCCCGAACAGGGAAACATGTAATCAATTTGTTTCTCACGAGTGGTCAAGACTTTTCACTAGCAAAGCAGCGAGGCAAATTTGGATCCAACATGTGAAAATGGGGCTCACAGGTATGTCATGAGTTTATGTGAAGAAATTCACGCTGCCAGAGATGCTCCTGAGGCATCCTTTAACAAGAACCTCCCACTAATAGGCTAGACGAGAACCGCGTCAAGGATCACTTTTGTGGAGTACCAGCACAGACGCTGACAGGCATGATGCTGTGAATTCTAGGCAGCTTCCAGCCGCACTGATCAAGACCGTATAGTTGCCATTGGCACTAGATCAGGGGGAAATAATCAGGAGTGCTGGCGATTTTCAAAGTCGAATCATAGGTCATGCTCTCAAGTTCAGAATACGAGGTGGTACCCGACGCTCGCACGAGTACGAAACTGAAATCCAACAGCAATATATAAGAGATGAAATGGGACAGAGCGTGAACCATAGCAGAGCAAATGATTTTGGCAATCTTGTTAACGCCACTGATTAATTGCCTAACCCTTTTGGATAGGCTATGCACAAAACACCCAATCTCATCTCACATCATTCAGTCTGTTGGCCAACTACATGCCATATGTCCGCCACCTTGCGCGCCCCCTACAGGCCATCATCGAATCTATACGGAGCCGACCATCGCTATACGTGTTAGTGAATAAAGTCACTACTGTGGTTGAACAACTTACCGTGTCGTGAGGCTTGGATGAGTCGACAAACCGGAGATCTGTGCCAAGACGAATCCGGTTCTCTGGGTCTTTGTTGATTGTCGACGCATGGATCTAACAACATTAATATTTTGAAGCCTGTAGAAAAAGGCGGCATACCGTGTGAGGCTTGTGAAAGACAACATCTCCCGCCTCGTACTCTGTCAAGAGCCACTTTCCATTACCATTGTCTTTGCTGAACTGGATGGGTCCGTAACCGAGCCACCCAGTAGTCATCATATTCGCGTTGAAGGCGTCGTTTCTTTCTTTTTCTGACATGCCAAATTCTTTGGCTTTCCTGTTGAACTCATCCTCGAGTTGTTGACCAAGCGGATCACCTCCAGTACTTATTTAGCACACCTCACACGAGTTTGATGGATCAACTCACTGTCTTCGAGGTAGATTAGACCACCACCCTGCAGGCCGATATCCCCAATTGGAATCCAGGCAGTCACTGAAGTAGGTTCACCATACCGAAGAAAGCTTTGATCATAGTGCACACCGATGGCATCGTTGTGGGGAGTGTTGTTTCTCAAAAGAGACCTCTTGAGGAGAAAGGTATCCTCACCCCAGCCCCTGAGCTTGGCGACGAAGTCACGCAGCGCGGGATGGCTGGAAAACTCGAGGTACCAAGGTTCGGTGTGTGCCTTTTCGGCGAGATTGGCGAACGAGCCTGGGCCTGTCTGTCCCCCTAAACATGGTCCGGCACCGATGCTAGGAAAGTCAATGCCCTTGTTCTCAGCACCGTAGATGCCGTCTACTGGCTTAGAACCAGGTTGCAAGACCCCAGACGGGCTGAGGAATTTGAAGTAGGCTTCACGGCAGTTGAGGACATCAGACCGGGGGAGAATACCCTTCATAAAGAGGTACCCGTCTTTTTCGTAGCGGGCTTGAAGAATATCAATGGGCTCAGAGGGGTAAGAGGGTCTCAATGACCCAATCATGTCCGGCTTGAGAAGGCCATCATTGACAAGATAGCCATTTTTGAAGGCGTGTTGAGTGGGCTGGATAGTAGCAACCTCGGCCATTTTATGCTGATTGGTGAGTTAAGTGCCTTTCAAGGAGAGAGATGAGGATACTGCTATCTTTTGCTCGCTCCCTCATTTATAATACACAGCATGCCGCAGGATCATCATCTTCCATCTCCACGTTGAGGTGGGCTCGGAAGACTCTTCCGAGACGCCACTCCCGCAAAGGGGAAATAAATTCCGGCTCGATAGAGGGCTTCAATACAAATTGAGTAAAGTTCCGCCGGAAAGTTACTACAGTCGCTTCCAAGCTAATCGGAACTGACTGCGGGGTGGCTTGTTTGCGGGGAAGGGAGTTCAGTTGGGTAAGACAAGAATGTCAGTTGACCTGTGGGTACTTGCTTGCTTATTATAAAGATGGCAATTCCTGCCGAGATATATGCTATATCTGAAGGAGAGCATATACCACAGTCTATGGTCGCTTGCCGTGTTTCGGGGTATCCGGAATCATCTTGCGCCAAGATGATATTTTACGTCACATTAGGAACCCAAGCCCAACTCATGTGTTGACACGGACAGTTGCAAATCTTTCACTGTTCTCAACCTGCTTCTACACACGGAGAGCTGGATGATGTGAATGCGTCTAATCATTTCCAGAGTATGGTGAGCTAGTTCTTCTTAATGATGAAAAAGGCAAAAAATATATTGACGAAATCTATGTAGTGTCACAGAAGCGACGCTTGATACCGCTTAGTAGAGAGGCATCTTATAAGCATCAAAGTCGTAGGTCCAGCTATCAAGAGACTCCTGATCATAAACACACTCCAGAGAGTCACCAGACCACAGCGGACGAAGAGGCCAACGGCAGATGGTATCGATATCACCACCACTTCCATCCAAAGTCTCGGGAGCAACATCTTTCTCAACCCATTCGATAACCGTCTGAAGAGTCGTCTGTGGCCAACCACCATTGGGCTGGTTGGAGTTGCTGCCACAGTGAGCTCCACCGGGGACAAGGAACAGTCTGTAAAAGTCATCGACGGCGGCAACGCTCTCGTTGTAGTTCTTGTCGGGGAACATGACGCTGCGGACGGAGTCGTAGTAGTGCACCGAAGAGCCAGCTGGGATGGAGTCGTCGGATTCTCCGTGGACGTGGATCACCTTTCCGCCTGCGGAGTGGAAGTCGCTCAAGTCGGGGTGAGTGGTCTGCAAAGAATCCGCATACTTGTTCTGGCCATAGATCATCCATTCTTTGAGAGTGTCGTAGGTAACGTTGTCAAGGCTCTCGAGAGTGCTGGTGTCTTGCAGCTGGAGGTAGCGAGCAACCCATTCTCCACCGAGCCCGCTGATGCTCAAGCCCCAGCTCTCCGTCTCTTCATCGTAGGAGGTAGCGGCGTCCGAGAATCCTGATCCAGGCTGGTAGTTGAGGTAGACGCGACGACCTTGCGAATCATGGAGACCATCGAGGAACTGTTGAATCACAGCCACACCCTCGGCTGTAACTGTTCCATTCTGAGCTGGGGTTGAGGGCTGGGAGAACTGTCGGGCCCGGAGCATTGGCCCGCCTGTTGAACCGGATGCTTCGCAGGAGTAGGGTGTACCGATCGTGGAGTTAAGGTTGAAATTCAGCTTGCACAGATCAGAGCGCGAGACAACACCATCCTCTCTTCCGTCCAGACCGTCACAAGCAGTGATGGTCAAGTTGAGGATCTTATCCAACTCGCATGAAGGGGGAAAGTAGTCCAAGGTCTGTTCAACCACATTGCCAAACAAGTGGTTGACCTGCTGTTGACCGTATCGAAAGGCCGGGGCTCCGATGGCAGCACCGTCGAACTGGTCGGCGAAGCGCTGCACTTGGCTCCATCCTTCGCGGCCTCCTTCAGAACAACCCTGGTAGTAAGAGTAGACCTTGGAACTCTTGGACACGTTGTAAAGGTTCCTTGCCAGCTCCTTGCCGAGCAGGGCAAGCTCGTGATGAGCCTGGTAGCCGAACATATAAACAGACTGCCAGTTGATAGTGCCGTTAGCCAAGAGGAAGACCTCATCCCACTGAATGTTGAACGATCCAAATCCACCATCAGTGATTCCAGAAACAGCTCCGACTATGAGTCCGGAAGCAGCATACTGGCTCCCAGAGTTGATGGCAAGGCCGCCTCCACCAGTAGAGACATAGCGGTTCCGAAACTTGCTAGGAGCAGGCAGCAAATATGACACGTGGACGACATCATTGTCAATGCCATCGTGCGAATAGGCGAAAGTGAGGTTGCAATAGTCGGCACTGGCAGTAGGATACCATTCTGACTGGAAGCTGGCGTTGCAGACGGGAGCCGTCTGAACAGAGTCCGTGTCGATCGTGATGCCGGAGATGAAGCCATCAGCGGGAAGAGCCGACTTGGCATAGGTCTTGGAGCATATGTCGCTCAAAGAGGCAGCGTGAACGGCTGCTGCAGAGAGTGCAGCGCCGGCAAGATAGGTAGACCGCATGAGAAAAGTGGTCGAGTTGATCAAGTTGAATTAGTAGTTGAAGAGATGTGACTTGAGAGAGAATAAATGTCCATTGATCAAAAGTCCGCATTCATCATCGTAGCTGATGCCCTTTAAATATGTCACGGTCTGTATAATTGTTGTATTGACATAGCCCGAGGATTACGTCTGCCCTCGGGATAGACCCACAAGCTTGGACGACGTTCAGATCGGCCTCGCTATAAAGTTTGGGGGCAACTACCGGAGGTGGAGCCCAAAATGAACTGGCCGCGAGGTACCAGTCAACTTGAGACAAAGGAGGGCCGAATAAGTTATTGGTCTGATTTGGGAGACGTCATTGGGTGAACTGCACACCCTGACTCGAACTCCAGATCATCTTACATCTTATTATCCTACATACGTTGTGCGCTTCGCATTGGAGGGATGTATATGTTGCATCCCCTAGGTTTATCATCTGATATGTACTCTTCTCTCGAAATCACCTGCCCCTGGTGATCTCGTTGGAGAAAATGAATCTGCCGCTTGTAGCGAGTGCTGCCATCCTGACCAGGGATGACTTCCAACTCGTGCTTGACTGGGATGGCAAAGAATCGGGCTTCCTCTGGTGGCAGCGAGGCATCTACTGACTCGCTGCCGATGGTGCCATCATCTAATGAGATGCCATGCTCGAGTTCGATGAGACGCCTGCCAACTCTGTACAGAGTCCCAACGTCGAATAAACCTTCTTTTGCTGGGCCAAGCTGGGCTAAACACGCCAAGGCCTCGACGCGAGTTGCAAGACTTCGACACTTGATGACGACAAAGAACATGAGAGGCAAGAAACCTATCTCAAAAGAGAAGCTCGAATCAGGAATTTGTTGTTGCATTGTAGTTTCCCACGTCTCGGACGCCGTCTTCGCCATGTCCACGACATCTCGGAAGGTGTCCAGATGTTGATCATACCACATTTCTGAGGCATCACGTGGTTTCTCGACGTATATGCTTGTTACTTTATGCTTGAGACGCATGCCGTAAAGAGCGTATCTGTCTGCGACGGAGGAGGCTGGTATTGTCAGCACCAGGTTCTTGGCTTTCACCTCCCACTGTTCCAGCAGTGTAACAAGGGAAGATTTGTTATCGTCCAGTCCGTCGAGGACACACTCCATGGATCGAAGCATGAGGTTATCGATAAACGATTGTGCTTCAGCAATACCGCTGAACTCTGCTGGCATGGCTGGATCAAATCCGATGAGGCTTGGGAGGCGCATAGACTTGACGCCACCCAAAAAGAAAGGTATAATACTCAGCCGGCGAAATATGGGGACAAGATATTGATGTGCCCATACAGGGCAATTTGAGTTGTTGAGAATGACAATGCCGTGCCGACAATGCTCGAGAGCAGCGTAGATGTCTCCCTGGAGATATTCGATGCAGACAAAGAGTATGCAAAGCAACAACATCAACAACTCATCACCCGATGACTTGATCTGTTGAATAGCGGCGTTGTAATGCCCGATAGCAAACATGCTACCGCATATTTGACGAGTAATCCTCGAACCCCGAGCAAACTCTTCGTAGAGCGAACTAATGGCCAAGACGGCATGGCGTACTGTGGGTTCGAAGTGGCTGAACTGCATGACTAGATGCGTCCAGAAATATGAATCTGTGGAACCGGACATGACGGGACCAGCCATCTTTGTGAAGAACTGAAAGGCTCTGCCTTCTCTCTGGTCCCGCGCAGAGAGTTGATTAGGCCGGTACCATGTCAGAGTTGACACTGACTCATAGCCGTCGCATACACGTCCAGTAGATGTACATCGTCGACATGATGGCTTTCCTTCATCGCACTTGACTTTGCGAGATCTATCCACGTTAATACAACGCACACTTGGTGGGACAGGTAAACGCACTTGCAGGTTCGGCAGCCTGTCCTCACATGCGGACGGGTAGGCATCTAGCTCTAGCGTGGGGCTAACCCGAGCGAATGGATATGATGCGATAGATATCGAATTTGAGATGACAACATCAGAGCTGAGTTGGACTTGGGTGGACGCGAAAGAAAAGGGGAGACGCGTGGCTCCGGCAAAGTGGGCGGCTTATGCATGCTCCGATCTAATGCCGATCACTTTGTGGGGCTGTCCCGAGCCTTTAGCTGGGGACGATATTGACGGGGTTTGCCATTGAAAACTTTATTTATGAGTTGCCATTTTCAGCCTTGCCAGTCCTTTAATTAGGAACTTTCGTCTGCGAGCACATCGATCACGACTCTGTTGACGTATGTCTCACTTAGCATAAGGTTTAGGTACGCGACTAATGATTCAGGAGAGGATTGGCTAAGTCTTGGCAAACCTACAAGCGAGCTTAGGAGGAGGTTATGAAGAATTGTTCATAGCTTTAGATATCTTTTCCCTTATTCTAGGATTATTATTAGAATACCCAAGACAGTAGGAACAATTGACACGTGTTATTATTACTTGTATCTACCAATACTAGGATCTCTTTGATATCATCGGGGTAGATTATACGGTATGCCGCACATGAAGTTGGGCTATCGCTCATAACGTGACAAGCCTCTGACGATATCTTTCTCCGCACACCTTGTCTGTAAACACCAACATCCTGACATCATCATCCTCTTTTCACGCTTCGCCCCTGGGAACCTTCTAGGAATGTCTTCAATTATCTACGTACATCCTCCGCCAATTGACCCTCATGATGAGCGTCTGAAGCCTTATACCAAGAAAACCAAGGCTGACAAATCGCCGCGAGTCTGCAATGGGTGTAGACTCTTAAATGTCCCTGTAAGATTAGTTTCCCGGTTAGGTATCCCCGCTGACCAGCTACGAAGTGCAGCGGCCATCACCCATCTTGTGAGTTATGTGAAAGGATCGGCCACAAGTGTTCATACTCCGTCGACATTCGGCACAGACATTTAAATAAATTAGGCCAACACAAGTAAGTTCACCCTTGCATTGTACTTGGGGTAACAGAGATATACTGATTGTCGTATGTAGAACTCGATTCAAACACGGTACGGCATATTCGAACAAGTTTGTTAATTAGCAGAGTGCTAAGAGCGGAGGAGGGAAATATCGGAATATAATTACTCAGATTGCAAGGAAATTCCTGTTCTGCCGTGGTCATCATCTCCGATCTCCACAACTTGACCGAAGTACAGATAGCACTCAACCCCCTGAGAAGCCTTTCCTTTATGAAGCTTTAGTTTTATCGTTTTCAAGGTGTTTCATTTCCATTAGTTTGAAAACAATGCTCAGAGACGTCCTTCCTAAGTTGTGACATAATAACATCGTAGGGGAGCTGAAGTTCCGTGTCTAACAAGCCTTTGCATCTAGAATAAGGCTGACTGAACTTCAGGCCGCAATGCTTCAGCCTGCATCAGCTGTCGCACAAGTGATCCGGTTGGCCGATAATGTGGCTTGTACAGCCTGATGCCTGACTGCCCCGCAGATTCGGGTTTTATCAAATTCTCACATCACCTTCTCGGCACCGCCTTCAACCTATCTGGCTACAGATTCATCGCGCAACTTAACGAGTCATGGACAAGGTCTGGTTCAAGCTAAGGCACACACACAACCCTGCACCGGATGAAAAGACCCTCGGCACCAGTACGGAGACGGGTCCCATCCTACTTGGCCAGTTCATCCCCGACCTGAATCATCTCGACCAGGTCATCAATAGAGGTGGCATCAAATCGTTTCCTGGTGAGATGAAGGTCTGGCACTCTCGGACTATCAAGTTCAAGTGGGATGCCTCTCAGTCCACGCAAGCTGATGCATTTGTATCGGCATGGGCCCCTGCTGTCGCTGCTGCTGGTTTAGACATTCAGGCAACTGCCAGTGGAGCCTTTCGGAAGTCAGTTGAAAACTATTCTGAGTTTGAGAGTCTGGACTGCTATATCGTAAACCCGGTCAAGTCGTGTGTCAACGATTGTCTTGCGGGGGGGGGCAGTGGCGGACCACGTCAAGTCTGAGAAGACGTTGGGAACATGGAAATTGTTCATGATCACAGGGATCATGATCGCCCGTGGCGCGAAGACGAGCAACAGGGAGGAGACTCACGGAGAGGGCCATACCAAATCAGGGTTGTAGGTACTCCCTCATCCCCAAGATTCGTCCGACTAATCCACGTTGAAGGTCGATTCCAGATGATGCTGGCACCAACGCGGAGGGTAATCTCTCGAATGACAGCAAGCAGGCTTCATCGGGCTCTTCTGTCACGGACTTTGTCTGGGCAATTAGGCTGGCGAAGTTATTCCAAACCTTTGGTCAGGTCATACTTCAGAGGGACTGGTCGATGATAACAGAGTCGGAGGGTGCAACATTTGGGCCAGGTGATGACGAAGTGGACGTTGCTGACGTGGTGGCTAGAGAAGGTATGGGGGAGATAGGCCAGGTTGTCGAAGATGAGGAACTGGAACTGGCATTTGCGCTCAACTAATCCGGAATGACATGCTGAACTGTCTCTAAATTTCTTATTATGTCGCTAAAGATACCAACCCTCCCCCCATGTCTTATGCTTTCTTCATGGCTTTCTTGATAATCGTGCACACATCTTCCCTGACCTTCTCCCGAGTTGCACTGCCAGAGTCTGCATTGTCAGGGAGAATCTCCCATGGGGCTACGCATTCGTATCCCTCGCTTACGTTTTTTCGTGACATCTCCTTTAAAATGGCGCTCATGCCCGCCTTCGTCCTCATCTTGTCTCGACTGGCCCTGGACATCCATGACTGAACATCTGGCTGGCGAGAAAAGTCGAGCAACTTTGCCGCAAGCCCAGCTGCTAGAGCGGTAGATACAGATGTTCCCCCGATAAGCCTCATTCCCGAGTCCAAAACCACATCCTCCCCCAGCATAGCAAAGTTTGCCGCGTGATTGCGAGGGTTGGGGTTCCATTGCCTGGAGTTTTTCAGTCCACCATTGCAGCAGAAAATACCAATCACCCGATCCGTCATGCTGGCCGGGTAGGCAACACCGTTAATGTTTTGCCAGTTGGAAGCAGCGGCAAAGACGAGGATCTCGGGCGCTTCGCCTTCTGCGGTGGCCATCTTGATCTGTGCCTCTAATTCATCATGGCATTCGTCTTTGAACCCTGCTGAGATACTGATGATGTCGACCTTTTTGCTGATGGCCCACCTGATTGCCTATAATAGTCAGTGTGGCTCGTAATGGGAAGAAAAATGGCGATGCAAGAGGGGGACGATGTTGGGAACTACTCACCTTAGCCATATACTTTGATGTGTTTCCGTCTGCTTCGTCTCCCTGGAAGACCTTTGCGACATAAATATCTGCGCGACCATAGACCTTACGTACGAGGTTGACAGAGTTTGTGCCGTGCTGGGGGTTATCTCTGTGCGCGTCGTTCCACGTCTCAATGAAGTTTTGGTAGCAGATGTGTGCATCTCTCTGACGCTCTTCCCGTAACCCAGAGTCAATGACCGCGACTTTCACACGGTTTGCCTCGTAAGTCTCGTTGCTTTCACAGGTATGAGCGGTCAGATACTCGTTCAAGTCGTTGAATTTGTTGAACCACTCTGTTGACGAAGCTGCACCGCGCCTGCTCGATGACCTCGTTAACTGTGTTTGACGAAGCTGGAGTAAGCTTACCTGTTAAGCATAACCTCCCCTACAATATGTGGGTGTGGTGCAACTCCTGAGTAGCCACCATTGTGTCCCATCGGCGGCGGCGCTTCTCCTGGTTGGTTGTCGGTGGCTTCCATGTGCTCCTCTTCGGGAAATGCGTTGCGGACAAAGTTGTTCTGGATCTCTATGGCAACTTCGGGGCAATTTAGCAAGAGAACTGCTCGCAAAGGCATCAAGATGCGTTTGTAGAAGACCATGCGAAATCTTAAGGTGTCGCTTTTTCCGCGCGCATCTAGGTCTTCGAAAAGATGACGCCGGAAATTCAGGCAAGCACTCACGACTTCCTTGATGGGCTGTACGGACTCTTTGTATTCGCCATAGTACCAACACAATGCGATTGAAGGCCATATATCGTCGGTCTGATCCTCATCCTCCAAGGGGAAATGTTGTCGTACTTGGAGTTGGAGTAACAATAGTCCAAATTTGGCCATGAAAGTTTCAGCATGGTCGTAAGGATCCATACCAGCGATTTGATCTAGTATTAGCTCCTCCGACGAGTCAATCAACAAAGGGGAAGAGTAGAATGGTCTTCTGAAGTCCAGTAGCGTGCCATCCGCAGCGAACTCGATGTGATCAGGTTGCCAGATATCCACAAGCCAGGAACTTTTATACAGATGGAGCACAGACTCCGAGAGGAGATATTGCACCATGGCCACATTCTTGGTCAAGGCTGATATGTAGTCACTCTCTGCGTCGTTAGGCTCTTGCCTGGGTGTTCGAAGCACTGTGGCTACAAATCTGGTATAGAATTTTCGTATCATTCCAGGCTCCATCATCGCCCTTCCAGTTTGGTCTGACGTGTTGGCATTGAGGACTTGGTTGAGTGTCAGAAACCTCTCGGGAATCGTTCCATACTCTCGTTCAAGTTCAGAACTCTTCGGGATAGACTGGGTAAATATGTTCTGGTCATTGCCGAGGTTCAACGTGAGACACTCGTTCAATGCCTCCGCAATACGAAAGTCTCTACAACCGCGAAAAGGAAGCATCCCACCTGTGTCACTGCGCATATAATAGGTCAGTAAACGTTGGGTTTTGAGTGAAAGGGGTGTTACGGACTGATGGATTCTGCATGGCATCGGATACCACCCCTGGGTTTGGTAGCATCCAGAAAACAGGAAACCAATGGTACCGCCTCCAAGTCCAGACAGATGGAACTTAGCAACATGTTTTGTGGATCTGCAGCCATGTAGTTTCTGTGAAAGGAGCTCATAAATCATTTCTAGGCGGCTGCAAAGTCTCTTCGCGTCCTCGACCCTGACCAAAACCTCGTCAACTTGGTCCCTATCAGCATCTTTAGCCATGACCAGATCTCCGATGTCAGCTGTTGACTCAGGCCATGCTTTGTCAATGGCGAGCTGACACACTTCGCATGATTCCAGAATGCGGGTTTCGTTCTGCGCGGCGCGATCGAGATCGACGACAGACCCATTCGTCACTGTCGACAATGTCTGGTGATATTCTGACGAGATCACTGTATCTTCCGATTCTAGCAAACAACCGAAAGCGAGCATTGTCTGAAGCGCTTCAAGGTTTGGATGATTGCAACGGGCGTTTCGCCCCTTTTGTTGGCCGTGTTGTTCTCCTGATGTTTCCTCTCCCTCAGGGGCCGACTCGAAATGTCGCTTCGTACGTTGACCATCGTCCAGCAGGGAATCAATACGCTGCCGTATTATGCCGTGAAAGTACTGGACCTTATTCTGGACCTTTTTGTCCACTAAGCTATCTAGTTGACGCAGTAGCTCTTGCAGACAACCGGATAACTTGGTTAAGATGGGTGTCTTGAGCGCTAGCAACTCAGGCGGATTGGAGAGCCCGATGAGCTTGAGTTGCAACAGACTCAGACCGCTGCGGAGGAGCGAGGTTCGGGCTAAGGCGGTGGTAAAGACTGGAATGACTTCCGTAGCAGTGCTCAGAGACGCTTGCAGGCTTATCGCCAACTCGCCATGAGCCTTGTCACGGCTGGGCAGACTGCAACCGTGGACCATGGCGGCACCCTGCAAGCAATAAAGGTAGCCACGCGGGACTAGACAGAAAATTGGTTGGTTGCGATGAGCTACGAGATCGACGTGCGGTGCTCTGTTGAGACGCCTTTGATGCCGAGTGTCGCGGAAATCGGCTGGGGAAACCGACAGTTGGTGAGATCGTTGGTTAGGCCAGGTTTTCTTCCTCAGCTTCAGCCAAAACCGTGAGAGGATAGTTGTTCACACTGTAAAGCGTTTGCTTGTTGCATGCTCGGACACAGTGTTTGTGGTTTCACAACGTTGCCAATATTGCACTTTTCTTCAATTGGTTGCTTTCGCCCTGCTGACCTGGCCTGCATTGCGGCATTTTTCAACCTCCAAAGTCCGGGAGAAAAAGAGAAAGAGAGAGGGTTATAATTAATTGAGTGCTCTCAAAATACTATTACCGTTCTGTGGGCTATCATGAACTTACATATCCAACGCAGCCCTCCACTGGGAGCCGAAAGTTTGAATCTCCGCCATGCCAAACAACTATGCCTCCAGCGTGTTCACGACTGCACGGCCCAACAAAATGCCGAACTTGCGGCGCATGCCAAAGACCTGGAGCAGATGTTACAATTATGGGCAAAACACTCTGGAGTTGATGCTCGCAAGGGCATGTCGCTTGATGACCGCCTTAAGGACCACCCGGATCTCAAGGCAACCCTGATAGGTTTACTAGAACTAATTGAGCAGAAAGTCACACAAGGTACTGGCTAGGCCATCTTCTCATGGTAATACCAACTTACTGGGTACTAGCACTGTCGTCTCCAGATGATCATGGAGACCCTGAAAAGTCTCCTGCAACGGTACCAAGAAACGAAGACGACGTCGACCCCGATGAGTTCTTGATTAAGCAAAAGTGGAAGAGCTATAGTGGAAGCACTTGGGAGGCTGTCGGCGCGGCTGTTGATATGCTCATCGAGCTCACGGCAATGATTCGGAAGTCAACTGTGCGGAATTCGAGTTTACCAACACATTTCCACCGGCCGGACGACTACTTTGCCGAATATGCCAAGATTCTGGCCAGAAACTGGTTCAGAGATGCCAGAAAATCCTTGACTGATCAACTGGGTGACTCTGTCTTTGTTCAGCGCAGACAGATGCTATACAACATGAAGCATAGGGAGAAAATAAGCTATCCTGCCGCCGATCTCGCTCCTACGTCAACTAAGCCCACGGCCGCTCCTTCACGAACAGTAGAGACCATCCCGAGGATGGAGCGTCCGCAGAATCCAACCCCACAGATCAAATCGCCGCGTCCGACGGCCCCCATCTTTGCAGACTTGACTCCATCAAGTACGAATCTTTCTCAGCTCGATAAGACCAAACTCGCCCAACGCAGTCGAAGAATTGAGGCTCTGTCCGGGATCACCGAGGGCTCTGTTTCATTAGAAGATACGAAATTCTCGTACATGTATCCTGAGCCTCGGACTTGGGGCGAAACGCAAGGATATGGCGTCTGCCCTTACTGTTCTGGGTTTTTGCCAGCCTCGAAGTTGACCAAGATAGCATGGAGGTGAGCTTTGGCGCTTGCTACAGTTTTTGCTTTTAATGATAACACCATTCTAGGAAGCACTTACACGAGGACCTTCACCATTATGTTTGCATATCACAGAAGTGTCAAGATCCTATACAGTTCTTCTCGAATTCAAAACAATGGTTGCAACATATGAAGGAGCTCCACGGCCGAGATTGGCCACAGAAAGTGCACATGGCAACTTGGTACTGCGACAGGGATCACGACAGAATGGAATACAAGGGAGAATCTGAGCTGCGGAAACACCTCGTCAATGATCATGGAAGTGTGAGCAACGCTCACGTCGACGCTTTGGTCCGTCGCAACTGGGGCGTTGGCTGCAGAGAGGCTCATGTCTGTCCTCTATGCGAATCAAAATCAAGCAATATCATACCATCGATGAACGACGAGGACAAAGAATCTCTTCTTCTCCGGCACATTGGCGATCACCTCAAAGCGCTTGCGTTGTTCTCCCTGCCCTCCTTGAATACCGATCCTGATAGTGATGGGCAACATTCCAGCTCTGGGGTTCAGCTTCCAACCAATGACGACTCTAAAGCTGATATTGCTGGGAAAAATCAAGAAGTTGCTCAATCTGACGAAAACCTTGAGGGTAGCCTAACTTTCGATGACGACCCCCATAGAATCGTGGATGCTATAAGTTCTGAGGGAACGATCAACGAGGAACATATCTCTGATGTTCCTTCTGGTCTCGATGCTGCGCTGGAGTGGAAATTCGCCGGTTTAGAGCAAGAAGCCCCTGAACTAGATTCTGCTCTTGAAAATTTGAGAGTAGGGCACGAAGAGAAGCAGCAGACGATTGACCCAAGGGAGCAACTGAAGGGAGCCATCCGTGCTGAAGCGGTTAAGAGTGCCTTTGGTGAGAAGTCACAGTGGTTCTTCCCTAATGGGAGTTTTGACAACCTCTTCACCAAGGAATTTGTGACCAGGGAGCTGTGGGCTGAATTACCCACGCAAGCTCAGCGCGAGGGGGAAGTGGAAATATTGGCTGAATTCATCTCGAACTCTGCAAGGAATTTGTTTGCCATTGTCGTTCTCCTTCCGGACATCTCCTCTGGCCAGGTACTGCAGAAGAGAATGGAGTTTTTCCGCCACAAAAACATTACTGACAGCAGCCTGCCTCTGCAGGTATCGTGGTGGAGTGAGAACTACTGGTATGGCATGCACGCTGACGCGACTGGCGATGATTTCGGGGGCGATCTCGAGAATGGAGGCTTATGGCGACATACTCAAATCCGGGACTTTTCTTCTCTCCAACACTGGTTTTTGGCTCCGGTTTTTTCAACTATCGGGCTGAGCTACGATTTGAAGCTAGGCACTATCCTCCCAGTCACAGAGAGAGACCCCGACGTTGACCACTCTTCATTTGAGTTTATCCGGTATAAGATTCATGGAAACCACATCGATCAACGGACCATGGTAGGTTTCAACAATTAAAATGAGAGCTTCATCATCAAGATTCTTACCATCTCTGACACAGAATACGAGACATCCATATTACGTTGAGGTGAGAAAGGCTCACGGCGACGTCTCGGAATCACATCCACACTGGGAAACACAAGTCAAACGACTCTCTGACGCAAACCATCTCATCCACGAACATCTCGTTCGCATTTCGAAGAGGTCAGAAGAAGGGGTAATTCATGTTTGAATGGGTCAGCGGCGAGAATTTGACAAACCTATGGCGCACTTTCTATCGACCAAAGCTGACCTCGGAACTGGTCAAGGATGCGTTTCGTCAAATGGCTGGGCTCACCAGCGCCCTTAACATGCTTCACTATGGGTCAGAGGTCCCATACTTTTCTACCGGTCACTTCAACCCCGATCACATTTTTTCGTTCAGCAACGACAACGATAACGACAATGAGCTTGGAACCCTGAGGATTGCTGGCTGGGAGTTGTGGTTGAGGATCGGAAGTGCGATACACGATAACGACTACGAGGCCGAAGGGGATTGGCGGTACGACGCACCAGAATTTAGCAGCCCTGGACCGTACTTCAAATCCCGATCGTGTGCGTGTGACGTCTGGTCAATGGGGTGCATAATGCTTGAGTTTTTAATCTGGCTCATGTATGGCATGGATGGGCTGGATAGGTTCAGGCAAGCGAAACAGTCATCGCTCTCTCGGGTAGCATTTTTCTGTCAGGCAAAACGAGAGGCCCAGGACGGCATGCCGGTTTTCACAGTCGACCCCGTTGTGCTGAAGTGGATGGACCACATGGCTGCTGACCCGGCTTGCAAAGGCGTGACAACTGCCCTTGGCGACCTGCTGGAGCTGATCAGAACTCGACTTCTGGTGATAAACCCACCACAACAACGCAGGCTAACCATAACCGCGGGGTCCTCACAGGATTCGGTCGGAGCTCATTTCCCTATCGTGGGTCAGTCACAACATGCGTGGGAGCGTTGTATGACTGGCGAGCTCGATGAGCGGATGCGAAAAATCTCGTATGAGAATCCTCCAGAGAGTTGAGAGAGGATAGTGACCTCGACTGAGCCAAATCCTGTGTACATTCGTCGCTCATTATTAGATATCTCTTCAAGATTGAAAACGTGATTCTTTATCAGCAATACTCCATCTCTACCAGCCCGAAAAGATCAAAACGCTGTGTTAGACTCTACGACCACTCCTGTGAAGGACTCAACGTCAGCTCAAAGACGATCCAATGAACAGTCGAGCACGCCGGTCCTGCCCCGAACCGCCGAGCCTGGCAGGAAACCGCTTGCTCAACACAAAAAGAAAAAACGCAAAATCAAGGGACACAGTAAGAAAGAGTCTGCTAGTTCATGGAGTAGGTACATTGGTTCAAGTAGACTGTGATGTGGGCCCGCTCTGAGATTGCCAAACATCGACGGCCGTATCACAAACATACACTGCTACGCTTTGGCAATCGCCTAAGGATTAATAGACAAGCCGAAATGTGACAAAAAAAAATGAATTTGAGTACGTTGATTGGCTAGGCTGGGTAATTACGTCTCCAAAGCAACAACGGAGTCTCTTAAAATGGTAATCCATCTGACCCCTTTTCGCAACGCAATTTGACGTTCAAATCATCCCTTCATCCCAACTCAAGAACCGAAGTCAATTATCGCTATTGGCTAGCCTAAATAATATTATTCGTTCATTTCTATCTTCATGAAGGTCATAATCCAAAAAGCCATGGCCAGCACTGGCGATCCGCCTTGTGTAATATGTGGTATTCGGTTGTACCCACAAACCTTTCGACATGGTGTAGGCCCTCATCATTGGGAGCCGGATAGATGGAAACAGCAGGTCATAGCGCTTTCAGGACCTACTTGGTCGCGTTTCGATAAGGGCCCAAGAACACTGATTCTTTCGGATAAAGACGTCACTCGCTGCTTCACAAGAACATCTTTTGGCTCCAAAGAAATGCATCTAGAGCCCAGTGATGAACGCGTCACTCTGCAAGAACCGGTCCATCTGACATGGGACCAGATTTGTTCCGTCCATGAACGTTACAAGAAGCGCACGTATCTCGGGATACATTCAGCCTGTGAGGGCATTGCCAACAAAGTCATGAGAACCCCAAGGCCCGGGAAAGCTGGTATCCGTTCTCTCGGCGACCTCTGGATGACTCTTGAGCGGAGAAGCCAAAAGTCAAACTGGGAGCACAACCCCAAGGTACCGTTTTTGCCAGCGGTTCCGTGTCAAATACCTGGGGATTCAGTGTTTTTAGAGCTGGACAACTACTATATCCCGCGAGCAATGCATCTACGAGAGAACACCACGTCTTTCAGCCGAGCAATGGGTAAGTCCTAAAGGAAGATTCCACTAGTTCAATTACTCACTAAGGGAAACACAGTGGAACTCAGATCCATTACATATTCCGAACCTGACAGCTTCTTTCCTCTCAAACCTACAACCCTATAAACCAACAAGTCTCAGCCACCAGTTGAGATACTTTGAGAAGCTACCACCAAACATCAAACAACACATCATGTTTCTTGTTTTCCAGCAGGAGCTTCCTTTTAGATGCACATACGTTATGCCGCAGCACTATTGGAAAGAAGTATTCTTCCGGATCCCATTCAGCTGGGACCTCGACAGAGACCTCATCGACAAAACGTCAAGCTTCGACATGGACTGGGAGAAGTTGACGCGTCAGATCATGTGTCCAGCCGAAACTACCTTGGAGCGCCGCTGGGGAGAGGGAGAAGCCAAGCCATGGAACTACCAGGATTGTGGTTTAACAGTGCCCCCCGGCTTGACAAATCGTCGACGTATCTGGCAGATTGTTGAGGAAATGTACCCAGACGATATTGAGATGAAACATTGGGAAGAATAATCACATTCTTTGTAAATGCTTAGCTGACTGTTACATACTGCGCCCTGATTCCTATCAACTTAAGACAACCCAACTGTATTAATTGCCAGCCATGTAGGGAGCTCGGCCCCCTAAGAATGACAAAGTCGTTGTGAGTTAGCGCTGGGGCATAAAGAACTCTAGCAACCCGGCCGGCATCGAATCCGCTACAATGGTTGCTCAACAACCATCATCTTCCGTAGTATAGTGGTCAGTATGCAAGCTTGTCATTCACAATGCGCTTAATTCTTTTTAAGAAAATAAAAATAAAAATATATATTTTATAAAAAAAATATAGTTATATAGTCTCTTTCTAGTCGCCCGCTAACGCGGGCAACCAGAAATCACTGCACCAATCCAATACACCCCTGGACCTCTCGCTTTGCTCTACAAATCTCTACCACAATGATAACCACAATAACATACTCGTGTTCAAACCAAAAGATGATGTAACTAACAAATGCTGTAAGGATTTCGTCGAAGCAAATGAGAAGCAGCACGTGACTCTAGACAGGGGGTTTAATCCTTCTTGGTCGCTGGGTTAACCTCGGCTTGGTGTTGCTCAGCATCAGCCCTCGCGGAGCATATCCCCCGTTTTGACAACTACTGGAATATCAGTTCCTCTAGATTCTCATTGATCCAATCAGTCCGAGTTGTGTTGTGTTAGTGGTTGCATGCTCGGAAGCAGCTACGCCGTACCCATGCAGGATAAGCGCCTCACGCTCGATTTGCAGGGCTTCTCCTTTAGGGAATCGCCGGAAGGATTGCTGCCTAAAAAAGGAGCTTTGACCCGTGTTTCGAGTCGCGTTATTTAACTTGACTTTCTCACATCACGTCCATCAATTGATCATCGCCAAGTACAGATCTCAATCATGGGTGGTCCTCGTCCTAAAAGTAGCGGTTTCCGCGATGATCCCGATGCATTGTCCATGCACACGACCGACGGCGAACCCGCCTACACTGACGCCGTCGCCGAAGATGGCGATGACGAAGCTGCTCCCCCTTATACTCCTGTTGACAACAGCACCATAAGTCCACCAACCACTGCTCCCCAGATCAGAAACCCAGATGCCGATGAAGAAGAAGAACCGTATTGGACTGGCGTCACTGAGCCCGAGTCCCATTTCGCTTTCACCTCGTATCGCATTGGCAACAAGCGCACCCACATCGGGAACGAGGTGATCCACCTCCAGGACGAACGCTCCGATGCCGATCCTCGGTTTCTCCAGAAATGGATCAACCTCATGGCTCAACTTCCTCCGTCGCCGTACATTCACATCGTCGGCACGCATAAGGAAACGAAGCGAGACAAGGACGGAAAGAAGCGTCGTGAGGATGTGACAGATTTCCGCATCATGGTCAGCATGCGGAATTATCTGTGGCCCAACTTTAACCCCAATGGACCCAACGAGATGAAACTCGTGACTGCTGAGGGTGGAGAGAAGACCTACCGGGGCACTATCCTCAAGAAACGCGCACCTGGGGCCAAGGGTGGTATTGAAGTTGGCCACGCAAAGCCTACTCTAAAGGAGTGGTGTCACCTCTACTGCGCCAAGGCGACGGCAACTAGAACGTAAGCGCAGCTTGTACCGCAACCTCTTCGTCTTGGCTAACATGCTCTCGCAGATTCCGTCTAACTCGTACCGTCACCGGTATGGACAAGGAGCAGCTTCGTTCTCGTCTCACAGGCTTGATCAGAAGCACAAACTACAAGGGAAAACTCACCATTGAGTTCCCCGTCGCCGACCGAGCAGTTGACATCTACTCGACTGGCCGACTCAACAGCTGGCGACTGACAGGTTGGATCTGCTGGATCTTTTACCTCACCTTTCTCTGGATCTTTGCTTGGCCTGTACTCTTCTTCACCACTAAGCGGTATCAAGTCGTCCGCGCCGAGTGGCCTTTTGCTCATGTTGACGAGCAGGGTCAGAAGAGGTATACCACTGTGAGCGAAGAACAGTGGACCAGTAGGTACGGCCCTGCTATCAAGCAGCTGTGTCTGGACCGGTACGATGGTTTGGCGGGTGACACCTACTTGAACGAGGTGCTAGACAGGGCAGAAGCGCAGCAGAACAACCAACCTCAGGTTGACACCCGAGCTGCTCTCGGTGTTGCCGCGGCTGCTTTCCAGGGTGGTCGCTTCAATGCTGCCCGTGGTGCGAGCAGCTTGATGCGCTTTGTCGGTGGGCAAAACGACCAGGTCGGATGGGGTTTCGACACTTAAAGACCACTGAAGGCCAATCATGTCAACCCACTGTTGTGTGTATCACGACTCCAGCCGGAGGACAGTCCATATTTAAACGCATTGTTTCAGTCATAGTCAAGACGACATAGTCAATATGTAGTAGGAGTTTGGCTCCGGAAAGGGAAGGGGATCTTAATTTGCTCAGCTTTTGTTTCTTGTTTCTATAACAGTAGAACCTAATCGTGAAGCCCTTGAATCACATATCAATCATGAGGGGGAAAAGGTTACCTAAAGTACTGAAGATTCATATCTGAATATAGCTAAAAGATATGTAAACCATAGGTACAAGTGGTAGTATCTTCCCCATTCCCCTCAGTCAAGGTCAGTGGGATGTGATGTTGAAGAATCTCAACAAGCCCCCTTGCACAATCAGCCACCCAAGAGTTATTCCTTGGGAGTCGAGGTTCCGCTCATCTTCTCGTTATACACCTCCCGCAGGACATGCTCCTTCTTAGCAATATCCTCCCCGCCACTGCGGTTTCCGAACACGGTATCCATCTCTTCGAGTGTCTTGCCTCGTGTCTCGGGCACGCAGAACCACACAAAGGCAAAGGATAGAAGACCAAAGACGGCGAAGAACACGTAGGCGCCGAAGCCGGTGGCTTGGACGAGGGGAGGGGTGATGAGGCCGATGATGAAGTTGTTGATCCAGTCTTTAAAGAATGAGTCTCTATATAAGTGAGAGTGTAAGAGGAAGAGGACTTACTTGAACAGGTTGAGATGGCAACGCCTTTGGCACGAAGACTGGATGGGAAGACTTCCGCAGGGACTGCCCAAGGAGTAGGAGACCAAGAGCCGCCAAAGGCGAGCATATAAAAGAGCAAAAATGCAACGCTGGTCCATCCCTCGGCGCGGTGAGTAGGCCAACTATCAGAGAACAAGCCAACCATGATGGCGATAATGACCAGGGGCATGACAGTCAGGACACTGCCGATAAGAAGAATCGTCCTTCGGCCGAAGCGGTCCAAAGTCCACAAGGTAGTGATAACACCGACAAGCTGGATAATATTCAACACACCAGACGTGATGAGTTGCATGTTAAGATCCAAGCCCATTGTTCCAAAGAGGGTAGGTGAATAGTAAATCAAGGCGTTGATTCCAATGAATTGCTGGAAGAACATGAGCCCGGCACCTACGAGGGTGCGTCGCCAGCAGCCAGCCTTGAAGCAGTCGGTCCAGCTGACAATCTCCAGCTTGATGGCACTCAACACAGTCTTGTTCTCTGGAGATGTAAGCATAGGATGCCTCTCGGCAAGAACCCCGAGTTGGAAATGTGCTTCAGCAATAATCTCGATCCACTCCCTCTTAACACGGTGGTCACTCTCCGGAAGTCGTCTCAGCTTGACAAGGTTCTCCAACGCCTCTTCCTCGCGGCCTTTAGAAGCGAGCCAGCGTGGAGAAAAGGGGAGGAAGATGGCGCCGATACCGAGGATTATGCCGGGGAAAATCTGGATGAGGAAGGGGAGTTGCCAGGACCAGTGGCTGCTGATGTCCTTTGTCGCGTATGTAATCCAGAAGGCGATGACGATGCCGAGGACGACAAAGAGGGCTTCGAAGACGAGGAGGGAGCCGCGGATTTCGGGAGGGGAAATTTCGCCGATATAGAGGGGGACGACCATGGAGAGCCTGGAGAATTAGTGTCAGTAGGTAACTCAGGGAGTTGATGAAGCTGATGGTGCTTCGTAGGAAGAGGGTTGTCTTACATGCCAATACCGACACCACCGATGAATCGTCCAGCAACAAGCATATCAAAGTTGAGAGCCGCGGTCTGAAGAGCAGACCCAATCGTAAAGACGACAACAGCAATCATGATGGATCGCTTGCGAGACGCCCAGTCAGCTATCCAGCCCTGGTTCATGGCGCCGATAAAAGCACCAAGCGTAATCATAGCCGTCATCAGACCCTTCTTGAAGCCGGCGCCGGGAGCGTCATCAGAAACTTCAGGGAACCGATCCAAAAAGTGATCCATGACGAGGGTTACGCTGATAACGCCTTGATCGTAGCCAAAAAGAAGACCGCCGATGGCGGAGAAGGCTGCGCAAAGGGCAACGTAGGACGAAGAAAAGAGACCACGGAAGCCTGGACATGTGTGTTAGAGTAGTGAGTGGTATATAGATAATGATGGCGTACCAGCAGGTCCATATGGTTCAATTTCGGAGTCGAGGGGGATGGAGGCATGCTCTTGCGTTGCCACATGGTATTTGTCCCCGGTCCTGACTGGTTCGAGAGTATCTGATGCTGAACCCATGATGGCGAGCTGCTGCGATAGGAGCAGTTAATCAAGGGCTAGAAGAAACTTGAAAAGAGATGTGAAAAGGAAGAAAGAAAGAGATCTGCTGATACTCTAGAGAGCTGCTTCTGATCAACATGAACCAGTGGAGAGAGATTCACCTCCCTTCTTATACTCCAAAATCGATTCAACCGTCACCATCACCTCACCACGCCAGCCAATGACATGCCCTGGAATAAGATGCCCCTACTTCCCCGGAGCGCAGCCGTTCGGGGTAGACCTGGGGTCCGGGGAAGATGGGGCCATCGGACACGACTCATGGAACATGGGGTATGGCGGACATGGTTTAATTTTCGGAAAGGAGGCTTGATGAGGCACTTTTTCCCGCTTGGGTTGCGAGATTTAGGTGACTATGGCTTCAGCGTGTGATATTGAGTCTATTAGTCCTTTAATTAAGTAGCTAGCTACAGTAGCTAAGGAACGTCATGAGAAGATGTAAAATCACTGAAGACTAATTGTGAACTGGGTAAACGAGCATATGTCGAGAGTCAACGTGTGGAGAAAGTCAATGCATGTAGCTCTTAAGAGATGTGAATCACAGATACAAACGCTACGAGATACAATCAAGGCTCTGTAGATGATGGAGGCGAGCGATGCACGGCTCCTCCTACTCGTCGCTTACAGAAATTCGCGCCCAGGTAAGATCTTGTCTTCTTGGTCTGGCCAGAAAAGACAACGCCAAGTGCGAAGACGTCGGGAGCTTTTTCCATGCAAGTCAGGCTATGGACAGGGAAATTTGTTCCGCTCATGACTATCGCCAACTTCACCGGGTGGCTTCTCGTGCTAGGGAGCGAGTTCGCCGAGGCGTACAGTGTACGCCTGCCGTGACCAGCTTGATATGTCACCCTCTCCTTGCCTCTCGGTGGGGGCCTCGCGTGAGAGAAGAGCACGACTACTATTCTGGGCAGCCTTTGCCCCCGCCCCATCGCGAGATCTGATACGAGGGGCCATCCTACCGGAGAGGCTTGGATCTTATACAGAGTCGGGACGAAGGCGCTTTTATTGATTTGGCCGCAGAAGCTGCGACTTTAGCATTTGGGCCTGTTTGTGGGTGAGCAGCCCAAGCCGCCAACAAGTCCAGCAGCGCTGCGCTACCATTGTATGTGGGCTGGTAGCTGAGGCATTGTGCGAGGTTTGGTATGGGATTCTCGTTCAAGAGTGCGTTGAAACACTTGTTGCATCGATACTCAGCCGAAGAGGAAAGGACGCGAAGAAGCACAACTCGAAGAGAACAATGCCCTTTCAGTGGTATTCTTACACTAGGACTCCAAATTATGCAGTACACATTAAAAGCCATCATGGAAATAGGCAATGGTCTAACAATCTTCTACATACTATTTACTGTTCTTCGCACATCTTCATATCTAACCTTGGACAATGATGCCCCAGAGTCTTGTAATCTCACCTTTTCTTGACCCGCGTACTGGTGAGCAATGACGCAACTTGAATCGTTAGTCCCTGTGGTCGCTTCGAGACGCGGGGAAGAAGCCCGTCTAGACCATCTCCAACTTTTGATGAGGAAAAAGATGCCGAAGGTGGTGTGGATCTAGTGCGGAGCTTGGACGGAGCAAGGATCTCGGGTCGAATTTCCATCTTGATCAACTTCAGGGACCGGGATGACTTCAGACTGGATGGTCCGTGTTTGAAGTGTCTAGGGGTTTATCGTCATAGGTCTAGACTTTCTTTTGCATCTGCATCGTGCATTCAATTCCCCACAGTCTGAGAGAATGCCGATGTCAGAACGGGAGCTGGGATGAGGTTCGTTGGGTCTTGGAGGCTCGACGGGGTAAATGGCTCCGAGATGGTGATCGAAGGTGACGTTTCCACCCCGTGGGGGAGCCCGAGGCGTGTTGTCTTTGCAGAATTGTCTAGAATGGAATGAAATCCCGATATTCGAGGTCAAATCTTGTGTATATATGGCGCTGGTCATTGCTCAGTCTAGGCTCAAGTCAACAACCAGCCAAGCCAAAGACAGCTCAGCCAAGATGTACGCCGTTGTCGTTTCTGTTTCTTTCCTCTCTTTTCTTGTCTACTACTTTTTTCTTAGCCCGGTATGGCTGTACCTCCGGGACCCCAAGGGTTTCCGCAAGTACCCTGCCATGAATGCCTTGGCTGGTATCACCGACCTGGGCTTCATGTATGAAGCATCAAAAGGCTTTCGGACGAAGCGTCTTACCGAGCTGCACAAGAAGTATCCTGTGGTCCGGATAGGGCCCAATTCACTTTCTTTCTCTGGCGTTCAAGCCATCAAGGTGAGAAATTTGTCTCTACAATTACTCCAGTTACTAATGTATCAGGACATCTATGGCCACGGAACAGCTTGTACCAAGGACCACTTCTACGTCGTAACCGGAGGATCCCACACACATCTCGCCGACGTCGTCAACAAAGCCGACCACGCCCGCAAGCGAAGAGTCCTCTCCTCAGCCTACGCCATCAAGAACCTCGAAGATTGGGAATACAAGGTGGCCGACAAGACGGAGCGCTTCATCAAAGCCTGCGACGCCGCTTGCACTCTTCCTCCCAAGGGGGCTGCAGACCCCCAACCAGAAGAGCTTACTTTTGACTATCGCAAGTGGACCAACTTCTTTACGGTTGAGGCCATTGCTGATATTGGCCTTTCGGAGAAGCTTGGCTTTCTGGATAATGGATCTGCTGATTGCACGGCTGAGAAGAGAGATGGCACGCTGTACACGGCCGACTTTGTCGAGAGTCTTCACAACACGGCCATTGCACAGTCTCGTCTCGTTTGGGGCTACTCCTGGTACAAGACTAACGAGTATCTCGCACGTCTTTTGTCCAAGGATTTCCGCCGCATGCTGCGTCTCGGGGACCAGTTTGACGATATCGTGTACCATCGTGCGACGAAGCGACTTGCTCAGTACCGTGCTGGCGAGAAGCTGGATGACTTCTTTCAGGCTTTAATGGAAGATAAGAATGGACGTCAAAACAACCAAGAATGGGGCGAGATTGTCGCGGAGGTATCTATCATGATGAACGCCGGCTCCGACACGACGGCTATCGCTATGAACAACTCCATGTACCACCTCCTTAAGCACCCGGCAGCTCTGAAGAGACTCCAGGAAGAAGTCGATTCCGCCCTTGATGACGACGAGGAGGTCGCGCCGTTCGCTAAGGTTAAGCACCTCCCTTACCTCCGCGCTGTCATCGACGAAACACTTCGAATCACACCCTCGGTCACATTCAACCTCCCCAGACGTACACCCCAAGGCGGCTGTGCCATTGGTGATGAATTCATCCCCGGAGAAACCTCAGTCAGCATCTCTGCTTGGACAGCTCACCGTGACGAAGAAGTCTTCCCCGAGCCTGAACAGTTCAGACCTGAACGATGGCTCGGTGAGGGTGCCCAGGAACTTCAACGTGGGTTTATTGCGTTCAGCACGGGCGCACGAGGATGTATTGGACGGAACATTTCGTATCTTGAGCAGACTGTTCTTCTTGCTTCTGTTGTTCATAGATATGGTATGGCGTTGCCTAGTAAGGACTGGACGCCGGAACTTGATGAGGGGACGAACTTATTGACTAAGGAGTTGCCGGTCAAGGTTTGGAGGAGGGTTTAGAGAATTTTTAAACAAAAGCATTGCATGAAAGAGAAGAGTTGTTTGCTTGAAGCGTTAAGTCATTAAATTGATGGTACTTCTTATTTGCAAGAGCAGACAAGAACTTGACCTGCAACAATCACAATGGCTGTACACGTATACCTCCCCTGGTCGGATCTGATGCTATTCCGAACCGGGGAACCTGCTACGGGATTGAACTATGCGAGAAGGTTGTGCTTGAGATCTGTTCTTTATTATAGTTGCAGCCCGGCCCTTGATGGGTTAACTGAGCCCGAAGATCGATGCGAGAAGGTGAACGAAGACATTTATTAGATGACCCCGTTACCATACCTATTGTGGATAGATCATCCACAAGTCCTCCTTAGTTTCTCCATAATGTACAAATCCTAAGGCGTCTCTCATCCTAAGCCTCAGCTAAATGTCTCTGCGCAGCCAACGTGCTCCAACCATGCAGAGACTCGGCCCTCTTCAAGAACTTCATCAACTCGTCCTTCTCCCACCTCTCCTCAAACCTATCTCCCGCAAGCGCAATCCCCAAACTCGCAAGCACGAAATGCGGCGCACATTCAGGATTCCCCTCAGCAAGTCCAATACACGTCTTCACCTCCTCTTTAATCTCTCTGTCCTGCTGTTTTAGGAAGCGTGCTCGGGATGGACCGACGCGAGGCGTGTGCGGGTCGAAGGAGAGAAGTAGAATGCGGAGGAGGTGATAGTTTAGGAGGCCTGTCGCTGCGGCGTCTGAGAGGATCCAGATGTCGGGTGCGATTTTTCTGTCGGTGTTTTCGTCGAGGAAGAGGGCGTTGAAGCTGGGTGGTTTTTTGACATACCACTCTTCTGCGTATTTTAATAGATCGTTGTGTTTCTCCATGGCTTGGTCTGGGCGCATGGGTTCGTCCCCGAAGCAAAACTTTAAGGTATCAACGAGATGCAACAGTATTCGGTTTGTCCAGGTCCCGTCGTCGGTCGGGTTGTCCAGACAGCGGTCAATCTCAGGGAGGTAGAATGCAGGGAGGACAGGTCTTCGACAGGCAAACGCCATGTAGACTTCTTGACGGAATGCGACTCTAAGAGCAGCACGTCGGAGACTGGTGAGGCTGTCGGGCTCCCTGAGCACACCTGGAGACCACAAGATGGAGCTGTGCTCTGAGGCTGAAGCGCTGGCAAACAGATGACCGCCCAGAAGATGTGATTGCGAGTCGGCTCCGGAGAGTGGCCCTACACCGAAAGCATTAGCATATCTCTCAAGCTGGCTTGGACAGACTCACCGTCAATCTCCTCTAGCGTCCTCAATAGCACAACAGCCGCAAACAAATCCTGATTCTTCAACGCATCCGCAATCCCAAGCGTTGATATCAAAGCATTCAAACACCTCTGATAATACCTATTCGAGATATAAGAGTCAAAATCCGTAGTCCTACTCAGACACCTCGCACTCAAAGACAGCGCAGCGTCTAGAAGAGGCGGACAGAACGCAGCTCTCCACGGGACGACGAGGGCAAAGTGCCGTTCTGGATCGCAGAGGTCGAAGCGACGAGCGATTTTCTCGATAAAGTAGCGCATTAATTTTGCTTCAATGGGATCTTTGAGCGGCCAGACTGAGATGTCGCGGTAAACTGGTATTTCTGTGAAGGCTGCATGGTTTGCTTCTGCGCAGTGTGCTCCGACTTCTTGGGTGGGCAGTGGACTGAAGCTGTCAATGGGAGGAAGGGTTAAGGCGTCGCCTAACGAGTGTACACCAGAGCCTGATGCCGGGCTATCGTGTTGCCGTGAAGAGGGTCGTTCCAACAACCTAGTGTTCGACAGATCCATCGGCCAACTCGTTTCTGACGTAGAATCGTGGTAACTCGAGAGATAAGTTCCAGTATCGAGTGTTAAAGAGTTGAGTTGCTGGTCCGGTGTGCCGTGATGGCCAATGTCTTGAGAAGGAGTGATTTGTTCAGAGTCCTCCTGCGAACTCTCGCCCCCTTCATCAGCTGCATCCTCAGTCTGATATATGGACTGCAAGTTCTTTCCTTCATCCACAAATTCGAGGTCGCCATCCAGTGAGCACCAGGTTTGATCCTCAGAGAACTTGTACTCATTGGACGTTGCATTGGCTGCGGTTGAGAGACTGGGGAGTGTTAGTGGGATAGCGCGTTAGGTTCATGAGTGGACGTGATACCGGATCTTGGGCGGTTGGTGCTTGAAGCGGATCCATTCGCTGAGGCACTCGACACCATTCCTGGCGCAGCGATTGCATGGCCTGGTATTGTCACCTATAGAATGTGAGTACACCTCAATCAGTAAATATTAAGTACTCACATTTCACGTGTCTAAAAGCGAAGGATCACGGCAGCAATTAGCAGATGGCGGGCAGCGAAGGTAGACGGTGTAGGCCCATACCTTAGGCGGCAATTCTAGAGGTGGTCAGCAGAACCCCATACCGTAAAGAAGGTGGCGCACCGTGCAGCTCTTCTGTGACCGTCTCGTCTTGGAAACCTTTCGCGAACCCGAGGACGACATTATGCAGGAGCAGGAGGGGAAGAAAAAGAGCGAAGCATGGATTGGACCCCTTGTCGACGACGAGAGTCGAGAGACATTGGACCCATTTTAACTTTGTCTGGGGCAAGAGAAATGATGATGCGGGGTAAGTTAGTGTACGGAGAAGCATCCGAGTCAGTTGATGCTTGTTGGAGAAGATGGGGGTTTGGGTGCTTGGCGATATGGGTCTGGACTGGGGGGAGTTGGAGCCTTTGAGGGCGGAGTCTTTGCATTATCTAGATGATTATAGGATATCCTGGGAATATGGTCATAGTTCTCCCCGAGATACCTTCAGAGGTGGCACCGTGATGACCTCTGTCTTGTCCATGCTTCCCCCTCGGTAGCTGTATGTAAACGTCCACCCGCTGCTAGCAGCGCCATGCTCACCATGCTTGTCTACCACGACAATCCCACTCGAAATATCTGGATACTTTCGCAGCATCCGCAAGATGACATCCTCAGCTGCCTCAGTCGGCGACATGCCCCGTCGCAGGTTCTCGACAGCCTGGTAGCAAGGCAGAAATCGCATCATGACGTCTCCATCTCCTGTGGCGCCGCATCCTCCGACGTCGCCGTCGACATATGACCCACTGCCTACGATAGGTCCGTCACCGACACGCCCGGGAATCTTGTGAGATGCGCCGTTGGTGGTTGTTCCTGCTGCCATTGAACCGTCCGAGTGGATGACAATTAGAGATAGCGTGTCGTGTGAAGCTTGCTTCGAGTGTGGACTCGGGTCTCCCAATTGAGGCTCATATGGGCCACAAGATGCTGATGGATCAGGGTTCACGTTGACTCGATAATTCGGCTGGCAATTGTCGTCTTTCCAAGTCCGACACATTTCTGCCGAGCCGGCAGTCGTGAGATTCTCCACCTTGAAGCCATTCTGAAGGGCGAATTCCGTCGCCTGATCTCCCGCAAGCATAGAATGCGTTGTATGCTCGAGAACATGTCTTGCGACAGAAATAGCATCGCGAACCCTACGAAGAGCAGCGACAGCTCCCGAATTCATCGTGGTACCGTCCATGATCATGGCGTCGAGCGTTGTTTCGCAGTTCTCGTCGGGTGAACCTCCATACCCTACACTTCCGTCACATTGGTTGCGTTCGCACGTCAAGCAGCCAACCTCGACGGCGTCGAGAGATGATGCGCTATCGCGCTGAAGAGCGAGGAAGGCATCATCTGTCGCGGCTGTAAAGTCACCTCCCCAGGTGTTGATGACGAAGGGAAGACCTGGTGATGCCGCGAAGGTAGAAGCCATAAAGGTGATGAACGCTATTGACACTGACTGAGCGATCATGGTGAATGAGCTCGGCAACTCGGCCCTTCAATCTGACATGTGAGCCCAAAGATAGACACACTCGAGCTTATCAATGACCCTGCGTAAGGATCGAGACGTACGGATATGATGCCGTAAAAATGTCAGATTGATGCAAAGACAGGGATGAACAAACGCGTGACTGCGGCGCGCGAAATGCGTCGTTCGTATTTAAACCCCTCAAGGCCACGTCTTACCTTTTCAAAACAACAACAATCTTTATCACACCATCAAGAAGACAAAGGTTCCCGAGCTGGAAAGCGCTTGCCGTATATATATTCAGAGTCAATCTCGTACAAATTCGTAGAAAGAGACATCCCACGTGCCCATTACATGCTATAAAATGGCCGCTGCTGCAATTGACGCGTCTGCCTTTGACGCCATCGCGAAGTGTCTGACTGTCGCTCTTGATGTTTATCGCGTCGTTCGAGATGTTCATCATGGAGACAAGGCCTCAACTGCTGTCGCTGACTTTGCTGGGCTGTCGGATGCGCTGTCAAAGTCGGTCCAGCACATCAGGGGCGTTGTCCAAGAGACCGGCCGCGACGGGCACGGCCAGCCTCTTTTTTTGATCAGGTTCGCTTGTGTCAAGATATCCGAGGATCTCGTCGTCCATATTGATCGCGTGTTGAAGTCGCCTGGCGTCAAAGACGAGTTGATTGACAGCGTCGACTTTTGTGACTTGTGGTCGCTTGATGATCTTCATGCCCTTGGCTTGCGACTTGACCAAGTCGTGCATCGCTTCAAGGAGATGAGAGAGGATTCCGGGTGAGTGTTATCATCACCCAAAAGTGCCAAGCTGACATGTTTCAAGCCTCGACGATGCCGAAGGCGCACTGCAACACCCTTCGCTGGGTAATTTAGCTGCCAGCGATGTCGATGTCGATCCTGATGACACGGACAGCCTCGCTCAACAGCTCTTGTCAGCGCCTGCTTCTCCGACGTCAGCTCCACGTCTTGCCCCCACCGGAATCATCAACGACTTCATCCTCGAGAGCCTTGCTTACTCGAGCATGCGCGACCGTGAGGATGAAGTGACTGAAGCCCACTCACGTACTCTTGAATGGATCTTTGACGATTCTCCTCTCACTCAACCTCTACGCAATGCGTTTCGCGATTCTTTTACGACATGGATCAAGACGAACGACCTGGGTCCCATTTACTGGATCACCGGGAAGCCTGGTTCTGGCAAGTCGACACTCATGAGGTTCCTCTCCCAGGATCGCACGGCAATGGAGTACCTGCGCCTCTGGGCAGCTGACAAGCCCATCAATACTGCAGGCTTCTTCTTCTGGACGAGTGGTTCCCGACAGCAACGATCGCAAACAGGCCTGCTCCGGTCTCTCCTCCATCAGCTGCTTTCTTCAACCCCAGAGCTCATTGCCAAGACTTTTCCTGATCTCTGGACAAAGGTGAGGCAGATGACGACCAAGGAGCGGATCAGCTTCGAGTTAGAATGGACCATCGTCGACCTGAGAGCCGCCCTCGACACATTTCTCGACGCCGCGCTGAAGGATGCCAACATTTGTCTGTTTATTGATGGATTAGACGAATTCGACGGTGATCATCACGAAATTATCGACTTTTTCAAAAGTCTGACGACGAGAGAGAATGGAAATCTCAAGATGTGTCTCTCGTCCCGCCCTTGGGCCGTCTTCGACGAGGCCTTTGGCAAATCCGTGCCCAACACCAAATTGCAGGATCTTAGCCACGAAGACATGTGCCGTTACGTCAAGGATGCGTTCAGATCCAACACAACGCTTCGAAGGCTAATGAGGACGAATGAAGAGGCGAGCGGACAATTGATCTTGGCGACTGTTGAAAGAGCGGATGGCGTGTTCCTCTGGGTGAGGCTTGCGGTTGAGAGGATGCTGTCGGCATTCGCACGACGCGAAGAGCTTGAGACGTTGCGAGAGACACTGCAGAGCCTCCCATCGGATCTTGATGCTCTGTTTGAGAAGCTGTTGTTCCAGGATCAATCCGAGACCGAGGTCCTTGACACAGCGGCCCTCTTCCAGCTCATCCACGCCAGAGAGGTTGTCGCCGATTTTATAAAGGACGAGTCGTCGACTTCGCTCACCATCTGGGAGCTGGCATTTGCCCTACATAAAGACGATGGTGCTGCTGCGCTGGAACGCAAGGTCTGTGAGGTAACAGATGAAGAGCTTCACACACGGTGTGCGACGACGGCCCGGCACATCCAGAATCGTTTTTCTGGGCTGCTGAACATCCATCAAAGACGTATCGGGAACCTGAGGGTGCATCGCGCAGATGTCGCAAAGCTCGTCACGAGCTGCCGAGTCATCTACATCCACCGAACTGTCCGAGACTGGCTGATGGAAGCGAATGGAGCGGGAGAACGCCTCAATGCCCTTCAGTCGAAAGACTTTGATGCTCATCTTCGCCTTTTGAGATCATACGTCCTTCAACTTAAGTACCCTCTCGAGGAGATTGAGCATCATCGTCGCTTGGACGAGTGGTACCCCGATATTGCCCTCGCTATGAGCCACGCCCGATACATCATCAACGACCCGGACAATCTTCAGCGGCCGCTTCTCAATGAGATGAACAAGACTATTTCCTGGCTATGGCTAGAGAAACCTTCGGATCCCTACGACCACTGGGCGAAGAGCACGTTTGGCGCGTATGAGATCCGAATGAAGGCCCCTCCGATTCGGCGACCTTTTCTGTGTCTCGCTACCAAGTTTGGGCTTACTGAGTATGTATCCCAGGAGGTTCAACATGCCCAAGCCCCAAACGGTGATGATAAGGAAAAGGATGACGGTTCGACCCCGTTGTTGTCGTATGCGACCGAGTTTCTCTGCTCTCGCAACAAGACCATCTTCCCGCTGTCGTCCCCCAAGCTTGTCCGCTTTCTCATCACTCATCAATCGGCCATCAACCCAGGCCCCGATCACAAGTACAAGCATTTTGTAACTGGTCAGTCTACAACACCCTGGTTGGCGGTCCTTCGACACCTCCGTGATGCCAAGCGGAGAGGCTGGATCGAACACTACGACATTGATCCAGAGGGCACCCAAAGATGGGCTGAGATTGTGACCATGTTCATCGAGAATGCGGATGTCAACGCAGTAGTCAAGAGAGATGCGTGGGATCCAGAGATTACGGCTCTTGGGGTGATGCAGCTGCTGGAGGAGACGTACGGGGCAGCAGACATGCACAAGTTGAGGGTGCTCATGGAGTCACGGATTGAGCAAAAGAAATAAGTTAAAATGGACTGTACTAGAATAAAAGGCGATGTATAGTGTGTCTTTAGAAGCCTTGCCCGTGGTAGAGCCAGAGACAATGAGGCGTTTGGGACAGAGATGCGCATGCGTTCTCCGCCAGTGACAACTCCGAGCCTTATGTCTTATTACAATATTGTCTTGAAGAAATGTTGGATATCCTTACTAGAGAGTTTAATCCATAAGATTACTGACATGTTTTAATCCATCACAGATGGTAGTGGCATGCTGGCCTGGTTTAGGTTGCTCCGATGGCGGCCGGCCAACAGGGTCGCTCCTTCTTTGCCAACGACCTTACCAAGCACGTAGAAAATCCGCACAAAATGAGTCCGTGATGACATCTCTCTTGTCCTCATTCACCTTCAGTCCCCCGGATTGCGCCTGTCTGATGTCCAGGCCCTTCTCCGACCTAGTAAGAGCCGCTGCTCCCATCCCAATAGATTCCAAGCATTGCAGGGACGAATAAGTCAGAACTCGTTCAGACCGCGACCAACAACTATTCTTTGTGAATATTTAGCTTGATATGCCCAAATTCACATATAAAAGCAGCGATAAAAGAGCAAATTAAGATCTAAGGTTAGGATCAAGATTCAGAAAAGTTTCTATATTACTTTATGAATTCTTAGACTAAGAATCTAATAGATTTATGAGGAGGATATTAATGCTATTCTCTAAATGAGACCCCGAGACCTGTCGTTCTATACGTCGTCTAACACGTCTGATGGTGCGGTCTCTTCTTGTCTTGCCACCTGTGTATTCTCGTCTGGTAAAGAACATCTTCTGGAATTGGAGGCTCGCAATTCATCTCTATCACCGAGGAGGATGAGAGACCTTCGGAGGATGAGCAGAAAACGTCATGCCGTTTCATGCAGTCAAACTTGAACAGTGAATCATCACTGTCGTTAGCTTTTCGGTCTGATGCATCTCAGCCTTATCGCCCTCTCGCGGCTATGCACCTAGAACTCCTCCAAACACCCGCTAGACACTTCTTTTCTTGACAGGTTGATCGGTCGGCGGGGCTGGCGGCGGGGAGTCGCTCCTTCCCGACTTCGTTCCTTCCCAAACGCGTTCTTGCCAAACCCCCTCCGACCCAGCACGTAAGAAGAGGGCACAAATCGATTTCGTGGTGAACCAGACTTCTCTTCTCCCCAAAACAGATCTCACGAACTTGCATTTGAAAGAATATCCCGACCCGTTTCCAACCCGCCGAGCGCCCTTGCTCCCATCCCGGCCAAGGGCTGGGAATGCCCTCACTTTGACCCTCCACCGCCGCCGTCGCCGCCCCCACAACGTTACGTCCTCCGCCGCCTTCTCTTCGCCAGCGCTACCCTTGCCGCCGCCGCCTTCCCCAACCCCTCCACCACTGCCGGTGATGACGCTGATTCGGGTGGTACCAGAGCTCACCGATAAGATTAAAAGCTTTTTTCTTGTTTTTCTTTTTGAAAATTCCAAGTGAAGCATAGAGTTCTAATTCTCGCTTAGTCACTGAGATGCTAGACGCAGGGGACCATCACCTCCTGCTTCTCGAGCAATCTGCTCGAGAGCGGAGGTATGGTCTCCTGTTGTCGCATTTGCCTCACTCGGAGATAGATTGGTCTATCTCCACGGAGGAGATGAAGGAGGGGATATGTCTTGTCAAAGACATGGATTGCCGAGGTTGTGGCAACCTCAACCTGATGAGAAGGGCCAAGGCCCATTACCAGACCATCGCCCATCGTGTAAGTATAATACCTCTATTCTATCCCGACTAGTTTAGAAAGTTATCTACCTAGGTACTGATCATGTTATTCACTTAGAGATGGGAAGAAGAGAAGGCCGAAGAGGCCGAAGAAAACTCTCCCTCTCCCCCGCCGTCACCAGACCTTCGGCCCATCGTTGTGACGGTGTTTTCGGCTCCTCCAGCCGAAGATCTCCCATCCTTCTCGGAGTTGGAGATGGACCTTGATCCTCCCACTCCTAAGAATGTTTCTCAGGCTGTGCTGGATAAGGACAGGGTCATCCCCGACTCAGAGGAGGATGAGGATGACATTTTGTGATCCTCCACGATACACTCCTCGACTAGTGGATCGCCCCGACCTCATCACCTGGCCTCCACACCAAACGCTGTGCCGTGACAAACACCAGCTCCCCATTCACATTGGCACGCTTGATTCGCGGAGGAGAACGACACAGAGGAGGATAAGGAGGATGAGTTAGCAAGAGAAGGAGAAAGGCCCACCGTTCACATCGTTCGGCGTTATGTATCTACCGACACAAGAGACGATCCTACAATCACTTAGAGAATGCCATTAATGTGCTCCTCATTGCTTCTGTAATATCCTAGTCAAAGACTTTATGAAATAGATCAAAGGCCTCTCTAAGAACTTAACCTAACTTTAGATGATAATACTCTAACAGGACGGTCGTTCTACTACCAGGTATGAGGTAACAGTAGTTGACCGACGGCTTCAATCAAGTTGTGACACAGACTTACTGTAGTCGATCGTCCTGTGGGCTTGACGGAACGATGTACCCGAACATAAGCATGATTTATCGCGTGTAGTATCGCCGATAATTATACAATTGAAAAGCGCAACACCAATTCCGCAACAACATCACACAGCAGCTCATCCCAGATTTAGCCAATCACCCGGCCAAATTGCTCGAATCACTAACTCATTTCGTCCTAGCTCGTAATCATTGAGCCGTATGAGCCGCTCGAATCGCTAACTTCTTTCGTCAATCACTGGCTCCCTCCCTAACTGCAGCTCGGTGGTTTATAAAAAAGGTTAATCTCGCCATCCATCCTGACATGTCGAAATTCGTCAGTTTCAACGAGGATGTCGTTCAATAATATGCCACCGGATTCCAGGGATATCTACACCTACCCTGGTGCACCTCCCCCATACTCAAATGACCTGGCACCGATGCTAGAACCAGCAGGCTCACGAGAAAGTCGATCTCCTGCATTCCCAGTCCCGACACTCCATCAGAATCCATCGCCCCCTTCTTTACAAAAACCCATCGCCATCCCAGCAACCAGCTCAAAGCTCGGCTCGCCCTTTCTACGGGCCTTCCCACCGGTACTTGAGAATTACGGCTTACCTCGAGAAACGTTCCTCAGATTCCTCGATGACCTCAACCGCGCTACAGTGGCCAGTCCACCTGCCAAAGTTCTTGGGTTAGCTGGCAGCATCGTTTCCATGGTGCCCTTGCAAACCACGCAAATCATCGGCAGCTCCGTCAATGTGGCTGCGGATCTGGCAACGTTTGCCGTAAGCAAGTCTCGGAGTGAACTCTGCATCTCCAAAGCCAACCAGGAGCTGTTCGCACCCAGAGGTCTCAGAGTCGAAATCGCCAAATTGGACGCTGTAGCTCGCTGTGCTCAGATGCCGATACTCGATAGTGAAGGCGAGATTGACAAGAACGCCTCGATCTTGAGTCCTTTGGAAGATGCTCTGGAGCAGACCTCCATGACTGCGCAGCAACGCAGGCTTCAAGCAATTGAGCCCTGGATTGAGCCGTTGGATCTCACACCGTTGCCTGTGCATGTACCCGACAACTTTATGAGTAAGATGCATGCTTCAACAAGTGAACGCCAGCGAAAGAAGGAGGAAGAGAAAATGGCAAAGCACCGAGTAAAGGCACATGAAGACTGGTCTAAGGATTTGCGAAAAGCGGAGGAAGACTATGAGAAGGACATGAGAAAGCTTGAGAAAAAGACTATCAAGGCACAGAAGAAGCATACAAAGGACGAACAGAAGCTTGAAAAGAAATTAGGAAAGCTAGAGCAACGAAAGGAGAAATACGAAGAGGACTACCAGAAGGATATAGCTAAAGCGAACGAGGATTGGCGAAAGGACGATAAAGAGGAAAAGAGCGTGAGAAAGGTTTTGTGGATTCTTATTAGATCTCTAGATACTATCCCTACTTAGATGATTATACCCTTATTGCTCGTCTGCGAAGCTTGGAACTCCAACCTTGGTAGCATCCAGAATAACATCTTGAGCAACCAGTCGCTCCCTCAACTCATGATATGGCACATCTTGGAAGGCCAAGTCCTTGGACAGTGAAATATCACACGCGTTGGCGCAGGCCTGGCCAATGGCGTAGAATTGATGCTCCAACCTGACAGCCCCTGACACGCAAGTTAATAAAACGTGTCAAAGTTGTAGCGCAGAGACACTTACCGTATCCTACATGGGAAGAACTCGGGCATGTCACGGTGATAAAGTTGGAAGCGTCAGTCCGCTTGGGCACCAAAGCCCTGTACGCCACTCCAAACGGCCGCCACTTGTGTCCGTCCTTGAAGATGAAGCCTTCGTTGTGGACCTGTCCATCGCGGAGGATTCTTCGTACGCTGTGTGTATCTGTCGGCCAGTATGCAACGGCCACAAGATCGTCTACCTGCGGCTCGCCCACATCACGCGAGGCTGTCGCTTCGGTGATGACATAGTCGGATACCATGCGTCTGCCGTCGCGAACGTAGAGTTCGTAGGGAAAGTGGTCGTTGTCGGGGAACTCGTCGCGGCAGTAGCCAAACCGTGACCATTCTTTGCGATAGGTTTCCTGGCGAGTTTCACGGTTAGCCAAGCTCAACTGCGCAGACGGCGAGGCAAACTCACGGGGACACCAGGGTCAGTTGATATGAACCATAACAGCCCCTTGGTAAACCTAGCTGTATCTTTAAGAATGACCTCCCTACCGCTCCGAGACGCAACAGGCCATTCGTCGTTCATCCCAAGCAAATCAGTGGACAAGGCACCCTCAGAACCTATTAGATCAGTCTTTCCGCCGGGCAACCGCTTGTTTGGCATGTAAAACTGTCCTCCCGCAGCGAAATAGCGTCTATGAAGTTCATAGTGAGCGGGCTCATAGCCTTCTGGCTTTGAAAAAGGCACGCGGTTTTCAGGATCATCGGTCAGAGGTAGGCGATAAGAGTATGACTGTAAGTGCAAGTCCCCATCACCCGGCTTTCCGAATGGTTCGTCTGAGATGCCGTACAGTAGGCCGCTTGATGGGTCTCCGGGTTTGACGTAGGGGTCTACGTCAACGTCGATTTGGCGGTACAGAGTCTCACCCCGGACTCCTGCAAGTGACTCATTGTAGATTCTAGACGATTCGCGGCCTCGAGTCCAGCTGATGTCCGCTGCAGCGAGGAGATCGCCTTCGTATGAAGCCTCGACAAAGACCTTGCCCGAGATTGAGTCGCCGTTTTTGAGATGGATGGCAGTAATCCCCTTCTCGTCACGATTAACCGCGTTCTTTTCTCTCAGTGGGGACTTTCAAAAGGAATTAATTAGTAACTGAGAGACTTCCTCAAATCCGTGAATGCCAACCTTGATAATGGAGATATTGGAATACTCAGCTAGCCAGTCAGATATGATCTTCTCGGCGACTCGCGCTTCAAATCGCCAAACATCAGGGTCCTTTATCTTCTTCTCGACAACGTCTCTGAGTCTCTCAAGACGACCGTAGTGCTTGCTGATTCTCTCGTGAAGTTCCAGACTCAGACCGCCAAGGGTGGTGCTGTTCTGGAACTCGGTCTGGTTATCGATATCCGTAGCACCAAGCCCATTGATCTGGATGCCGCCTATAATTAACCCCTGTTATTAGGGCGTTGTTAGGTCCTTTGGGGGTACTCTTACCGATGTGCTCGTTAGGTGAGACAAGTGCCACAGATCGTCCTAGCCTGGCGGCTTGAATGGCCGTGGCAACTCCGCCAGACGTGCCACCGTAAACAACAACCTCAAAAGCTTGAGCCATAGTTGTTTGGGTAACGAGCCCTAGCAGTCTACGACTGGCATCTATTCACTCTTTTGTGCACTGTTTCTCCCCTGATTGACGCAACAGCTCGCGAGTCATTATTCCTGAGGGAAAATGGCCAAGTCAGAGGTCCGACGTCGGGCTTCAAATCAAGATACCGAGTCTTGGCCGGGAAGGAATCACGGCAATAAGACCAGCGACAGACCACGATTTTTGACCAATTGAAGCCATGTCCTGCCGGACTCCACGCCGTGGTCGACACCGTTTATACTTCATAAGTTCTAACCGACTTGATTTTCGGGTTCGCTCCCGACGAGGATCATCATCCTTAGACTGAGTCTCCACGACCCCATGAAGTCTGGGGTCCGGGGAAGTGAGGGGGTCGGTTGGAAAATGGTTCATCCCAGTCTTGATGGTCCGATGACGGCCACATACTTAACAAGGTCGGGATGAGATTTTTGCGTTGGTGATACCCGAGGAACAGCTCTCAAACTTCACCAGTTCTCAGCTCAGTCGGCAAAATGGGTCGAGGTGTGTTTGCGGGCAAGGCCGCTTTCGCTCAGGCCACTCCCCGTCTGATGATCTTTTGCACCATCTATGCCCTAGGAAGCATCTTTTTCGGATAGTGAGTGGTTTTCGGTCCCGGTCTATTTCATCGAGTAGCTAACGGTCACGGACAGTGATGGAGCGTCGTTCGGTGGCGTCCAAGCCATGGACCCTTTCTTGAAGACGTTTGGCAAATGGAACAAGGAAAAAGAGGCTTACTACCTGCCGAGCGACTTGCAGTCTCTCATGAACAGTCTACCTCTGATTGGAAAGTTCCTTGGAACCGTCATCGTTGGCCCCATCATTGAAAGGTTTGGTCACCGTTACACCATGGCCTTTACCTGCTGCATCCAAGTCGTCGGCCCCATCAGTGAGTTTGATCTTAAATGGCTATCATCTAGAGGAGATGCTAACACCTAAACCCTTCAAGTCCAAGTCACGAGCAAGAGTCCAGCACAGTTCATTGTGGGTAGATTCATGGTCTACACCGCCGTCGGCCTCGTCGAAAATGTGCGTTTGACCCCCACATAGCTTTCAACAGCAATGTGTGCTGACTGTCCTCAGGTTGTTCCGACATACCAGTCTGAAATCGCCCCTGGAGCCCTCCGCGGCTTCTTCGTGGGTTCGATACAGCTCTGTCTCACAACAGGCTCATTGATCGCGGGCATCGTGAACGAGTCCATGTCTAGAAAGACCGACAACTCAGGCTGGCAGATCGCCACGGCCTTACAGGCTCTTCCCGCTGTCATAATTCTCTGCTTGCTCTTCTTTACCCCCAACTCACCTCGTTGGCTCATCTTCAACGACCGCTATGAAGAGGCACTTAAGGTGCTGAGGTCTGTCCGTCGGAAGCAGGATGTGGACAATGGTCTTCCCGAGTTGGAGCTTGCGTCGATGAGGGAGGAGGGCCAGGCTGGAAGACGAAAGAAGGGGCCATGGGAGGATCTTATCAACCGCGAGAACCGGAGGAGGACTGGGTAAGTAAAAGGGCCTCATCTCATCTAAGTTTGGAAGAAGCTGACTTGTTGGTAGAATTGCCTGCGCCATCATGACCTTTCAACAGCTCACCGGCGTGACTTTTAGCTCCTCCTACGGCCCAACTTTCTACCGCTCTGTCGGTCTTTCAGATATGGCCTTTATCTACGCTGTAAGTCTCAAGAACTTGGCCTGAATCCCTTGATATCTAAGTGAGTTGCCTGTAGGTTGTCAACAACGCCACATCCGTCGTTACAGCAATGATGGCAATGGTCTTCCTCGACATGTTTGGACGTCGAACTCTTGTCATCCACGGAGGCTGGTCCCAGGGAGCCTTCCTCATTGCCATTGCAGCTTTGGGCCGCATCAAGAACCCAAATGTTCACGAGAGCAATGGAATCGTGGCTGGTATGCAATTGTACACATGTATCCTGCATATGACTCTCGGCCCTGGCGCCTACATCACTGCTGCCGAAGTCGGTACTCAGGCTCTTCGTGAGAAGACGATGGCTGTTTCCGTGAGTTTATACCAATGCAGCCCTATCACTCAAGCAAAAGAGACTAATCGTTGTTGTCAGACCGCCCTGAATGTTGTTGTCGGATTTGTGGTCGTCTTCTGCACGCCCTACCTCCTTCGCGAGATTGGATCCGGTCTCGCCTATATCTGGGGTGGTTTCGCTATTATGTCTACTATTTGGGCGTGGTTTTGCATGCCAGAGCTCAAGGCATGTTGCTTTTGTCTCTTTTACAAACTCTGCTAACCATGACTAGAGCCGAAATCTGGAAGAGATCGATCAACTATTCGAGGCAAACATCCCCGCTTGGAAGTTTAGCAAGTACCAAACCGGAGGGCTCACTCATGAGCTGGCCGTGCTGGAGAATGGGGAGGCCCCTGGAAAGAAGCTAGATGAGGAGGCTGATATCGACCGCGTGGAGAATGCTTGATTGCGGCGCACAGGGAGCAGCCAGGATCAGGGCGACCGAAACACCTTAGTCGACGGTCATCAACCTCATGATAAGATGGTTGCTATATTATCAACACGGGGAATGACGGGTTGAGAAGGGGTCAGGCGTTCGGCACGGTATTCACATCAACTTGTCCTCGCCCTGCAGTAGCTGAGCTCTCCGGAAGAATGACTAAGTTTCAGTCTGCTTTAGATTAATCATTGGTCTATGTGTTATCGCAATTATGAAAATAGATTACTCCGAAATTCTGCTCTCCCGCCTCTCTGCTTGCCCTGCCATGTGCGCCTTGGCTTCCAAAACCTCAAACCTCAATAGCCTTGAACAATAGCTTGCGAGATGGGTCAGGAATCGACTTGAATACGAGTTAGTAAGCTCTCATTTCCGGATAGGCTCATCAACTCACCATGTGTGCAAACTCAATGTTGGGGTATCTCTCCGTCGCATCAACCAACTTGATGTCATACTGCAAAATGGAATTCGCCAAGATCATCTTGATCTCATTCGCAGCAAAGAACCGGCCGGGACAAGCGTGCCTTCCGAACCCAAACGTCAGACTGCTCTGGTTCACGCTCACAAACTGATGCAGCGCCGCCTTTTCGGCTGACCCGTCGTCCTTGGCTTGTTGTCGGAGCTTGTAGAATCTCAGAGGGTCAAACTTGTCCGCTCTGGGGAAGACGCTTGAGTCGGCGCTAATTGCCACGGCAGGGATCTCTATCGTCACGCCTTCTGGAATCTTTTGGCCGTTGGACAGGGTGAAAGGCTTAAGAACCTTGCGCTGGAAGGAGGCTGCATGGTGTTAGACAAGGGCCATGGAATATGATGCTGTCACTTACCCATTGTGGCAGGATGAAGACGAAGTACCTCCTTGAGGAAACTATCCATCTTCTTCATGTTCTGCAGGGCTTGACTAGTGAAGACACCAGAGGTCTGCGAGAGCGCCTCACGAATCTCGGCCCGAAGTTCTTTTTGCACATCAGGCATAGCAGCCAAATCATAGAATCTGCCATACTTAGCGAGAAACCGGGAATGAATGCAGGACAACTCACGCATTAGTAGCAGTCAGCGTCGTTGTATGGATGGCGGCAAAGGTCAGGCCAAGCTGCACCTTGGCGAGATTCTGACTGTTCTTATCAGGAAACTTGTCCTTTCTGTCCATGAGCCACTCGAGCATGTCATCCGGCTTTTCAGCGGAAGGATCGGCTACAGCCTCCGCCCTCTGCTTGACGATAGGGTTAAGAAACTCCTCTGCCTCTGCAATTCTTTGGTCCAGACGCTTGACAGCAGGCAGCCTCGATGCAAGGAACGGCCGTAGCCAAGGACGCATCTGCTGCACGGCACGTTGGGCACCCATGACCTCCATGGTGTAGTTGATTGCTGCATCGAGATACTTTTCAGACTTGCAGAGCTCAGGGCCGATGAACACGCGGCCCGAGACCATGCCCACGATGCGGAGAAGGCTGTGGTGGATGTTAACCTCTGTCCAGTCATCGCAGGATGGGATGGATAGTTGGAGCGCTTCTCGGACCTCCTGGGCAATGGTGGGATTCAAACGGTCTACAGATAATGAGTGGAGTGGAAGACAGATGGTTGATGTACTCACTGAGTGAAGGGGTCAAATCTCCCTTGATGGTGTGAGGAATGATAGGAACAGACGTCTCGATCTTGGTATACTTCGCTTCCATTGTCTGGACACGCACCTGTTCAGCCTAGGTTCGTGCATGTAGATTAAAGTGGTACTCACCTCGTCAACGGCAGCATCCATGCTCACGACCGAGTCAGGAAGCTTGTGAAGCTCGGGAAGGAACTTGGGAGAGATGACAACAATCGGAGACGCTGGGCATGTCAGAGATCTGCAAAGAATTACCAGGTATCCTTCAACCTACTTCTGCTGGTGGTGATCATAAAGACTCCATCTTTGAACTACTCTCGGGTCAGTTTAGGATCAGGCCCTACGGCATAGAGATCATTACCTTTTGGTATCCGTCAGAGTAGAGCTTCCTAGCCCCTGCCAGGTATGCCATTCTTCGCTTTTCTGCATTTCCATCTCCAACGACGGGCAGACTCCGTAGTAGGATAGTACGGTTGATGGTAGGACCGAAAGCAGCTGTGAGGCAGACAACTACGATGGCAAGGAGGGTCGGCCACCGGTTGGCGACAAGGTCGATGAAAGACTGAATGTTTCCCATGATGAGTAGTGTGTTGAGTGGACGGCGAAAGGAGGATTGCTTGACCCAACTACAGCCAGACGGGGCAAAGACGATCTATTTATCACTTCTTGAAACAACATGGCACGGACGTTTGGTCCCCTTTCATACTTGATCGGCGTCTAGAATCTCCATCGGGGAGATCCCTACTTCACGCCTTGTTGCGTCACCAACTGCCGTATAATAAGGCTCGCCTGATTGGCCAATTTTATCCGTCGTGACATATTTGGAACGGAAAGAAAGATTCCCATGCATAACTATGCACCGGACGAGAAACCAGCAGGGGTTTGATACGCGTCTTCGTGAGCTACCGAAAGTCTAGCGCCTCGGGTTCGCGCCCCGTCGCCGACGACATGTAAGGGGTCCTGCTGTTGATTGTAACACTACGAGTCATGGACTAGGACTGTGCTACTCTGTTTCGAAACTGATAATGAAAATCAGCAAGCTAAGCCCTGCGATGGGCGTACGTGTCCTACTAAAGTAACACGTAGGCAGTTGCCGTGTGCCGTGAGAGACCGAAAGCGAGACCGAGTCCGATGAAGGCGACGATCTTGAACCGTCACATCCTGGCCTGTGCTTTTTTGAGTTGCAGATGTTACACAATGTGGTAGCGGCAGATGTAACTACGGTATGTGGAGCATTTGACGTTTAGGGGAGGGATTAAGTAGATCGTTTATCGGATCGGATTGACGGGATGTATTAAAAGTCCGAACCCGCCAAGTTAATGCAGGGAATGTTACATATATAACAGTTGAAACCCTCGTCGTGATACAGAAACTCGATATGTACCTTGCCGGCATGTTGGGCAATAAGTCAGTCACTGATACCAATGTGTGAGCGGCTCGTCGAACCTCGTCATGCCATCACCTGCTGCTCGTCAGATCTGCCGGTTTTGAGCGAAAGATTGAGGTATCCGAATCTCACCATCCAAGACATTGTATCAGTTCAATTCCATATCTCGACCGAAAAACAAGTCTCACCCCTGGATCGCACACGACGAGAAAAGTACTGTAGAATTGAACCCGTGAGCCCGAAGTAAATACAACTACATCTACATACCCTGTGAGCATTATGGATTTCGCATCTAGACGACCACGGCGTTTCATTCAACCTTGCTGTAGCCGTTGGGGACATCACGAGCCATGGCAACGGCATAACCCCAATTGCTATGCGGAGTGATAAGGAACTTGGTCATCATGGAACCAGCTTCATCAGGGTAGCACATCCACTCAAAGTTGTCCCTATTGCGGTTCTTCCAGGGTGCAGTGCAAGTAAGCTTGCCTTGGTTGAGGTCACAGTTGAGGTAAGCAATGCAGTCACCGCCGACGTCAATGTTTTGCTGGATACAGTTGACGAGGTATGCTGTTCCAGTGGGTTGACCGTTCTCGCCAAAGGTTGCGCATACGTATGTGTTGAGGTTTGAAGTCTTGAGGCGAGCAGTCTCTGGCTCGATGGAGAAAAGCTCGGTGCTGGCGTCACCGATTTCGTAATCAGAGGTGATGAAGGGTGCGCGGCGGGATGCAGAGCGACGGGTGCCGGCTGCGAGGCTAAGGCCGTTGGCGATGACGTTGAAGGATGGGAGGGGAGGGGGGCCTGCAGAGGTGGTGGAAGTGGCTGCTTCTGTGGTAGAGGTTGTTTCGATTGCCGAGATTGTCGAGATGGAGAGGGTCGTCACAACGTCGGTCGACACGGAGGCTGTGGATGAGGAGGCCCCAGTCGAGACGAGACAGTCGCGGAAGCTTCGGTAGAGATAGAGACTGTCGAGGAAGAGGCCTCAGCTACAGAGGCCGACTTGGATGAGACTACAAAGACAGTGTCAAAAATGACTGCACAGAACTGTCTTGATGAGGTCATTCATTCGAGTATGCAACTCACGTGTAGTAGATCGAGGCCTGCAAACAGCAGCAGCAACCATCTCAGCAGAACAAAGGTCCAAGGCTACCACAAAAGCGTTGGCACGCATAATCAAGAACAAACTTCAAAAAAGAGTGACTAGAGTTGGGATGCCGAGAAGAAAAAACGCCGTGGCTTGAAAGTGGCGGCGGCAGCCGTTGATATTTAAGAAATGGCTTGACAGGGGCCGAGTCGATAGTTTGCTTCTAGCTCAGGCACACTCTTATGATTACGGATCATATGGGTCAAGGAAGAACCAGATGCGAGGACGAATTTGTTCTGCTCTAAATATACTCAATAAATTGTAATAAAAATATATAAAAGTGTATATTATTAGATAATTTTTTGATATTTTCTATCAATTTATTACTTATATTTATAAGAAGTTAGGTAATTCTCTTCATCCTCTAGCATCGCAGCAGGATCTGAACAATCAACAAAGAGATCAGCTTTCAACTTAAGAGGGCTATAGAGATAGATTGGAAGAAGCAAACAAGTCATACCTTAAACAAGTGAAGCAGGAACAGGACGTAATCGATGCTGCAGCAAACCCCCAGGCATGCAAGAAAACAAATGATGCACGTTGTCTATTCATACACAGCTTGTCAACTCAACATACTACCCCTCCATCTCCCCCGGAAGCTCCTCTTCCCACTCATCATTAGCATACGCACCTTCCAAAGAAACAGCCCTCTTCCTACCTCCGCCACCGTACAAAGCCTCAAGCTTCTTGGCATCCATAAAGACATTTTGCATTTCTGCACGTAGATTCTCCTCGTCCGTGTCGCCGTCGCAGGCTCTAACCCTGAATCGCACTATGCGTCTGCCAACGCCGGATGTTAGGAAGGGTTTGATGCGTGAGATTACGGTCCAGGCGAAGCGCGCGAATAGGTATTCTCGACTTCCGGAGACGAGGCATTTGATGGGGCGGTCTTGGTATAGGGCTGCGAACTCTGATTCACGGGCGTCAAGAACGTGTAACACGTATTCCGTGCGGAATTCTCCATTTGGTTCGCGATGTTGCTTTGGAACAAGTGCAAAGACGCTTTGATCAAAGCAGACATAGAGATCTGCCTTCAGAGGGAGGATGTTGTGCTGATCATCCAAACTGTGAGATCCTCCACCATAAAGGCCCATTCCGTTCTTGTTAAACCACTGTTGTTCTTCTTTGGGGATTAAATGTGCCCATGTGAATGCATAACTGGTGTTTGTCACAGCACAACGCTTGGTGTGGAGGCCAAGTGACGAAGTTGGGGCGATCCACCAGTCCGGGAGCTTATCGTGCGGGAACTGCCAGTCGTTGAAACTTGGCACAACAGCATATCGTTCTGAGCTGTGTCAGTTCTCATATCCGTCAGAAAGAACGTCCATATTACCATCATCCTCGATAAAGAACCAATAGTCCCTCTCAAGCAAAACCTTTTCATCATCTGCCACTATATCCTGACCCTTATCATCCCTCGCAAGCCTCCCCTTCTCAAAAGCATTATTCGCAACAATCTGACAAGCCGTAAGAGCCGTCCGATAGTGAACGCCGTAGGCGTTATCCTCGGCACTATAATCAACGCGGGGCAAGCAAAACAGCAAGTTCAGGGGCTTCAGATAGCCAGGATGATAGAAGCGGATCTGGTCATAGTTGAGATTCCTGACTTCGAGGGACGACACTGCGGATAGTGAGCGAGGCATTTGGGAGAGATGGCGTTTGAGTGGGAGCAGGGGTTGAAGGTGGCTGTGACGTTTTTTTTTTTTTCGGTTTTATGAGGGTTGTGTGTGGTCACACGCGATGATGACGTCGTGTGCAGACGCTAGAAGGGTTGAAAACAGGGCATTGTTTGGTTCGTCAACTGATAGCGCCTGATGTCTTGTGTACTCTTCTGTACGTCTTTGGCACCGTTGAGACTGTCATGGCTCTCGGCCAAGACGAAACCCCAAGTGCCCGAGTCCGTAAAATACGCCAAAGACGTGGCCTCTTTTTGGACTGTTTCTAACTAGTGACTGTCGACTGTCGAGTTAACCGCCACCCCGACCAGTCATGTTGAAAACTCTGGCACTTTTGAATGCCTCCGACTCCCAATGGGTTCGGTTTGGCCCCAGATCGTTTCATCTCGCCCCAAAATCGGACAGATGCACACAGACATTGACCCGAGCCTCCCATGTGACAAATTTCATAATTCAGTCCATCATTAGGCTCGCCGTCATCTTCGCCGTCAGGATCGTCATACACCCACGCCCCTGGCATTGGTGGAAATTCGATCATATTCCAAAACTTGCCAACAGCTTCCTCGGCGCAGGGATCCCATTCAAATATCCAGTCCTGAGGCTTATCTCCATAGTTTAGCACCACCAGTGATGGCCCAAACTCTAGCATCCGAATTCTTGGTCGTAATGCCATGGCCATACCTCGACAGGCCGAGAGTTCGATTCGAAAATATTCTTGCAGGTCCAAACCTGCTTCTGCCAGGTCCTCCACCCACATTGACAGGGCTTTTGACAACCACTTGTTGAACGCTCCCGTGGGCAGTTTTCTCCATTTGATCTTCGCCAAGGTACCACATAGCAGGGGCAAACGACCTTGAGACAAATATAGAGGCAGAGCGACCTCTGGACCAGCTCCAGCGAATACTTTCCTGGTCAGAAGGCGCCACAGTCCTGACTCAAATTCATTGAGGAGCGCATGAAAATATGCCCAGGCGAAGTATTCAAGGTTGGCTTTCCGAAGAAAGTCTGGTTTCGCGAAACCTCGAGCTAGCATGTTAAGTGCAGTGTCTGGGTCAATCAAATCCCAACGAAGCTCATCAGTGATTATTCGAGTGCATTGTTGAAGCGGAAACATGCTGAACTCCGGGCAGGAAAATCTAAGGTTCAGTATCAATGCAGTCATGTCCATGTTAAATATTTCAGTGCTTGTGTCAGGAAAGTCGACCAAGCTGCTGAACTCTTCCCCCTCTCTGGAGAGCTCTAAAAGTTGCATTTTGGCCTCATCATCGTATGGGAAGTAGACCCACACCATCACGTAGCCCATGAGTTCGATTGGGTTAATATGACTAGTCGTCAGGCCCATGGCGTGTAGGTGTTTTGTGACATGGTATTGATGGCACTCGATTGATAGCTAGGTAGAATTCGTCAGTTTTGTGTCTTACAACTTGAAGGGGAAAATACCTCAATTAACGTCTCACCATCTTCATCAAGATCATACAATGAGGCTTCGTTTCTATCGAAAGCCTCAAGTATCAAGTCGGTGCGTCCTTCTCTGACAAAACCGAAAATGGGGCTATCGTTTGGTCGAATGTTCCAGTTCTTCACTCGGAACTTCCATCCATCGTACGACCGATAGAACTGGAAGTCCCAAGTCTTTTGAAGTAACCAGCAGGGTAACTGCAGTCTAGCTTGGTGGACTAAATGCATGTCAGAACGGTTGGGGGCGGAAATCGCTGGGGTTCACAAACCTCGGGCTTTTCTGCGAGTCAAATGAGTGCATTCTCCACTCTCTTCTTCCTCCACTCTATATGTGAAGCTCCCCAGGAGACTTGGCTCCCTCCATGGCACGCTTTTGACGGTAGGCCACCAGTTTGTGTAACCTGAGACTTCGTTATTGGATGTGACTTCTGCAATAGCTGTGGCATCTGATGCTGGATCTTTGTCCTGGTCTAGATGTTCCACTGGTGAAGATTGTGCCACATGTTTTTGTTCCTGCAGATTTTTCCACTCCGCAATGATGATAGACGGTTGAGATCTCGTCACGGCTCTGATGAGTTGTCAGCCACCGTTTTCCACATGTAAGGCTGTCAAACATACATCAAATAGGTTTGCTGGGATAGGGAGACCAGTTGCAACGCAAACTGCAGCCGCTGTTGATGCTCTTCCAACACATCCTTCTTCAACCTGACTTTGATCTGAGTGAGCAGTTTCTTGCCCCGGCGCGTTGACTCGATTCGTCCTTCCATGTCTTTGATCAACGCTTCGAGTGTGTCCATGGCTTTCTGTGAATACTCCAGACTTCTTTTAGCTGCGATGTCGTTTCGGACCATTTCGCGTGTTCGTTCGAATTCAGATTCCATTTCCTGGATAGCCGGAGCTAATATTTCCAACTGTTCGATGTATTGTTGGATGCTTGCGGGCACATCTTGCACCTCATTCCAGAGACGCTTGAGTTTGAAGGTGCTCGTGCCCAGCTTGCCCGCCACCCCGACGATGGCGATGATGCTGGAGACTACACCAAGGGCCTCTGCCATCGTGGCGGTGTCGTGCTAGTAGTCACGAAAGCGTTATCAGTGTCGAGGATGAGAGTGTATGGACGAGGAAGATAAAGACAATCAATTCTGAGGGAGTTGTGGGTTGAAAACAAAAGGTTGCGGGGCGCCAGGCAGACTGGGAGAGCCTGATGGCCAAGCGACCCAAGCCTCAGCTTCGCCTGCAGAATCAAGCACCCTCTCACGCGTGGGCATCTGTGAGTGGCAGAACGAAAGGTGGCTTGGGGGCTGAACGGGCGGTGCAGAAATCAGGCTCGGCCAACACTGGCAGATGTCTTGTCACGGTCTCTTATTGGATGCGTTGTTGTTACAAATTTCGCAAGGTATTTAGAAGCACAGTATGCCTTGAATGCCATAGTTACTTAAAAACGAAGTGAAGATAGATTAGTCCCCCAAGTTGCTTGATATCGGGTGTCCATCAGGAGTAGCAGCCTTGGTGCTATGCTATGTTGGTGTCAATGTGGCTGCTGCATTGAAACCCTCGTACTAATCTGCGTAGCCTACCTCCACAACATCCAATTTCGCCACTGGAGCAGAAAATTGTGTGGCTTGCCCTGGTTTGCGGTAGCCTCCGATGACAATTTGAAGAATGAGAGCAGAACCCGACTACGCAAAAGTTAGCCAGTGTCATCCAAGGGCAGAGTCGCTCTGGCGCTCCCTATTCTAGCCTCCGACACGTGTGCTGCAAGTCTGCAGCCTACATCTTTTCAGGTTCATCAACTTGTCGCTCATGATCCTTCCTAGCTAAGTTTACACCAACCGAGATCAGTGTCGGTTCCGCCATTCATACGGTGAGCTTGAACACCTCAAGATTTCAAGTCTAAAGCCTATGAGCATGCGTGCCCAATCGTACCGAGCTATTCATCTCTCTTCTCGAAGTAGGAGAGCCTTTTGAAGAAGACAGACTTCTAGTTAAAGATATGATCGTTGCCATCGAAACAAGATGTCTATGCATCATCTCCACAATTATCTAGCTCCTGGATCCGAGCCGATTGACGGCTTTGCAGGCCAGGATAACATTCCCAAGACTGGAATGAGAAAAGTGCACGCTCATTGACCCATCACATTGGATCCTTTGCATAGTGTAGCCCCATCTCAATGCCGCAGTTCCGACCGACAGCATAAAAAGTAGTCAGATCCAACCAACACCTTCTATTTGCAGGAGAACTTTTTAGTGGTATTATAGTCAAAAGTTCCCGGAAATAGTCGATCGTTGCTCAAAACGCTCATCAAGGTCGCGTCGTAGCACGATTTTGATTGCGTGATGAACATGTCTTATCAGCCTGAAACAGGAAGGTGCGGATCAGGTGGAGGTGATTCATAGCCGGAGCTTTCCCCCGCTAAAAGTGCAGCTTGAACAATACAGACCTTTGAGCATCTTTTAACAATCAATTCATTGGAAAAGATGGCTCTTCGGTGGCTTTTGGGCAGTCTTGCTGCTGGTTTGTTTGTCTTTTCGGCTGAGGCGAAGATTCACGGTTCAAGCACTGAAGCTCGCGGTCTTCACCGTCTTTCAAGGCGCGCTGACGATGGACCACGTGCCGTCAACATCTCGGTCCCTGTCGATCATTTCCACAATGACACCCTCTACGAGCCTCACTCTGATGAAAAGTTTCCTCTGAGATACTGGTTCGACGCTCAGTACTACAATGAAGGTGGTCCCGTCATCATTCTCGCGTCCGGTGAAACGAGCGGTGAGGATAGGCTGCCTTTCCTGGACCATGGCATTCTCAAGATGTTGGCCGAAGCGACAAATGGTATTGGAGTCATTCTCGAGCATCGATACTACGGCACCAGTTTTCCCGTTCCTGATCTCAAGACAAAGAATCTCCGTTTCCTCTCCACGGAGCAGGCTCTCGCCGACACGGCTTATTTTGCTGAGAATGTCAAGTTCCCTGGCCTCGAGGAGCGAAACCTGACGGCAGCTTCAACACCGTACATCATCTACGGAGGATCCTACGCCGGCGCTTTCGCTGCTTTCGCGAGAAAGATTTACCCCGAAATTTTCTGGGGCGGCATCTCCTCATCCGGCGTCACCGAAGCCATTACAGACTACTGGGAGTATTTCGAGGCAGCCCGACTCTTTGCGCCCGGCGACTGCGCCAGCACCACACAGAAGCTGACACAAATCGTCGACAAAATCCTTCTCGGAAAGGACAAGGAAGAGAAGAAGAAGCTCAAGATTGCATTTGGCCTTCTGGGGCTCAAAGACGATGACTTTGCCATGACCATCAGCCGTGGTATTGGTGGTTTACAGTCCAACAACTGGGATCCGGATCAAGATGCACCTGACTTTGGTATCTATTGTGGAAGTGTTTCTTCCGACAGTCTTCTCTATGCCAGCACCCGACATCTCATTCCCACTGTTCAGAACTGGGTTTCTGGATGCGGGTATCAAGCCGAGGCCAAGACTCTCACCATCCGCTTCCTCAACTACATCGGATACATTCGATCAACTGTGAACACGGATCTTCAAGGTGGATGTCAAGACAAGACCCTCAACGAGTGCTACTCGATCCGAGGTTCGATCAACGAGACCGGCTTGAATCAGGGAATGATGCGAAGCTGGACCTATCAGACATGCACTCAGTGAGTTTGATGCCCAGCATTTGAGATTCATGCTAACATTTGTAGATGGGGATACTTCCAGACAGGATCAGGCACACCCAAGGGTCAGCTGCCCCTCGTCTCTCGCCTCATTGACCTCGAATACACCACCATCCCCTGCCGCGAAGCTTTCAACATCACCACCCCACCAAACATTGAATCCATCAACAAGCTCGGCGGCGTCAACTTCAGCTTCCCCCGCGTCGCCTTCATCGACGGAGAAGCAGACCCCTGGCGAGCCGCCACACCTCACCGCATCGGAGTTCCCGAGCGGGAATCGACAACCAGCGAGCCATTCATTCTCATTGAGCATGGTGTTCATCATTGGGATGAGAATGGACTTGACCCTAAGAGCGAGGCGTTTGACTTGCCTCCGCCTGCTGTTGCAAAGGCTCAGAAGGAGATTGTTGATTTTACAAAGGCTTGGTTGGAGGAGTGGGCTACGGAGAAGAAGGCTGGGAACGATCTCTAGGAGGATCGGAACTCGGTTTTTTATTGATAGATGAGTCTACTAGACTAACGAATCATGCCGATCTTCAGGCTCAGTCAATCCATCAAGGTAGGGCCGGGCTGCAACTATAATAAAGAACAGATCTTGAACACATCATAACATCATGACCCGATGTTAACACAGTGGCCTATTTTATACTTCTGCAAGCAGAAGAGTCACACCTAGCCACATCATCATGAAAGGTCGGGCCTCTCATGGGTATTTTAGCTGCTTTGACCTCCGTACGAGAAACAAGAGAATTGTCCACCTCTTCATCTTCTCAAGCTGCAATCTCTCAACACCATGGCTTTGAACCCGATGCAACGAATCATGCCACTACTGCCTCAATGGCACGTTTACTGCCATTTACAAAGGCTCTCTTGCCCTGTGCTTTACTCAGAGCTATCATATGGCTTCACGCCCGCCAGCTTTAGTAGCTGATCCGTGAGCTCGGGCTTCTCCCGTGGCTCGCTTCTCCTCGTGTCCGGCGTTCCATCCGGAAGCTTTGGCTTACTCGCCCGGATATTGATATTATCATGGGGCCAATGAGTGGTCGCCAACCACTTGTCAAACGCCTCCTTTTTCTTCTCCAACGTCTCTGCGCTAGCAAGGTACGCGGGCGTGTACGAGACATAGGCAATGGTCCTGATGGTGTTTCCTTCCGGAGTAGGCTCAGCACCCCAGTGGATCAGTCTCGAGTCCCAGATTATGAGATCACCTGGTTCGGCTGTGACTTTGTGAGGTTTGTAGCCTTGATCTTCGAACCAAGCAATATGGTCCTCGGTAAAGGTGTAGAAGTCCTTACGCCTCCAGTCTGCCTTGGAGGTGTAGTTGGCAAAGAAATCCTCTACTACCTTGTGAGTCCCGGGGTAAACGGAAAGACCACCATCTTCAGGGCCAGACTTGGAGAAGCAGGCAATGCCCTGAACACATTGGAGACCCTGACGGTAGGGTGATTGGTCAACGTGAGCCTGAGGCTGTCGCGGGACATGCCCAGGTCTCCTTGGCAGCGTGATATTCAACGCATCAAAGGAAACCAGCAACTCACGCGTACCCCAAATCTTCTCAAAAATGTCAATAATACCGGGTTCAAGTCTGATATCCCACATGAATTTCTCATGGACAACGCCATAGTGAGTGAAAGCATTGAAGTTGGAAATGCTTGGGAGATTGTCAGCAGTCCAGGTTGACCTGTCGGAGAGGTCGAGGGCGTCGTTGTCAAACGACTTGAGCCAGTCAAAGGCGGCTTGTTGGTAGGCGAGGGCTTTTTCTTTGGGGATGACGTTGGGGACGACGGCGTGGCCGTTGTCGAGGTAATGTTGATACCAATCTGTCATGATGAATG